>CM062811.1:1059535465-1060017965 GCA_031772625.1 Pinus tabuliformis | reverse complement strand
CTCGCGATATTTACATTGAATCAATGCTTCTTAGTCTCATGCCCTTATTTGGCCTCCAATTCTCTCGAATCTATCTCCCCTCTATGATGAATCTATTGAATGCCTTTTGGAGTAAAAATATATACAAAAGGATACTAAATTAGAACTAGTTCAGATCCACAATTCACTCAACTAACAATCTCCTAAGAGTCCTATATATCCACAAAATCCTCTCAAGAAATATAACCTATGTTGAAATCTCTCTAACTCACTTAATATGCCGAGACTTCTTCGTATAAGAAGATCCAATTCCATATCAATTACGTAAATGTTACAATCTCCCTAATAGCATAGAAAATTACAAATAATTAACATTTAGGGAACCAAGTCCCTTAGTAAAAGAATGACCCTTAGTTCCATTCAAATGTATTTGGCTTGGGGGTCGAATTCTCCTACATCATACTCCCAAGGTGAAAGAAAATCATTGTCCCATCACAATGTGCTTCCATATACTGAATAAAATCCTCCTAGATCCCAAACTTTATGTTGTAACTTCTATGCTCCTTTGCCATAATATGCTCTTTCTTTTCCATCCCATTGTACTGTCTATTGTACATTCTCCTTTCTAGGATCCCATTTATTTATTTGTTTCCTACTCATAATCCTATTGATCCAATCCATCTCAGTGCATGGAAACGTGTTGCTGATTACACTTTTCATTCTATGGAAACTCCATTTGATTTCAATTTTTATCAATGAAAATGTTCCATCAATTTCATTGTTAAACCTTGTATTTTGTGAGTATACCTCTTTTCGACCATTTGTTTATTATGGACTTCCACAAGAAATTTGTATGGCACTATCATTTCAATGTTTTTAAAATTCGACTCAACAAAATTGTGCATCCACTATTGCATACCCTTAAAATTGAAAATCGGGTTGTCCGCTTGCTCCAACAAATTCACATTTTGAATCTTGCTAAAATGACAAATTTTCCATAAACAATGTATACCTTTATACAAACTTTTCTCCATGTTTCTACCCCATTCACCTTTTGTTGTCTCTTCTTCACTCACAAGTTCCATGATTGCTCCTTCGTAATCTTGCATTACCTCTTCCAAAGTTTCTTATACTTCATCAATAGAAGACTCTACAAGTCAGCTTGTCATTTCCTACATACCCTCTTTTTCTTGACATATTCCACTAATTTCACTTGTTATATCTGCATATATTGACAATGTTATATTTTCCACTAAAATGGTATAATTATGAGTTTGTCATTTCTTACATTCTTCACTACCTGCAAACACAAATCACTCATTAGTTTAAAAAACATGAGAATTTGTAGTCCCTTTAGGTGCTTCCAACATCCTTTCCTTATACAACATTAGAACCTTCAAGCCATTCATCATATATTCATCAAACTCTTCCATTGTACTAGCTTATTGCTTAACATATTCGACACACATATATCCAAAAATATTATCAACCTTAGACACCTCATTATAGAATATAAATTTCACTATTTCGGGCATCTTGTCCTGAAATAAAAAGCTTTCTACCTCAGACTTTTCTTCCATAACTTCATTATCCACTACATATATTATTCACCTTAATTACCTTTATACGATAATTCTACCTTCCTTCTTCTTCCAATAGAGTTTAAATTATGTTGTCTTCTCATATTTATAACAAATCTTATTGATTTTTATTCATCCCTACATTGAATAAAGTTAATGTTTTGTCTACCATCTACAACAATTTCTACATCCACATACCAATTATAAAATTTAAAACCAATATCCCATATATCCTCAATAAATGATTCTCCCATCATGTGTTGATCCTCCAAACCATTTATGAGACTCTCAAAGGTTCTATTCTCAAAATATTCATCACTTTTATCCTCTCCAAGGATTGATCCTTTCTTTGTTTCACAGTAGTGAACTTCCACCTCACACTAAGTTTGCTTGAGTTCATCCTTCAACCTAGCACACATCCTCTATCTCAACTTTACTTGTAATCAATTCCATATCACCTTCTTCTTCTTCATTATCCATCCATATACCTAGTCTTGTAAGAACTAATTTATATTAGTAAGTTATACTTTCAACTCAGTCATTTCCCTTTCGATTTCCTCATCATTCATCTACCTCATGCCAACTACTTTGGCACTCTCTTTCATATGCTTGTGACTTCTTGTTTAACCCTTGGTGTGACTATCAATAATCATTCCTACTTCTTTTTGCTTTTTTGAACTCTACTTGTCCACCTGTGAGTTGTAGTAAGCTTCCTCCATCTATATAACTAGTCTCTCACTTGATGCCTGTAACAAGTAAACATCTTGGCATATCCTTTTTGCTGGTTCTCTGAACTAGAAGCTGAGAAACTATGCTCTTCATCTTCCAAACATACTATGCTTTTGAACCTTCAACTACTGACCTCTTCACTTCCTATTTTGAGAACTCATGTTGTCGTTTTCTCAATGATTTCATCTGTTGTTGGTGTTCTATCACAATTTCCTCTTCTAAGAGATTTTCTTGGTCCCTCTTCGTCTATCATAGATTCACTTTCTATATGGTTGTTTTCTACCTCATGTCTCTGCTACCGGCAAACATAAATTCCTTATGACCAAAGTTAACATAAAATATCATACTTCACTTAAAATATCCATGCCAAGATTTTCCTTTGATTCACTCCACTGAATTTACTTTGTAATAGTCCCTTTTCTATTGATTTTTCAATTGCTTTAATACCCTTTAACTCAGGATATTCTTCCTCTATCTCATTCGAATCTTCCAAATATGATTATGTAAACTTTCTTCCTCCAAAATCCTTTTTTCCAATATATTTTTGTGTTATTTTCTTTCTTCATTTCTTCTCCAAATAATTTAACCTCTCTATTATGAGGTTTTCAAAACACTCTATATTTTTATACCACAGTATGTCAAGCTAATACTACCTATGCCAATATGCCGGCTTAAAAAAAATCACCATAATGTCAAACTTAGGCCAAAAGGTTCCTCCTATATAGAAAGGGTTGTCAACTATAGTTGAAAAACTATTAAGGCTTGACATTATAAGTAGGATGATCATTCTCAAGGAAAAAAAACTATCTTATTCAATTAGTTAAATCTATGGGAACAAATAAATCTCCAAATAACACATATTCTGAAAGTGGAAAGGATCATTATAAGGTTTTTTTAATAGAAAAAAAATGATAAACAAATTTAGCTAGGACTAAGAAAAACATTTTTTATTAATTTATAATTTTACTTAAAAGACAAAGTTAATTCTAATATTTAAATCTAAAAAGTTAAAGGTTTATCTCATTAGCATTATCGTATTACCATTTTTAAGTTCCATTATATTTGTGAATAAAGGATTTCATAGGACATAACTTGTAAGGAATTGATAGATAGCACACCACACGCACACACAGATAAATACCAAATTAAGCCTTGCAATATCCTCTATCCAATGGTGTTGGTTCAATGGAATTTTCATAGACTTGTCAAAAGATATTAGCATTGCACTGTATATGGTCATAAAAACAAAGACCCGAAAATTACCAACTTTAAATCAGTGATATATTAATTTGAATGTGTGATTGAGATGATTTATTTTTATTTTTATTTATTTATTAGCATCTAATGGAAATCATATATTCAATTTCTCTTGTGAAATTATGCACAAAATCTATAGATGTTGATCAAATTGTTGTAGCCACTTTGTTTGAGTTAATTTAAAAGCTACAACATAGATAAAAGGTGTGCTCCTTTTTCAGTCAATGAAAGAGATACCATAACAATTGAGATGTATGTTATGTTAGAACTATCATCCTTTCATATGATTAGGATTGTAAATTTTCTAGAAAAGTGATTAGGATTCTCCTACAAAAATTTAAAGCTTGATAAAATAAATTTGTGCAAAGCTCTTATTAAAAGGGAAAAATGGTATTATATAAACAAAAATCAAGAGAAACTCGTGCACCCATCTAAATCCATTCTTGGAAATTTCTGAAGGAACATTCTAAATAATATAAATAAACAAGATAAATTTATTCCTTAAAAAATTGGAATTCCTACCTCAAAATCCTTTATGATTTCCCTAATTCCATGGAAACTAGTTTGACTCCCAATATAGAATATATATAATTTCTTTTGAAGACATCAAGTTTTTGGTTTAGTGGCTTAGTAATGTGAAAGATGGTGATATCCAAGGTTAGCAAACTGATATTTGTAAAATGATAAAGCTTGTCATCACCCCTCGCATACACAAGCTCTTCAATTTGACAATGACAGAAGGTTTCAATAAGCCTTGGACATAGAGTCTCATTATTATTATATTTAAAGGTGGGAATAAAATAAATCCATGTAATTATAGGATTGCTATGATTAGCCACAATTAGTCAAAGCTATATGGAATTATATTGGAAAAGAAGATTAGACTATGGCTAAAAGTCCATGATAAAAGAGATGAAGTATAGCATTGTTTTAGGAGATATATTTCAATTATGTGCCACTTTATTACTATCATGGTCTTTGCAAGGGAATGTCACAATAATAAATTTTATACCTCTTGTTGCTTTATCGACTTTATAGAGGATTTTGACATTGTTCCTATGACAAATATGTGGAAGAGGATAGAAGAGATGATGGTTCCTCTCGAGTTGATGGTCATTATGACAAGGCTATATGAGAATGTTCTTGCCAAGTTTAGAACCACTGAGGGTTGTTTGGAATAAATTGAATGAAATATTATTATAGTAAAGAAAGGGTATCCATTATCATCTACCCTTTTTGGCATATACACTGATAAGATAGAAATGTGTTTGGAAGATACAAGTTGTGTTGGCGAAAGCTCATTTGTATAGTCATAATCTTGTCCTTTACGTTGTTGATATTATTCTCTTCGCCATAAGTCATGATGATATTTTCAAGCAACTAAGAATCCCCCAAAAAAAATTCCAAGATGGGCATGACTATTAATATTAACAAAACTAAAGTAATGGAAATTAAATCCAAAAGGATACAATATGATACATTCATATATGACAAGAACTACATAGAGGAAGACCATTCATACAAATATCTTGGAACCAATATCCATCACAAGATCAATTATAGTTATACCATTGGTAAAAATGACAAATACATGATCGAAAGCTTACCATGGGCTTGAAAACAATTGTAGGTTAGCAAATATTTAAATATGGGATAAGAAGAAAGTCCTCTTTCATTCTTGTCACGTTGGTGATTTTATACGAATGTAAGTTTCGGGTTGCAGTATCACTAGAGATTCATCGAGGAATATATAAGACATTGAAAAGTTGTTTATAGCCTATATTAAAGAAATACTCCCTATTTTATCATTCAGATTGAAGGAAGCATCTCCTTGATTGAAAGCATGGCTATGACTAGGAATCTTATGCATAAGAAGAAATTCAACAACATGAAATTCCAAAGGTTTTCTAAGATTTCTTCTAACTATAGCCAATACTCACAGCTTTAACTCAAGTATTGGCTTCACCTTTGGGGGGTAAAGGAGGAGATAGTTTTGGATAATAAGGATAATGTTAAAAATGTTCTTACTTAGAATTTTTGTGTGATAAAAAGTTAGAGGGAAAATGAAGAATAAGATTTTATGAGGATGTGATCAGTCCAATATTGAAAATCAAGAGTATTTCTTTGTCTTTATTAATGTTGAGAAGAAATTGAACATTGTTAAAATAAGGACAGATTCTCATTGATTTGGCTCATTCTACCGCCAAGTGTGACGCGAATGTGTAAGTATGTATCTCCTTTAGTCAATCAAGTTGATAGGCACCCTTTTAAAATAGAAATAAATTATGCTTTAAGTGAAAAATAATGTTCCATATAATATAAAAAAATGAATATGTTGTAAAGTAATTAGAAGTAAAAAAATTGTGTGAGTAAGATGAAGATCTATGTTAACTACTTTATGTAGATATCAATTTCATATATATCTAGATATAGTCTCTTTTTTTATTAAAATAAAATATTTTAATGTTGTATATGAAAAAATATTCAATGTAGGTTGTGAATAAAATATTTAATACATATTAATATTGACATATTTTTAAAAATATATTAATAATAAAAAACCATTTTAATTTATTTTTTAAGATGTGTCGATATACATGTCATGTAAAATATTTTAATTTCAATTATGTATATATATCATTTAAAGAAAATTATGTATATAATATGAAAAAAAAAGTTTTTATGGTTAAAATGTTTACTCTATATAACATTAAAAAATACAATTTAAATAGTGAAAAATTACAGGTTGTATCTTGTACTTTAAAGAAGTTTACATGTGAACAATTTGATCCCTTTAAGATGTGTTAGATCCGTACTTAAATGGATCTATGCTAGTTATACTAAAGCACATGTTGGTCAATTCCTCGAACACCATGGAGTGAAATAATTTTTGACTTTTGCAACATTAAAAGTGAAGAGGTTTTCTGTTACACCAAACCCACCGGTGTTGGTAAATATTCCAAACCAGTAACTAGGATCCCCAGTGTAACGCCCTGCGGTTGGTAGGCAACCGGGCACACGCTCCACCCTCTCCACGAAGCAACTAAGGCATGACAGAACCGCGTGGGCGACCAAGGACGAAATGCATAAGGCATAGTCGATGTTGGCACTCCATAGTTTATAGGGGCGAGCTAGGAGGAGCTCGTTCATAAGTCGACCGGGGAAGTGTGAAGAAAACGAAGGATAATTGTGGGGTAGTCCTGCACCATGGGTGGGCCGACCTGACAAAGGTGCTTGACCCATTTGGTGAACGCATGGTTGGTGGAGCAAACAGAGGGCCGGATGAGGGTGTGACCTCCACGCTCGTTAGCATATAAACAAGCGATGAAGAATGGCATTTCGAACATCGCACTTGGCATCGGTCGATCAAGAAAGAGGTGCGAAGATAGGGGTATAGCCGCAGAAAGGCGTAGCGCTAATGCACCCGCCTGTCGGGCAGGATTCACGGGACTTTGCGCAGACTTGAAGTTCAGTCGAAGTGTGGGTGGAAGGCATGTAGGGGCACCCGCCCACCAAGGCTTCGAACAAAGGTTGAGGTTGTAAGTTGGGTGCTGGTTGTGCACGGGTGCGCACCCGATTGTATTGTATTTTGCTTAAGTCGTGGTGAGACCACCATGCGCTCTTACACGGGTGGGCGCCCGACTTGGGTGTAATGCCGGTAGAGCCAAGCTCCCGGTCACTTGTAAAAATTCTTCATATAATAAAAGATTATTATACATGTGATGTTGTTCTCCTGCTATTCTATGGTGTTCTTATATTAATGGTTTTCGCACATTAATATGTTATTCATGATTTAATGATGAATTTTAAGGCACAGTTTGTAAAGTAATGTAACAATGGTGAATGTTAATTACTTAGGCGGTGCCGCACCCAACCAATTTAACGAAAAAAGAATTGGGGGCGTGACAGGTGGTATCAGAGCAGGTTCACAGGGAGTGAAGTCGTTGCTTGATGAATGCAGAGAACAGATGTGTATGCAGGGAAAAGTTATGGAGAAATCGTGGATTAATAGTCTGGGTTTCGTGGACTTGATGGTTCATGGCAAGACCATTCAAGCTCTGGTGGACACGGGGGCCACTCGTAACTTCATGACGACATGGTTAGCAAAATAGGTTGGACTGATGATCTTCCCATCAAATGTGAAAGTCAAGGCAGTGAACTTTAGAGCTAAAGTGGCGGGTTTGGCACACGAAGTTCCTCTACAGATAAAATACTGGAAGGGTCAGTTGGACTTCACAGTGATAGAGATGAACGACTTTGATATGATACCGGGAGAGGATTTCTTGACGGGCAACAAGGTTATTGTTTTCCCCTTCTATGATGAGGTAGTGCTGGTTGGACAGTCAAAAACTTGGACTTTGCCCACTCATAGGCAAAGGAGGGAAGTCAAGGTGCAGCATGTTTCGACACTGTGTTTGGAGAAGGCTATGAAGGAGTCAAATATGGAGACATATGCGGTGATGTTTAAGGATGTCGAAGGTGATGGAGTGGGGATGCCTGTTCCAGCCGAGATTTCTGAGGTGCTGAACAAATATGCCGATTTGATGCCTGATGAGCTACCGAAGAAGCTTACGCCAAGTGGTGGAGTGGACCATAGCATTGAGCTTGAGCCAGGAAAGCAACCCCCGGCTAAAGCACCTTATTGGTTGTCAGGACCTGAGTTGGAGGAATTGAAACAACAACTAAAGGAGTTAGCTGATGTAGGTTTCATTAGACCTTCAAGGTCCCCTTATGGAGCTCCGGTATTATTCCAGCGGAAGAAGGATTTGAATGAGCTACAAATGTGTTGTGATTACCGTGCATTGAACAAGCAGATGATAAGGAACATGTATCCTTTGCCATTGGCTGCTGATTGCTTTGACAAGCTTGCGAAAGCCCGAGCGTTTTCCAAGCTAGACTTGAGGCATGGGTATTATCAGGTGTGGATAGCTAAAGGAGACGAGAAGGAGACTGCGATAGTAACAAGGTATGGTAGCTTTGAGTTCCTTGTTATGCTATTCGGGTTGTGTAATGCTCCTGCTACGTTTTTCACTTTGATGAATGATGTCCTACGACCATACTTGGATCCGTTCATAGTAGTGTACTTGAATGATATAGTGGTGTACAGTGACAACATGGAGGATCATAAGAAGCACTTGGCAATGGTGTTCAAGGCACTGAGGGAAAATCAGTTGTTCTTGAAGAAGTCTAAGTGTGTGTTCGCTCAGACCAAGATTCCGTTCCTTGGGCATATTGTTGGTCAAGGGTACATACGGATGGAGCCGAGCAGAGTGAAGGCGATCGAGGACTGAGTTGAACCGAAGAATTTTCATGAGATGAGGATTTTTTTGGGCATGACCAACTACCAACGAATGTTTGTAGAGGGGTACTCCAAGGTAACATCATCACTCGCAGACCTATTGAAGAAAGACACGAGATGGAGTTGGACAAACAAATGTCAAGTGGCATTTGATGACTTGAAGAAGAGGATGGTTACAACACCGATACTGAAGTTGCCTGAATTCGAGAGACCCTTTGAGGTACACACTGATGCCTCGAATTTTTCCATAGGAGGGGTTCTTATGCAAGATGGGCATCTGGTGGTGTATGAGAGTCAGAAGTTGTAGGATAGAGAATGAAGGTATCTTGTTCATGAGAAGGAGATGACTGCGATCATTCATTGTCTTCATGTGTGGAGGCATTACCTGATTGGGAAGGAATTTTTTGTCAAGACTGAAAACGCTGCAGCAAGTTATTTTGCATCACAACCGAAGCTTTCTACGAAGCAAGCTCGTTGGCAAGACTTCTTGGTAGAATTCGACATGACTATCGAGTATATACCAGGAAGACACAATGTGGTAGTAGATGCCCTTAGAAGGAAGGGACAACTTGTAGCATTGGAGGGAGAAGACCGGGCAACTAGGAGTAGGATTCGAGTTCAGATGTCAAAAGAGATGCAAAATAAGATCAAGGAAAGTGTTGAAACCGATACTTTGGCGTAGAATATAGTAAAGCAGATAAAGGAGGGGAAGACACGAAAGTTCTTTCTACAAGACAGGTTCTTGTTCTTTGGAAACCAACTCTATGTTCCAAAGTCATCTGGGCTTTGGAGGCACCTTTTGAAGGAGTGCCACAGCTCGCCATGGGCTGGCCACCCAGGGATGCGTCGTTCTCTGGCATTGTTGGAGAGAGGATTCTTTTGGGAGAAGATGTGAGAGGATGTAGAGGAGTATGCACATATGTGCATAATTTTTCAGTAGGACAAATCGGATACTCAGAGGCAAGGAGGACTGTTGCAGCCTTTACCAATTCCTGAGAGGCCATGTGTAAGGACATGCAGTCCTTGCACGCGCTCCGAGTGAAGTGCGATGAAAAATAACAAAGGAACGAGCTAGAACCAACAATGTGGAGGTGTTTTGCAATGCGTAGGAGGGGAGAGTGATAGGTATATGTATGCATGGGAGCGTGTATGAACCACCCACGGGCCGACCAACAAGTGGAGCATTTGGAGGAAGGCCGACTCACGTTTAGTAGCATATGCGATGGAATTTGAGGGTGTGGGCAGGTCGGCTGGGCGGCCACGACCTTTCCTTACCGCCCGTATAAACTAGCAAGGTGCAAAGCTCATTTGGACACAAAAACCATCGCTCAACAAGCAAATTCGCTCAACCTACAAAGAAGAAGTGCGTGGACAAGGATAGGTGCAGCAATAGAAGGAGGTCGCATAGGGTGACGCGCCCAACCTTGGGTGAGGCTACACGAAGGAGAAACACGATGTCTTAATCTTGGGTGAGGGCGCAGGCAAAGGTCGCCCGCCGGACGGAGTGTAGGATGTGAACGGGTGTGTGGCGCTTGGGTTGTGCGAAGGAGTGCCCGATGGTGAACAAGGGCGTGGGCGCCCGGTTTGTGCGATGACTTGGCACGGGTTCTTGGGTGACTTGGGTGAGTGCCCGCCCATCATGCAAGTGTGCACGGTATGACTTGGTGAAGTGTTGAGATTGTGAACGGAGGTGTGACTCGTGCAGAGGTGCCCATATGTGGCGACTTGGAGGCGCGCCCAAGTTGGGAAAACAACATGATCGTGCAATGAGGTGAACAAAGGGTTGGTGAGTCGTGTGGTGAACGTGCGGAGGTGCCGACGAGCTGGGCAACCGAGTTTGCCAAAGTTGAAATTTGGCTAAGTATGAAACTTGGTGTTACCAAGTATACTTGTAAAGCATCGTAAACTTGTAAAGTTATATAATATATTTCGAGCATACTCATATTGCAGGGAGTTGCCCCCCCCTTTATACTATTGTGCATTTCTCTTGTATAATGCTGCTTATGTGAATGTTATGGGCTTTCACTTGTATAAAGGAACATATTAATAATACTTGGTTACGAAACACAAACTAAGTAGGATAAGTGGAATGTTAGACGTAGTCTACAATCGTAAGTATTGGTGAAAAGAAAACGATTGGTAGTGTCGAACCTCGCTATAAGCGGTTGAAAGACTACTGCAGGTGTAGGGGTGTGACAGTTGGTATCAGAGCTGGTCCAAGTTTTGCAGGAAACATGGTGAACTGAATCAAGTAGCTGATTCTACAAGACCGAAGGCTTGGTAGGGAGCTCAAGTTTTGTAGGTGACAGGTGGAATATTAGGGTGATTCAGGTGAATGGTGAAATAGGTTTAGCAGAGGTGAAGCTTAGTGCTTGGACCAAGCTGAACGACAAGACATGGCAGGTTTGGAAGAATGCGAAGGGAAGCTCTTGCTTACCTTATACAGGTTGAAGCGAATGAAAGAAGAGAATCCTCGGATTCGAAAGGAACCTGAAGTCTTGGAAAATAATGTTGAAGACGAACTTCTTCAACTTGGTTGGACAATGGAGCAAGATGAAGTTGCAGATTGTGCTGACAAGGAAGAGGAAGCCGTGATGATTGCGGATGTTGCAGATGTGACAACGATGGAGGATGAAATTGAGTTTGATCAAGTTGGACCAGGATCGTGCAGTTTGCAGACATGGGTAGATGAGGATACTCACATTAAGGAGCCTCATGATGATGATATAAGTACTATTGATACTTGTGTTTCACTTGAGAATTTGGTAGATGAACCATATGCATGGAAGAGCAAAGTCAGTTTGTCGATGCTAGGGAGGATCTTACCATGGATGTCTATTATGAGACCTTGAATGGAGAAGCAAGGATTGTTGATTGTTGCAAGACTTGTTGTGGTTGTTTGTGACCTTATGATAGAAGGTACAAGGGCCTGTGAGAAGGGAAGAACATGATGATCATTGTGAAGGATTTGGTCATGCTTTAGCCACATGGAGAATTGGCTAAATTCCCGGCATGAATCATGGACAGATTGAAGGGCACATAGTTGGGTATGATGATGCTTGGGTGGACTTCTCATTGCCGAGACCAAAAGCAAGTCTTGGTGGAACCTTCATTGTGGGAGCGATGATGGGTGGGACTCGTGATTATGATGATATGGTTGGGTGACTGAGTTCACTAGACCGAATATGCAGACTTGTATGAGATGACCATTTGTTGTGATGGGTCTACTTGGTTGGACTACATTTATAACTTAGTCATGGAAATCAGGCTAGAGACATGGAGCATGGCAGTCTTATGCAGGTACATTATGCCGGAGAACTTATCAAAGTGTCACTTATGGGAATCCAATGAGGACTGCCAAGGCAGGGATGTTGTGCAGGTGGATTTGTTGGTGTGACATGGAGAATTATTATTTATGAGCTGATGTAGAGGTTGTGCAGTTATGTACAACAAGGCCATGGACTTGGATGGATTGTGAGCAGACTATGGAGCATTCCTACTACATGGAGAGCTGAGCCATCTTGCAGAGACCTTTGGGCCAAGATTTGTATGCTTGCTGAGATGTTTGTTGGAGATGACTCATGGAGCTCATGATGACATGAGTTTGTGACTTTTAGGGACTTCATATATGGTGGACTTGGAGGATCTGATGCATTGAGGAGCTGAGGTTAGAGACTTTGATGCAGGATGGGGTGCATACTTTCAAGTACATTTATGGGAATGGCTTGAAAGAGTGACTTGATGTGGAGGATCGATATGAGACACTTTGGAGTGATGGAGTTACAATGATGATGATGCCTTGGTGGCAACACTTGGGCATGGGTTGAGCCTATAATCAACCACTTTTGACACATGGGAGCTGATTCATCTATGATCATGGGTAGCACATGGATAGATGAGGCAAGTGTATACTTGTTTCTATGGCAGACTTCATGGACAACATGTTGCAGATGAGATGAGGACTACTTCATGGACCTGAGCATGGCTTACACTTGTATGGAGATGGATTCTTGATCGAGTTAAGGATGTGATGGGATGTTTTGAGAAACGACTCATGGTGGCATGAGGATGTGCATTCTCATGGTTTGAGCGTGACAGTTAGATTATCTACCCAACTAGTTGAAACATGGGGGAGCTCAATGTATAGAGATGTGTTAGCATTGTGTTGGAGTATCATGGCAGCAGTTTACATGACGACGACACATGATGAGGTCGACACGGAAGGTTGCAGGAAGCATGTAGCTTGAGATGGAGGGGCCAGCCTTCCACGATGGAGAGCAGCATGTGGAGATTGTGACAGGGTGTTCGATGGTCATGGATTGAGATGATTTCTGATGTATAACATACCAATGGGGTGTATACCTTGGTATGGTGATCTTGGTGACAGATGGTTGCCGGGACGAGGCATGATTGAGACGGTGGTTCTACATATGTTGCAGGGATGTTTGCAGTATGTGGAGCAGTTGACATAATGGATGAGATGGATATTGATGATCTTGGTGGATGACTACCAGGATGCTATGTTGTCGAGGACGACAACGACTTCAGGTGGAAGAGGATGTAAGGACCTGCAGTCCTTGCACACGCTCCGGGTGAAGTGTGATGACAAACAACAAAGGGAAGAGCTCGGACCATCAACACGGAGGTGTTATGCAATGCGTAGGAAGGGAGAGTGATGGGTATATGTATGCGTGGGAGCGTGGACAAACCACCCATGGGCCGACCAACAAGTGGAGCGTTTGGAGGAAGGGCGACTCACGTTTAGTAGCATATGCGATGGAATTTGAGGGCGTGGACAGTTCGGCTGGGAAGCCATGACCTTGCCTTACCACCCGTATAAACTAGCAAGGCACAGAGCTCATTTGGACACAAAAACCATCGCTCAACAAGCAACTTCGTTCATCCAACAAAGAAGAAGTGTGTGGACAAGGATAGCCGCAGCAATAGAAGGAGGTCGCATAAGGTGATGCGCCCAACCTTGGGTGAGGCTACACGAAGGAGAAACACGATGTCTTAATCTTGGGTGAGGGCGCGGGTAGAGGTCGCCCGCAGGACGAAGTGTAGGGCGTGCACGGGTGTGTGGCGCCCGGGTTGTGCGAAGGAGCGCCCGATGGTGAACAAGGGCTTGGGCACCCGGTTTGTGCGACGACTTGGCACGGGTTCTTGGGTGACTCGGGTGAGCACCACCCGTCGTGCAAGTGTGCACGGTATGACTTGGTGAAGTGTTGAGATTGTGAACGGAGGTGCCACTCGTGCAGAGGCGCCTGTGTGTGGCGACTTGGAGGTGCGACCAAGTTGGGCAAACAATATGATCGTGCGACGAGGTGAACAAAGGTTTGGTGAGTCGTGCGGCGACTATGCGAAGGTGCTGAAGAGCTGGGCAACCGAGTTTGTCGAAGTTGAAATTTGGCTAAATATGAAACTTGGTGTTACCAAGTATACTTGTAAAGCATTGTAAACTTGTAAAGTTATATAATATATTTTGGGCAGACTCATATTGTAGGGAGTTGCCCCTCCCTTTATACTATTGTGCATTTCTCTTGTATAATGCTGCTTATGTGAATGTTATGGGCTTTCACTTGTATAAAGGAACATATTAATAATTCTTGGTTGTGAAACACAAACTACGTAGGATAAGTGGAATGTTAGGTGTAGTCTACAATCTAAGTGTTGGTGAAAAGAAAACGATTGGTAGTGATGCACCTCGCTATAAGCAGTTGAAAGACTACCGCAGGTGTAGGGGCGTGACACCATCGATGAGTGTCTCGATGGACTTTATCACTCAGTTGCCACAAGTTCGGGGGTATAATGGGATAATGGTCGTGGTTGATCATTTTCCCAAGTATGTTGTTTTTGTTCCAACAAAGATACCTTGTGGAGCCGATCATACTCTGGAGTTGTTCTTTAAGAACATAGTGAAGTACTGGGGGATGCCATTAAGCATCGTGTCAGATAGAAATCCGCATTTTACAAGGTAGATTTTGGACCACATTGTTCAAGTTAGTCGGGATAGAGTTGTTGATGAGTTCGAGTTACCATCCGCAGAGAGATGGATAGACAGAGAGGATCAATACATTGCTGGAGGATTACTTTAGACATTATGTTACGGCTGATCAGAAGAATTGGCATGAGGATATTGCTCAGTTCAACGCCCTGCGCTTGGTAGGCAACCGGGCGTACGCTCCACCCGCTTCGCAAAGCAACTAAGGCATGACAAAACCGCGTGGGCGACCAAGGACGAAATGCATAAGGCATAGGCGATGTTGGCGCTCCATATTTTATAGGGGCGAGCTAGGAGGAGCTCGTTCATAAGCCAATTGGGGAAGCGTGAAGCAAACGAAGGAGAATTGTGGGGCAGTCCCGCACCATGGACGAGCGGACCTAACAAAGGCCCTCGAACCGTTTGGTGAATGCATGGTTGGTGGAGCAAACAGAGGGTCGACCGAGGGCGCGACCTCCATGCTCATTACCGTATAAACAAGTGATGAAGAATGGCATTTTGGACATTGCACATGGCATCGATCGATCAAGAAAGAGGTGCGAAGATAGGGGTATAACTACAGCAAGGCGCAAGGCTAATGCACCTGCCCGCCGGGCAGGATACACGGGACTTTGCGTAAACTCGAAGTTCGGTTGAAGTGTGGGTGGAAGGCATGTAGGGGCACCCGCCTGCTAAGGCTTGGAACAAAGGTTGAGGTTGTAAGTTGGGCGCGGGTCGTGCACGGGTGCGCCCGCCCGGCTTGACACTAAGATCAGATTGTATTGTATTTTGGTTAAGTCGTGGCGAGCCACCATGAGTTGTTGCATGGGTGGGAGCCCGACTTGGGTGTAACGCCGGTAGAGCCAAGCTCCGGTCACTTGTAAATTTTTTTCATATAATAAAAGATTATTATACAGGTGATGCTATTCTCCTATTGTTCTATGGTGTTCTTATATTAATGGTTTCCGCACATTAATATGTTATTCATGACTTAATGATGAATGTTAAGGCATAGTTCGTAAAGTAATGTAACAATCTTGAATGTTAATTACTTAGGCTGTGCCGCACCCGGCCAATTTAACAAAAAAAGAATTGGGGGCGTGACACCTAGGGTGGAAATTACGAATTCCATAGAGGTGCGATGATTTTTCCAACAGCCCCCTCAAACACAACACGGGGGAATCGAACCTGAGTACACGCTCTGATACCATGAAGAGGTTTTCCATTACACCAAAACCGACATGTGTTGGTAAACATTCCAAACCATAAATAGGATGCCCAGGGTGGAAATTACGGATTCCATAAATGTGCAGTAATTCTTCCAACCAAAAATATTGAAAATGAAAATAACTCCCTCAAATAGTAATCTTAAAATACACATATAAAAAAAGTGATAAAGGATTTTTAATAACCCCTTATCAAGTAAAATGAATAAGAGTGAGAGTTCCAGTAATACTTCATAGCAAAACCATTAAGTAATAACCTTTAATGCAAAGAATTTGCAACACTATTTTTTTAATGGAGTGGTTAGGGATGAGATTGGCTTTTTGTTTTGGTAGGACTTTTTCATCTCTAAAGGTATATCATGGAAATCATCTCTGATGACTAATGTATTTTTCGCCTCCCTGTCGTGACATCCATTTTGACATTTATTGTACTAATACGCATTCATTAGTGAATAAGCAATGCGAAAATGGTATCAACTATAGGACCGTGAATGTTGTTTTCATGATTAGAAAATGGGATCTAGATGCGTGGAGAGTGATGTATGGACGATTCAAAAATGGCAAAATGGTGTTGAATATATGCCCATGAGTATTACTATATACAGATAAGATTAAAACATCCACATTTACCCTCCGTTAAAACGAATTTCAGTTCAGAATTTGGAAAAACTGAGCACCGCGCATACTTTTACTAGGCCGGGTCTTTTTCAACCTATGAAATAACTTACACGGCAAGACATTGAAAGCAGAAAAGGATAGCAGAGAGAAACGGTGGCAAGTTTCTTCCTTTATGAGGAATAATATTGCCCTTCGCTGTTACTTTTGACATATGTGGTGATATTTCCACTTGCGCTAATCAATCTGTCAATGTTTGAAGGCTGCTGCTACTCCCATAGGGCACGGCATCTCACGTGGCCTATCGGTTCTTCATGTGCAGATTAACGAGTCTTCTGACATGTTTATCTTGATATTGATTTTGTGTCGCTTCGTGTGATAGAAATGACAGCCTCTAAATGCCAGTCGAAGATCATCCTGATCTACCGTATTGACATCATTCAATCCTTTTTATCTTAATTCCCGTACAGATTTATTTGATAGTTATTGTGTTACGATGGGCTTTCTACGTTTTTTTTTTTACAGCGGATACGCGTATTTCATATTCCCATGCTAATTTAATTTATTTAACAACTATTATATGAAGATGGGTTTTTTTATTATTTTAGTATAATTAACATTTATATTTTTTTTGACAAATGAGATTGTTATAAATATTAGCGGTAGTTAAGATGGTTATAACTAGCATTTGCACCACATGTTGCAAAGGAAACGCCGTAAAGAAATGATATAAAAAACAACAACATAGAAGAAAGAAGTCAAAATTTCAGGCAAATGACATAAGAAACCACAAACTAAGTAGGATAAGTGGAATGTTAGGCATAGTCTACAATCGTAAGTATTGGTGAAAAGAAAACGATTGGTAGTGTCGCACCTCGCTATAAGCGGTTGAAAGACTACTGCAGGTGTAGGGGTGTGACAGTTGATATCAGAGCTGGTCCAAGTTTTGCAGGAAACTTGGTGAACTGAATCAAGTAGCTGAATCTACAAAGACCGAAGGCTTGGTAGGGAGCTCAAGTTTTGCAGGTGACAGGTGGAATATTAGGGTGATTCAGGTGACTGGTGAAATAGGTTTAGCAGACGTGAAGCTTAGTGCATGGACCAAGCTGAACGACAAGACATGGCAGGTTTGGAAGAATGCGAAGGGAAGCTCTTGCTTACCTTATACAGGTTGAAGTGGATGAAAGAAGAGAATCCTCGAATTCGAAAGGAACTTGAATTCTTGGAAAAGAATGTTGAAGACGAACTTCTTCAACTTGGTTGGACAATGGAGCAAGATGAAGTTGCAGATTGTGCTAACAAGGAAGAGGAAGCTGTGATGATTGAGGATGTTGCAGATGTGACAACGATGGAGGATGAACTTGAGTTTGATCAAGTTGGACCAGGATCGTGCAGTTTGCAGACATGGGTAGATGAGGATACTCACATTGAGGAGCCTCATGAAGATGATATAAGTACTATTGATACTTGTGTTTCACTTGAGCATTTGGTAGATGAACCATATGCATGGAAGAGAAAATTCAGTTTGCCGATGCTAGGGAGGATCTTACCATGGATGTCTATGATGAGACCTTGAATGGAGAAGCAAGGGTTGTTGATTGTTGCAAGACTTGTTGTGGTTGTTTGTGACCTTATGATAGAAGGTACAAGGGCCTGTGACAAGGGAAGAACATGATGATCATTGTGAAGGATTGGGTCATGCTTTAGCCACATGGAGAATTGGCTAAGTTCCCGGCATGACTCATGGACAGATTGAAGGGCACACCGTTGGGTATGATGATGCTTGGGTGGACTTCTCATGGTCGAGACCAAAAGCAAGTCTTGGTGGAACCTTCATTGTGGGAGCGATGATGGGCGGGACTCGTGATGATGATGATATGGTTGGGTGACTGAGTTCACTAGATCGAATTTTCAGACTTGGATGAGATGCCCATTTGTTGTGATGGGTCTACTTGGTTGGACTACATGTACAACTTAGTCAGGGAAATCAGGCTAGAGACATGGAGCAAGGCAATCTTATGCAAGGACATTATGCCGGAGCACTTATAGAGGTGTCACTTATGGGCATCCAATGAGGAGTGCCAAGGCAGGGATGTTGTGCAGGTGGATTTGCTGGTGTCACATGGAGACTTATTATTTATGAGATGATGTAGAGGTTGTGCAGTTATGTACAACAAGGCCATGGACTTGGATGGATTGTGAGCAGACTATGGAGCATTCCTACTACATGGAGAGCTGAGCCATCTTGCAGAGACCTTTAGGCCAAGATTTGTATGCTTGCTGATATGTTGGTTGGAGATGACTCATGGAGCTCATGATGACATGAGGTTGTGACTTTTAGGGACTTCATATATGGTGGACTTGGAGGATCTGATGCATTGAGGAGCTGAGGTTAGAGACTTTGATGCAGGATGGGGTGCATACTTTCAAGTACATTTATGGGAATGGCTTGAAAGAGTGACTTGATGTGGAGGATCGATATGAGACACTTTGGAGTGATGGAGTTACAATGATGATGATGCCTTGGTGGAAACACTTGGGCATGGGTTGAGCCGAGACTCAACCACTTTTGACACATGGGAGCTGATTCATCTATGATCATGGGTAGCACATGGATAGATGAGGCAAGTGTATACTTGTTTCTATGGCAGACTTCATGGACAACATGTTGCAGACGAGATGAGGACTACTTCATGGACCTGAGCATGGCTTACAATTGTATGGAGATGGATTCTTGATCAAGTTGAGGATGTGACGGGATGTTCTGAGAAACGACTCATGGTGGCATGAGGATGTGCATTCTCATGGTCTGAGCGTGACAGTTGGATTATCTACCCAACTAGTTGAAACATGGGGGAGCTCAATGTATAGAGATGTGTTAACATTGTTTTGGAGTATCATGGCAACATTTTACATGACGATGAAACATGATGAGGTCGACACGGGAAGTTGCAGGAAGCATGTAGCTTGAGATGTAGGGGCCAGCCTTCCACGATGGAGAGCAGCATGTGGAGATTGCGACAGGGTGGTCGATGGTCATGGATTGAGATGATTTCTAATGTATAACATACCGATGGGGTGTATACCTTGGTATGGTGATCTTGGTGACAGATGGTTGCCGGGACGAGACATGATGGAGACGGTGGTTCTACATATGTTGCAGGGATGTTTGCAGTATGTGGAGGAGTTGACATCATGGATGAGATGGATATCGATGATCTTGGTGGATGACTACCAGGATGCTATGTTGTCGAGGATGACAACGACTTCAGGTGGAAGAGGATGTAAGGACCTGCAGTCCTTGCACACGCTCCAGGTGAAGTGTGATGACAAACTACAAAGGAAAGAGCTCGGACCATCAACACGGAGGTGTTATGCAATGCGTAGGAAGGGAGAGCGATGGGTATATGTATGCGTGGGAGCGTGGATGAACCACCCATGGGCCGACCAACAAGTGGAGCGTTTGGAGGAAGGCCGACTCACATTTAGTAGCATATGCGATGGAGTTTGAGGGCGTAGACAGGTCGGCTGGGCAGCCATGACCTTGCCTTACTACCCGTATAAACTAGCAAGGCACAGGGCTCATTTGGACACAAAAACCATTGCTCAACAAGCAACTTCGCTCATCCAACAAAGAAGAAGTGTGTGGACAAGGATATCCGCAGCAATAGAAGGAGGTCGCATAGGGTGATGCGCCCAACCTTGGGCGAGGCTACACGAAGGAGAAACACGATGTCTTAATCTTGGGTGAGTGCGCGGGTAGAGGTCGCCCGCAGGACGAAGTGTAGGGCGTGCACGTGTGTGTGGCGCCCGGGTGGTGCGAAGGAGCGCCCGATGGTGAACAAGGGCTTGGGCACCCGGTTTGTGCGACGACTTGGCATGGGTTCTTGGGTGACTCGGGTGAGTGCCGACCCGTCGTGCAAGTGTGCACGGTATGACTTGGTGAAGTGTTGAGATTGTGAATGGAGGTGCGACTCGTGCAGAGGCGCCCGTGTGTGGCGACTTGGAGGTGCGCCGATGTTGGGAAAACAACATGATCGTGCGACAAGGTGAACAAAGGTTTGGTGAGTCGTGCGACGACCGTGCGGAGGTGCCGACAAGCTGCCAACTGAGTTTGCCGAAGTTGAAATGTGGCTAAATATGAAACTTGGTGTTACCAAGTATACTTGTAAAGCATTGTAAACTTGTAAAGTTATATAATATATTTCGGGCAGACTCATATTGCAGGGAGTTTCCCCTCCCTTTATACTATTGTGCATTTCTCTTGTATAATGTTGCTTATGTGAATGTTATGGGCTTTCACTTGTATAAAGGAACATATTAATAATTCTTGGTTGTGAAACACAAACTAAGTAGGATAAGTGGAATGTTAGGTGTAGTCTACAATCGTAGGTGTTGTTGAAAAGAAAACGATTGGTAGTGCTGCACCTCGCTATAGGCGGTTGAAAGACTACCGCAGGTGTAGGGGCGTGACACCATCGATGAGTGTCTCGATGGACTTCATCACTCAGTTGCCACAAGTTCAGGGGTATAATGGGATAATGGTCGTGGTTGATCATTTTTCCAAGTATGTTGTTTTTGTTCCAACAAAGATACCTTGTGGAGCCGATCAGACTGTGGAGTTGTTCTTTAAGAACATAGTGAAGTATTAGGGGATGCCATTAAGCATCGGGTCAGATAGAAATCCGCATTTTACAGGTAGATTTTGGACCACATTGTTCAAGTTAGTCGGGATATATTTGTTGATGAGTTCGAGTTACCATCCGCAGACAGATGGATAGACCGAGAGGATCAACAGATTGCTGGAGGATTACTTTAGACATTATGTTACGGCTGATCAGAAGAATTGGCATGAGGATATTGCTCAGATCGGTTACAATATTGAGAAGAGTTCTGCAGCGGGGTATAATACATTTGAGTTGGTGAATGGACAGATGCCAGTTGCACCGCATACCGTAGTGACAGGAGGTTTTTTTAGGAGTCCTCATGTGAAGAAGTTCATGAAGGCTTGGGATGAGACCTTGGAGTTGGCACGACTGTGCTTGCATGAAGTTGCAAGGAGAATGAAGAAATGCGCTGATTGAGGAAGACGGGATGCGCACTTCAGTGTGGGAAATATGGTGTTTCTCAAGATTACCAGGGAGCAATTTCAGCTAGCCAAGGGGATTGCGAGAAAATTGACACGCAAGTATGAGGGACGATTCCGAGTGAAGAAGAGAGTGGGGGAAGTTGCTTATGAGCTGGAGCTTCCGCACCATATGCACATGAAGCATCCAATTTTTCACATGAGTCAGTTGAAAAGATGCAGACTTGATGCTAATCATCTAGAGAGAACTGAATTGCTGAGAGGACCAGCAAGGACTATGGAAAATCCAGGACTGGAGTTGGATAAGATTTTCAGCTACAGAACTACAGGGATTGGCTTCCACATGAAACGAGAGTATCTTGTCAAATGGAAGAATGCACTGGAGGAGGAAAGCTGGGAATCAGAGGACTCACTTTTGAAATGGAAGAAGAAGATTGCGAAGTATGAATGGAAGATACTAAGGCAGTCAGGATAGTCGAGGGCAACAATGATTTCGAGTGGAGGAGGATGTAACGCCCTGCGGTTGGTAGGCAACAGGGCATACGCTCCGCCCGCTTCGCAAAGCAACTAAGGCATGACAAAACCTCGTGGGCGACCAAGGACGAAATGCATAAGGCATAGGCGATGTTGGCGCTCCATATTTTATAGGGGCGAGCTAGGAGGAGCTCGTTCATAAGTCGATTGGGGAAGCGTGAAGCAAACGAAGGAGAATTGTGGGGCAGTCCTGCACCATGGGTGGGCCGACCTAACAAAGGCGCTCGAACCGTTTGGTGAATGCATGGTTGGTGGAGCAAACAGAGGGTTGGCCGAGGGCGCGACCTCCACGCTCATTAGCTTATAAACAAGCGATGAAGAATGGCATTTTGTACATCGCACTTGGCATCGATCGATCAAGAAAGAGGTGCGGAGATAGGGATATAGCTACAGCAAGGCGCAACGCTAATGCACCTACCCGCCAGGCAGGATACAGGGTACTTTGCGTAAACTTGAAGTCCGGTCGAAGTGTGGGTGGAAGGCATGTAGGGGCACCTGCCTGCTAAGGCTTGGAACAAAGGTTGAGGTTGTAAGTTGGGCGTGGGTCATGCACGGGTGCGCCCGCCCGGCTAGACACTAAGATCAGATTGTATTGTATTTTGGTTAAGTCGTGGTGAGACCACCATGCGTTGTTGCATGGGCAGGAGCCCGACTTGGGTGTAACGCCGGTAGAGCCAAGCTCCCAGTCACTTGTAAATTTTTTTCATATAATAAAAGATTATTATACATGTGATGCTATTCTCCTGTTGTTCTATGGTGGTCTTATATTAATGGTTTCCGCACATTAATATGTTATTCATGACTTAATGATGAATGTTAAGGCGTAGTTCATAAAGTAATGTAACAATATTGAATGTTAATTACTTAGGCGGTGCCGCACCCGACCAATTTAACAAAAAAATAATTGGGGGCGTGACACCTAGGGTGGAAATTACGAATTCCATAGAGGTGCGATGATTTTTCCAACAGCCCCCTCAAACACAACACAGGGGAATCGAACCTGAGTACACGCTCTGATACCATGAAGAGGTTTTCCATTACACCAAAACCGACATGTGTTAGTAAACGTTCCAAACCATAACTAGGATGCCCAGGGTGGAAATTACGGATTCCATAAATGTGCAGTGATTCTTCCAACCAAAAATATTGAAAATGAAAATAACTCCCTCAAATAGTAATCTTAAAATACACATATAAAAAAAGTGATAAAGGATTTTTAATAACCCCTTATCAAGTAAAATGAATAAGAGTGAGAGTTCCAGTAACACTTCATAGCAAAACCATTAAGTAATAACCTTTAATGCAAAGAATTTAAAACACTATTTTTTTAATGGAGTGGTTAGGGATGAGATTGGCTTTTCGTTTTGGTAGGACTTTTTCATCTCTAAAGGTATATCATGGAAACCATTTCTGATGACTAATGTATTTTTCGCCTGCCTGTCGTGACATCCATTTTGAGATTTACTGTACTAATACGCATTCATTAGTGAATAATCAATGCGAAAATGGTATCGACTATAGGACCGTGAATGTTGTTTTCATGATTAGAAAATGGGATCTAGATGCGTGGAGAGTGATGTATGGACGATTCAAAAATGGCAAAATGGTGTTGAATATATGCCCATGAGTATTACTATATACAGATAAGATTAAAACATCCACATTTACCCTCCGTTAAAACGAATTTCAGTTCAAAATTTGGAAAAACTGAGCACCGCACATACTTTTACTAGGCCGGGTCTTTTTAAACCTATGAAATAACTTACACGGCAAGACATTGAAAGCAGAAAAGGATAGCAGAGAGAAACGGTGGCAAGTTTCTTCGTTTATGAGGAATAATATTGCCCTTCTCTTTTACTTTTGACATATGTGGTGATATTTCGACCTGCGCTAATCAATCTGTCAATGTTTGAAGGCTGCTGCTACTCCCATATGGCACGACATCTCATGTGGCCTATCGGTTCCTCATGTGCAGATTAACCAGTCTTCTCACAAGTTTATCTTGATATTGATTTTGTGTCGCTTCGTGTGATAGAAATGACAACCTCTAAATGCCAGTCGAAGATCATCCTGATCTACTGTATTGACATCATTCAATCCTTTTTATCTTAATTCCTGTACATATTTATTTGATAGTTATTGTGTTAAGATGGTCTTTCTACTTCTTTTTTTTACAGCGGATACGCGTATTTCATATTCCCATGCTAATTTAATTTATTTAACAACTATTATATGAAGATGGGTTTTTTATTATTTTTGTATAATTAACATTTATATTTTTTTTGACAAATGAGATTGTTATAAATATTAGCGGTAGTTAAGATGGTTATAACTAGCATTTGCACCACATGTTGCAAAGGAAACGTCGTAAAGCAATGATATAAAAAAAAAACAACATAGAAGAAAGAAGTCAAAATTTTATGCAAATGACATAAGAAACAACAAACTAAGTAGGATAAGTGGAATGTTAGGCGTAGTCTACAATCGTAAGTATTGGTGAAAAGAAAACGATTGGTAGTGTCGCACCTCGCTATAAGCGGTTGAAAGACTACTGCAGGTGTAGGGGTGTGACAGTTGATATCAGAGCTGGTCCAAGTTTTGCAGGAAACTTGGTGAATTGAATCAAGTAGCTGAATCTGCGAAGACCGAAGGCTTGGTAGGGAGCTCAAGTTTTGCAGGTGACAGGTGGAATATTAGGGTGATTCAGGTGAATGGTGAAATATGTTTAGCAGAGGTGAAGCTTAGTGCTTTGACCAAGCTAAACGGCAAGACATGGAAGGTTTGGAAGAATGCGAAGGGAAGCTCTTGCTTACCTTATACAGGTTGAAGTGGATGAAAGAAGAGAATCCTCAGATTCGAAAGGAACTTGAAGTCTTGGAAAAGAATATTGAAGACGAACTTCTTCAACTTGGTTGGACAATGGAGCAAGATGAAGTTGTAGATTGTGCTGACAAGGAAGAGGAAGCCGTGATGATTGAGGATGTTGCATATGTGACAACGATGGAGGATGAACTTGAGTTTGATCAAGTTGGACCAGGATCGTGCAGTTTGCAGACATGGGTAGATGAGGATACTCACATTGAGGAGCCTCATGATGATGATATAAGTACTATTGATACTTGTGTTTCACTTGAGCATTTGGTAGATGAACCATATGCATGGAAGAGAAAATTCAGTTTGCCGATGCTAGGGAGGATCTTACCATGGATGTCTATGATGAGGCCTTGAATGGAGAAGCAAGGATTGTTGATTGTTGCAAGACTTGTTGTGGTTGTTTGTGACCTTATGATAGAAGGTACAAGGGCCTGTGACAAGGGAAGAACATGATGATCATTGTGAAGGATTGGGTCATGCTTTAGCCACATGGAGAATTGGCTAAGTTCCCGGCATGACTCATGGACAGATTGAAGGGCACACCGTTGGGTATGATGATGCTTGGGTGGACTTCTCATGGTCGAGACCAAAAGCAAGTCTTGGTGGAACCTTCATTGTGGGAGCGATGATGGGCGAGACTCGTGATAATGATGATATGGTTGGGTGACTGAGTTCACTAGACCGAATTTGCAGACTTGGATGAGATGACCATTTGTTGTGATGGGTCTACTTGGTTGGACTACATGTACAACTTAGTCAGGGAAATCAGGCTAGAGACATGGAGCATGGCAGTCTTATTCAAGGACATTATGCCGGAGCACTTATAGAGGTGTCACTTATGGGCATCCAATGAGGAGTGCCAAGGCAGGGATGTTGTGCAGGTGGATTTGCTGGTGTGGCATGGAGACTTATTATTTATGAGTTGATATAGAGGTTGTGCAGTTATGTACAACAAGGCCATGGACTTGGATGGATTGTGAGCAGACTATGTAGCATTTCTACTACATGGAGAGCTGAGCCATCTTGCAGAGACCTTTGGGCCAAGATTTGTATGCTTGCTGAGATGTTGGTTGGAGATGACTCATGGAGCTCATGATGACATGAGGTTGTGACTTTTAGGGACTTCATATATGGTGGACTTGGAGGATCTGATGCATTGAGGAGCTGAGGTTAGAGACTTTGATGCAGGATGGGGTGCATACTTTCATGTACATTTATGGGAATGGCTTGAAAGAGTGACTTGATGTGGAGGATCGATATGAGACACTTTGGAGTGATGGAGTTACAATGATGATGATGCCTTGGTGGCAACACTTGGGCATGGGTTGAGCCGAGACTCAACCACTTTTGACACATGGGAGCTGATTCATCTATGATCATGGGTAGCACATGGATAGATGAGATAAGTGTATACTTGTTTCTATGGCAGACTTCATGGACAACATGTTGCAGACGAGATGAGGACTACTTCATGGACCTGAGCATGGCTTACACTTGTATGGAGATGGATTCTTGATTGAGTTGAGGATGTGACCGGATGTTTTGAGAAACGACTCATGGTGGCATGAGGATGTGCATTCTCATGGTTTGAGCGTGACAGTTGGATTATCTACCCAACTAGTTGAAACATGGGGAAGCTCAATGTATAGAGATGTGTTAGCATTGTGTTGGAGTATCATGGCAGCAGTTCACATGAGGACGACACATGATGAGGTCGACACGGGAGGTTGCAGGAAGCATGTAGCTTGAGATGGAGGGGCCAGCCTTCCACGATGGAGAGCAGCATGTGGAGATTGTGACAGGGTGGTCGATGGTCATGGATTGAGATGATTTCTGATGTATAACATACCGATGGGGTGTATACCTTGGTATGGTGATCTTGGTGACAGATGGTTGCTGGGACGAGACATGATGGAGACGGTGGTTCTACATATGTTGCAGGGATGTTTGCAGTATGTGGAGGAGTTGACATCATGGATGAGATGGATATTGATGATCTTGGTGGATGACTACCAGGATGCTATGTTGTCGAGGACGACAACGACTTCAGGTGGAAGAGGATGTAAGGACCTGCAGTCCTTGCACACGCTCCGGGTGAAGTGTGATGACAAACAACAAAGGAAAGAGCTCGGACCATCAACACAAAGGTGTTATGCAATGCGTAGGAAGGGAGAGCGATGGGTATATGTATGCGTGGGAGCGGGGATGAACCACCCATGGGCCGACCAACAAGTGGAGCGTTTGGAGGAAGGCCGACTCACGTTTAGTAGCATATGCGATGGAGTTTGAGGGTGTGGATAGGTCGACTGGGCAGCCATGACCTTGCCTTACCACCCGTATAAACTAGCAAGGCACAGAGCTCATTTGGACA
This sequence comes from Pinus tabuliformis, assembly GCA_031772625.1. Lineage (NCBI taxonomy): Eukaryota > Viridiplantae > Streptophyta > Pinopsida > Pinales > Pinaceae > Pinus > Pinus tabuliformis. Next base: position 1,059,990,435 of record CM062811.1, on the reverse strand, counting down.
CAAAAACCCTCGCTCAATAAGAAACTTCGCTCATCCAACAAAGAAGAAGTGTGTGGACAAGGATAGTCGCAGCAATAGAAGGAGGTCGCATAGGGTGATGCGCCCAATCGTGGGCGAGGCTACACGAAGGAGAAACACGATGTCTTAATCTTGGGTGAGGGCGCGGGTAGAGGTCGCCCGCAGGACGAAGTGTAGGGCGTGCACGGGTGTGTGGCGCCCGGGTTGTGCGAAGGAGCGCCCGATGGTGAACAAGGGCGTGGGCACCCGGTTTGTGCGACGACTTGGCACGGGTTCTTGGGTGACTCGGGTGAGCGCCCACCCGTCGTGCAAGTGTGCACGGTATGACTTGGTGAAGTGTTGAGATTGTGAACGAAGGTGCGACTCGTGCAGAGGCGCCCGTGTGTGGCGACTTGGAGGTGCGCCCAAGTTGGGCAAACAACATCATCGTGCGACGAGGTGAACAAAGGTTTGGTGAGTCGTGCGGCGACCGTGCGGAGGTGCCGACGAGCTGGGCAACCGAGTTTGCTGAAGTTGAAATTTGGCTAAGTATGAAACTTGGTGTTACCAGGTATACTTGTAAAACATTGTAAACTTGTAAAGTTATATAATATATTTCGGGCAGACTCATATTGCAGGGAGTTGCCCCTCCCTTTATACTATTGTGCATTTCTCTTGTATAATGCTGCTTATGTGAATGTTATGGGCTTTCACTTGTATAAAGGAACATATTAATAATACTTGGTTGTGAAACACAAACTAAGTAGGATAAGTGGAATGCTAGGTGTAGTCTACAATCATAAGTATTGGTGAAAAGAAAACGATTGGCAGTGCTGCACCTCGCTATAAGCGGTTGAAAGACTACCACAGGTGTAGGGGCGTGACACCATCGATGAGTGTCTCGATGGACTTCATCACTCAATTGCCACAAGTTCAGGGGTATAATGGGATAATGGTGGTGGTTGATCATTTTTCCAAGTATGTTGTTTTTGTTCCAACAAAGATACCTTGTAGAGCCGATCAGACTGTGGAGTTGTTCTTTAAGAACATAGTGAAGTATTAGGGGATTCCATTAAGCATTGTGTTAGATAGAAACCCGCATTTTACAGGTAGATTTTGGACCACATTGTTCAAGTTAGTCGAGATAGAGTTGTGGATGAGTTCGAGTTACCATCCGCAGACATATGGATAGACATAGAGGATCAATACATTGTTGGAGGATTACTTTAGACATTATGTTATGGCTGATCAGAAGAATTGGCATGAGGATATTGCTCAGTTCAGTTACAATATTCAAAAGAGTTCTACAACGGGGTATGATACATTTGAGTTGGTGAATGGACAGATGCCAGTTGCACCGCATACCGTTGTGACATGACGTTTTTTGAGGAGTCCTCATGTGAAGAAGTTCACGAAGGCTTGGGATGAGACCTTGGAGTTGGAACGATTGTGCTTGCATGAAGTTGCAAGGAGAATGAAGAAATGCTCTGATCGAGGAAGACGGGATGCGCACTTCAGTGTGGGAAATATGGTGTTCTCAAGATTACCAGGGAGCAATTTTAGCTAGCCAAGGGGATTGCGAGAAAACTGACACGGAAGTATGAGGGACGATTCCGAGTGAAGAAGAGAGTGGGGGAAGTTGCTTATGAGCTGGAGCTTCCGCACCATATGCACATGAAGCATCCAGTTTTTCACATGAGTCAGTTGAAAAGATGCAGACTTGATGCTAATCATCTAGAGAGAACTGAATCGCTGAGAGGATCAGCCGGGACTATGGACAAGCCAGGACTGGAGTTGGATAAGATTTTGAGCTACAGAACTACAGGGATTGGCTTCCATATGAAACAGGAGTATCTTGTCAAATGGAAGAATGCACCAGAGGAGGAAAGCTGGGAATCAGAGGACTCACTTTGGAGATGGAAGAAGAAGATTGCGAAGTATGAATGGAAGATACTAAGGCAGTCACGATTGTGGAGGGCGACAATGATTTCGAGTGGAGGAGGATGTAACGCCCTACGGTTGGTAGGCAACCGGGCGCACGCTCCACCCGCTCCGCGAAGCAACTAAGGCATGACAGAACCGCGTGGGCGACCAAGGACGAAATGCATAAGGCATAGGCGATGTTGGCGCTCCATATTTTATAGGGGCGAGCTAGGAGGAGCTCGTTCATAAGCCGACTGGGGAAGCGTGAAGCAAATGAAGGAGAATTGTGGGGCGGTCCCGCACCATGGGCGGGCCGACCTAACAAAGGCGCTCGAACCGTTTGGTGAATGCATGGTTGGTGGAGCAAACAGAGGGTCGGCCGAGGGCGCGACCTCCACGCTCATTAGCGTATAAACAAGCGATGAAGAATGGCATTTTGGACATCACACTTGGCATCGATCGATCAAGAAAGAGGTGCGAAGATAGGGGTATAACTACAGTTAGTCGCAACGCTAATGCACCTGCCTGCCAGGCAGGATACACGGGACTTTGCGTAAACTTGAAGTTTGGTCGAAGTGTGGGTGGAAGGCATGTAGGGGCACCCGCCTTCCAAGGCTTGGAACAAAGGTTGAGGTTGTAAGTTGGGCGCGGGTCGTGCACGGGTGCGCCCGCCCGGCTTGACACTAAGATCAGATTGTATTGTATTTTGGTTAAGTTGTGGTGAGACCACCGTGCGTTGTTGCATGGGTGGGAGCCCGACTTGGGTGTAACGCCGGTAGAGCCAAGCTCCTGGTAACTTGTAAATTTTTTTCATATAATAAAAGATTATTATACATGTGATGCTATTCTCCTGTTGTTCTATGGTGTTCTTATATTAATGGTTTCCACACATTAATATGTTATTCATGATTTAATGATGAATGTTAAGCGTAGTTCGTAAAGTAATGTAACAATGGTGAATGTTAATTACTTAGGCGGTGCCGCACCCGGCCAATTTAACAAAAAAAGAATTGGGGGCGTGACACCTAGGGTGGAAATTACGGATTCCATAGAGGTGTGATGATTTTTCCAACAGCCCCCTCAAACACAACACGGGGGAATCGAACCTGAGTACACACTCTGATACCATGAAGAGGTTTTCCATTACACCAAAACCGGCATGTGTTGGTAAACGTTCCAAACCATAACTATGATGCCCAGGGTGGAAATTACGAATTCCATAAATGTGCGGTGATTCTTCTAACCAAAAATATTGAAAATGAAAATAACTCCCTTAAATTGTCCATTTTAAAATATTTATCACATTACTAACTTTCTTCACATTTTAAATAAACAAAATTATAGTAATCTTAAAATACACCTATAAAAAAAAGTGGTAAAGGATTTTGAATAACCCCTTATCAAGTAAAATGAATAAGAGTGAGAGTTCCAGTAACACTTCATAGCAAAACCATTAAGTAAAAACCTTTAATGCAAAGAATTTACAACACTATTTTTTTAATGGAGTGGTTAGGGATGAGATTGGCTTTTTGTTTTGGTAGGAATCTTTCATCTCTAAAGGTATATCATGGAAATCATTTTTCATGACTAATGTATTTTTCGCCTGCCTGTCGTGACATCCATTTTGACATTTATTGTACTAATACGCATTCATTAGTGAATAAGCAATGCGAAAATGGTATCGACTATAGGACCGTGAATGTTGTTTTCATGATTAGAAATGGGATCTAGATGCGTGGAGAGTGATGTATGGACGATTCAAAAATGGCAAAATGGTGTTTAATATATGCCCATGAGTATTACTATATACAGATAAGATTAAAACATCCACATTTACCCTCCGTTAAAACGAATTTCAATTCAGAATTTGGAAAAACTGAGCACCGCGAATACTTTTACTAGGCCGGGTCTTTTTCAACCTATGAAATAACTTACACGGCAAGACGTTGAAAGCAGAAAAGGATAGCAGAGAGAAACGGTGGCAAGTTTCTTCGTTTATAAGGAATAATATTGCCCTTCGCTGTCACTTTTGACATATGTGGTGATATTTCGACCTGCGCTAATCAATCTTCCAATGTTTGAAGGCTGCTGCTACTCCCATACGGCACGGCATCTCACGTGGCCTATCGGTTCTTCATGTGCAGATTAACCAGTCTTCTGACAAGTTTATCTTGATATTGATTTTGTGTCGCTTCGTGTGATAGAAATGACAGCCTCTAAATGCCAGTCGAAGATCATCCTGATCTACTGTATCGACATCATTCAATCCTTTTTATCTTAATTCCTGTACAAATTTATTTCATAGTTATTGTGTTAAGATGGTCTTTCTACTTTTTTTTTTTTTTTTACAGCGGATACGCGTATTTCATATTCCCATGCTAATTTAATTTATTTAACAACTATTATATGAAGATGGGTTTTTTTATTATTTTAGTATAATTAACATTTATATTTTTTTGACAAATAAGATTGTTATAAATATTAGCGGTAGTTAAGATGTTATAACTAGCATTTGCACCATATGTTGCAAAGGAAACGCCGTAAAGTAATGATATAAAAAACAACAACATAGAAGAAAGAAGTCAAAATTTTATGCAAATGACATAAGAAACAACAGCATAGAAGAAAGAAGTCAAATTTTTATGCAATTTTGTTTCTTTACCGGTATTTATTTTTTATCATCAACAAACGAATAGATCATCTATTCATATTACCAAGAACCTTCGCTTTTGAGGGCGTTGCCACAATGCCACAAAGCTCATTCTGATGATCACCGAGAAGGGAATTGTTGTGAGAGATGCAAATTGTTTCCATTGTTTCTCGAATGGACTCTGTTCTTGCACTGATTATTGTAATGCTAATTGCAAATCGTCTCATAAAAAATAGTGTGACTGCAAGCATAAGCAATTACTTGCCTTTTGTGACAAGCATATGTTTGATAGAGAAAAATGGAAAAATGCAAAAGCAGAGGGGATTAGTAAAATATTTGATGTCTAATCTAGGGTGCATACATAGCATCGGTGTAATCTAGGGTGCATACATAGCATCGGTGTAATCTAGGGTGCATACATAGCAAAAGCATACTTGGATAGTTAGTGACATTTTCATAAGGCGGATTGAATTTCTACCTGATTCATTTCTTCATATCGGCCATAATTTTACAAAAACTGTCGAATAGGGGTTACATTGAGTATAGTATTGCTAGAAATTTGCATAATGCAGTGTTGTTTGGTGGTATGCCAATGGTGACACGTCATGTGATCATATTTCATTGATATAGATGGTATTTCGAGCATAATTATTTAAGGTTACGTGTAGAAGATTTCAAGAGAAGATATGCATGGCAGGTTCTAACTGCCCTAACATAATTCACCCGAAAGATACAAAATTTATCTGACAAACTGAATTATCTTGGACAATGTGATTGTTACATGAGAAGGCGTGCATTGGGCTTAAGATTGTAAAATATCTCATAACCTTTTCCAATATACTATAAATCAAGGCCAAGGAACACTAATGTCGGGAATGATAAACATGCGTAGAAGCTAGGACATTCATAACATAGTAAGAAGAGCATTCAGTATGGGGTCCTCTAGGTCAAACCCATTTCTATTTACATGGCCATGCACCTCATTTCCTTGTCGCGGAGCTCCTAGGCCAGCACACGCACCAAGTACACTGGAAAAGGTAATATGATCCGCCTCTATAGCTGTCCATTGCATCCAGCCATAAAGCCTTAACGCCTCCTAACAATACCCATTTTTAGTATATCCAACAATCATAGTATTCCATGACACCACATCTCTTTCAAGAATTTTGTCAAACATTGTCCAGGCATCCGCTACATATCAATATTGACTTGTTCGACTTAAAACTAATCACTGAAGCTGATCATATAGTGCAAGAACTCCAGCCCTTACTACTCTTAACATAATATTAGCTGTTACTCCTCTGAAGAGGGCATGGATGCCCTCTTGGCGCACAATCCGTTGAAAAGCATGGACAGTGTTGCTATAACTTGTTTGTAGAAAAACAACTTGACATAAAATTTTATGTGAGATCCATCATAGTTGCTAGAAGTAACATCACAAGCTCAGAACATGAGCAAGAATGTAGATTTTATGTCATATTTCTTACTTGTATAATATCTTCAGCATGTCGTGTATAAGACAAAGAAAGAAAGTCAATGTTGTTGCGAACTCCACAAGATGCAATAACCTTCAAAGTACAAACAACATAAATAAATCAAATTACAAACCTTGTCATAATCAAATCACATGATGCACAATAAACTTTAGCACAAAAATAGACTAGTGCCCTGCAATTTGTAAGGTTACATTTATTTCATGAGATCAAAGCTTGAACTATCTAATATTTGAAGAGCGAGGGTTACCACAATTAGAAAATGCACAAATTAATTTATTTGGCACTTTGATTTCATGTTAGTTACAGACTGCATGCTTTCAGTTTATAAGGTTTATCCTAAGGTCCTTGATGGATGCCAATACTGTCTTCTGACATTGCTTGATGAACATTTGACAAAGGATGAGAACAATGATGTAATTGAAATTCAAAGATTATGAATAAATAAGGAAGACCTTTATATAAGGGAAATTAACTTAATATGTTCATTTTAAAGATATGCTATCACCACTATTAATATTCATTAGGTTAGGGACAAATAGAAAATTAGCATTAGGTTTCTAACATCCAAATGGTCTCACCATTGTTTGAATTAAGAACTCCTAGTGATAAAAAGAGTGAAACTATGTTAAAAATTGGATTCTATAAGCTTCTAGAGGGCATTATGTTGTCAAAGATTGCTCGAGGTGAGAATTAATCAAGTGTCGGATACCCAAAAAATCAGCCATTGGATTTAGTAAACTACAAGTAAATCTTGTTCAAGGTGTAAGATCGAATTTACCATAATGAGCATAGACAATCTAACTAGTGGACAGGTAGTCAAACAAACTATGTGCTTCTAAAGGCATTATGTCGTCAAATATTGCATATGCCCCAAGGTGAGAATTAAACAGGTGGATGATACTAGAATTTGAATGTGTAACATCAAAGTTCCAAATGGCTAGTTTATAAAGAGAAAATTAGTAAGAAAGGAGTAGGGTAATCTTATATAATTTCATTGGCTTCACATTTGAACATTATGTTGTTCTGAACCATGATACCCTAAATTCATATATTAATTCAATGGATTTCATTAAACAATTCCCTATCCTTGAAGCAAAGTAATAGAAGAGTACTGCCATTTCTGTGTATATGTTCTGAACCTTCTTTCTTGATAAGCTGATGTCGGATATATGATCTGATGGCTATTTATTTCTGTGAATGTTGTCACAGTTTGCTTCTGATATTTTTTCCAGTTGATAGAAAACCTTCAAGACTTTTGCTGACTGCGAAACACTATTTCATGACCAACACGCAACTAAACAAAGCAAAGAAAACTGTGTGAAAGGCAAATAATGCCGAAGGGAAAAGAATAATCTCTGAAATCAGTGAGAATCTATGCCTATGCAACCTACAAAATTTGTACGTGCTTAATATTGGCATAAATTCTACACCAATTGGGCTTCACACAGACATTTTTCTCAACCCATATTTAGGTAACTCTTACATTTCCGAAATATTCATTGATGACTCTTCCCTGGCCAGTATTCATTAATATCTGACTTGAAAACCTAGAAAAAACAGTGAATTTTGACCCATCAATTGCAACAAAAAACTAAACCATTCAACATTCCGAAATATTCATTGATGACTCTTCCCTGGCCAGTATTCATTAATATCTGACTTGAAAACCTAGAAAAAACAGTGAATTTTGACCCATCAATTGCAACAAAAAACTAAACCATTCAACATTACCCAATTGTAGTTCTATGTGCTAAAAATGAAATTGCAACATTAAAACAATTCCAGTCAGTCATGACCATGGACCCTCTGTCTAAAAAAATTATAACTATATTGGCAACTAACACAGTAATATCCATGCTTGCAATTACTTACGTGTTTATCTGTATCACTCAGTGTCAGAAGATCAACATGAACTTGAGTGGCACACATTCTAAACAATGGACCAACAAGAGTTGCACTGTTTTTGACACGACACACTATATCTTGATCCTTAATCTCTGCAACCTGCAATCAGATCAGTTAGCAGATATTTAACACTGGAACTCTATCTATATCAAGATAAGATGTGCAAATGTTCCTCTGCTATAATATTCAAAAAAAGAGTGTCAGAAGAGCATAGTTATTTAAGGCTGTGTGTATAAGATTTCAAGGGAAGCTATGCATGGCAGATTCTACCTCCTCTAACATAATTCACCCAAAAGATACAAAATTTATCTGACAAATTGAATTATCTTAGACAATGTGATTGTTATATGAGAAGGCATGCATTGGGCTTAAGATTGTAAAATATCTTATAACCTTTTCCAACTCAGTCTGACCATATCCCTTTACAAGATTAGTCCATGACACCACAGCTTTTTCAGGCATTCTATCGAATAATTGTTGTGTTGCAGAATTGTGCACAAAAGTGCACAAATTCTTACGAATTCTAAGAATGATGTTAAAATTGAAACAAGGCAGGATGCAACCATTTGGTTTCCATCTCTGTTACAAGTATTCCATGTGAGAGCAGCTATCCATTGAATATATGATAGGTCTTGCCTCTGTATAGAGGCCCTTTTGGGCCATGATCCATTTTCCTTTGAAAATATTACATTTTCCTGCATCTTTCTTTGGATCGATCTGAATTGTCTCTAAAACCTTGCATTCATTCCTTTTAATATCTTGAATTTAAGACATTTTCTCTATGCTACTTCTTGTGTTTACACTATCGTTGTCAAAGAAATAGTGACTGGTATGGGACCATTTTTATTGTACAGGCAAGAACAACATGAAATTGGGTTTAGGAGCTTCAAGGCCATCAAATATTGAACTGAATGATCGTCAGGGATCATATGTACCCACAACTCTTTCAATCAAGGAAGACTGTTAAATTGAGAGAGAAGACATTAGAACAAAAGGGAAGGAAGACAACCAGTGCCATATCAACAACGATTTCTTTATGTGAAAATAACTTTGACTTACAAATCATAAGGCCTAAATTATCCATATCTCCTAAAACAATTTGCAGAGTAATATGGCAACTTCATTAACTTGGGAAATAAACATGCCACTGAAAAATTTGAAGGAATGGTGGAAAATTAGCAAGAAAGGAGTAGGGAAATATTATATAATTTCATTGGCTTCACATTTGAAAATTATGTTGTTCTGAACCATGATACCCTAAATTCATATATTAATTCAATGGATTTCATTAGGGATATTCTCTGAAACAATGCCCTATCCTTGAAGCAAAGTAATAGAAGAGTACTGCCATTTCTGTGGAAATTGTATATGTTCTGAATCTTATTTTTTGATAATTTAATGTGGGATATATGATCTGTTCGCTATTTATTTCTGTGAATGTTGTCACAGTTTGCTTCTGATATTTTTTCCAGTTGATAGACAACTTTCAAGACTTTTGCTCATTGCAAAACACAATTTCATGAACAACACACAACCAAACAAAGCAAAGCAAACTGTGTGAATGGAAAATAATGTCGAAGGGAAAAGAATAATCTCTGAAATCAGTGAGAATCGATTCCCATGCAACCTACAAGATTTGTATGTGCTTAATATTGGCATAAATTCTACACCAATTGGGCTTCACATAGACCATTTTTCTCAACGCATATTTAGGTAACTCTTACATTTCCGAAATCTTCATTGATGACTCTTCCCTGGCCAGTATTCATTAATATCTGACTTGAAAACCTAGAAAAAACAGTGAATTTTGACCCATCAACTGCAACAAAAAACTACTGGTTCGAACTTCTTGTTCAATATGTATATGTTGTTAAACTTGGCTAATTCTAGCAAACAGGCAGCTATTCTATTTCATTTCATCGGTTTACTATTCATCACCAATTTTCCTTCTGTTACATCACAGATTAGCTCACACGCCTGCGGTAATGCCTCTACTTATGCCAATGGAAGTACTTTTTCGAGCGATTTGAATAGGTTAATGGGTGATCTAATGAAGAACGCACCTCAAACAAGGTTCAACACTTCTTTCTATGGCAAAAGTCCTAACAGAATATATGGCCTCCTCCAGTGTCAAGGTAACATATCTAGCCAAGACTGTTCAATCTGTTCACAAGAAGCAAACGATAGTGTTATACAACTTTGTGGAAAAGACGTCGGCGCTCGAGTATGGTTAGAAAGCTGCTTCCTGCGATACGAGAACTTTAGCCTTTTTTCAAAGCTAGACACCAATGGGACTTATCTGGTTATGGTAATTGAAATTAGTACAAGTAATCTATACAATTTCAAGACCACTACTTCAAATCTGCTTTTCAACGTGTCTGATGAGGCCTGCAATTCTGCAAATAAGGGATTCACTCAAGGCTCAGCTACATGTTCTGCCAATGGTACCGTTTACAGTTTAGTTCAATGTTGGAGAGATTTATCCAGAAAGGACTGCAGATCTTGCTTTCAGCTACCAACAAATAACCTCCACCGATGTCGTTCTCTGAATGGAGGAACCCAAGCACTATCGGGAAGCTGCAGGGTTCGATATGAAATATACCCTTCTTTTAACACTAGTACTGCTGGGAATAGTGCTAGTCCACTTTCATTCTCTAACTCCTCTAGGCCAAACCCTTCTGCCCATATGACTCGGGTGACTAGGTGAATGGAGCTTCACACACCACGTCAAGCAATCCCTCATGGCCACATCTAATTTTATGATTTCCTTGCTTTTGTGGATTATAGAAATTGATTGTAACTTCAATGTCTGTAAATAACAGTACAATGCATTACATGATTTTCTCTACAGAAAATTCTCTGGGGATTGTGGCAGGCGTCTTAGTAGCGTTAATGGTCTGTTTGTTTGCCCTGAGGAACAGACTGAAATCTTTCTTTTCACGGAACCCAGTAACATTTCAGCAGAATGAAGGTACAATCAGCGGAATTTATCTCAGATTTTAAGAATAATTTTCAAAATATTCTAAATCTACCATCTAGAAATAAAATTGAATCTATAACCAGACATCTCTTTAACACAACCCATTCATATTTATGTTATCTAATGAAATTAGATTCTTATTTGCCTCTTCTTTTTCTATGTAGAAAAACATGTTATTGATCCAGAATCAACACTAATGGAACATGAGCAAATTATTTTCACCTTAGAAGCACTCACAGAAGCAACAGATAATTTTCATGAAAACATGAAGCTTGGAGAGGGAGACTTTGGCCCTGTATACAAGGTATTTACCTACCCACTATTGTTTGCAAGTTTAACGCTATCACTTTACATCATCTTCCAGATAGAGGAATAGGAACAGGGATTTTTCCATGGTTTGTTGATGGACTGATTCTTCCAGGGAATAACGAGAGACGGAAAAGAAATAGCAGTGAAGAAGTTGTCTGTAAGGTCTAGACAGGGCAAACGAGAGTTTATGAATGAAGTGAAGCTTGTGACTAATGTTCAACACTGAAATCTGGTAAAGCTACTCGAGTGTTGTGCCGAGGGTCCCGAAAGGTTGCTTGTTTATGAGTATTTGCGAAACAAGAGTCTTGACACCTTCCTGTTTGGTATGTCATTTTGAATTTTGTTTCCTGTATGAGGGAAAGATGATCAATTTTTCATAAATTAATGAGATTGATTATGTAAAAGGTTTTGAAAATTACTATTCTTTGAATACAAATACAGATCCAGAGAAGAAGAGACATCTTGATTGGCAAAAACGCTATAACATCATAATGGGAATAGCTCGTGGTCTTCTTTATCTTCATGAGGATTCACAGTTGCGAATAATTCATAGAGACATTAAAGCAAACAACATTTTGCTTGATGAAAGGCTGAATCCTAAAATAGCAGACTTTGGGCTAGCAAGACTCTTTCCTGAAGACGAGACTCACATCCAAACAAGAGTTGCAGGGACATAGTGAGAATATTTCACTCTACCCTTCTCTTCTCTATGCAATTTATTTGAAATTAATCAATTTGTTAAACAGCTTAACATTTATGCAATCATGTGCCACAATCACCCCCAACTTATTTGAAGAGTTTCTGATTGGAGTATGTAGCGGTTACATGGCGCCAGAGTATGCAATGCAGGGGCAACTATCCCTGAAAGCTGATGTGTATAGCTTTGGAGTGTTAATCCTTGAGATTGTGACGGGAATTAAAAACAGTGATATAAATTTTTCCCCAGAAATGCAACGCCTATCATAATGAGTAAGACTTCAATTCATGATTTTTTTTTAGTATGAATAACAGTGAATTGCGATAAATCAGAATAATGATGATTTACCTTGGATGCGATGCAGGCATGGAGATTACAGAAGCAAGGGTGTCTTCTAAATATGACTGATTTCATATTCCCATGCTAATTTAATTTATTTAACAACTATTATATGAAGATGGGTATTATATTATAATATTAACTTAAAATGTATTTACTAAGTAAAATATTTGAATTTACATTTTCGATAAAAAAAAAAATTTACATTATATATCAATTAAAAATGAATCTTCATTTAATTACACTCAATATACATTATATATAAATTAAAAATAAGTGATTATTTAATTACTCTCTATATATGAGCTTTTACAATGATACATATTTCTTAATCAGTGCAATCATTGATACCTATAAAGTTCATATTATAATATATTGAAGTAATTTAGGTGTATTAATATTTTTAATTATATTAATATATATTTTTTAATTTTAAGATGGGGAGGGGAAGTAAGAGAGAGTACTGTACTATGGTTTCAATGGAATTAAAATTGTAGATTATTTATGGGGCTTATGATGCATGAGAAATAATTAAAATTGAATTTTATACTTTCTATTACCAAATTTGGTAAGCCAAAAAAAAAGTAATTTCTCTTATTTTTAGAGACTCGGTCCTTCTTATTTAGCATAGATACTGTAATAACCCTATGTAGAATATTGCATAAAATATATATGTTCACATGAGTGAAAAAGAATTATTGTCAACGGTTACCACAAAAAGTATTTAGAAGTTAAAATTAGTTCTTGATAAATGCTTTTAATTTCTTTATTCAGAAAAGCCATTTTACATGAGGATAGGAAAACATTTAACAAATTCTTGAATAACTAATTTATCCCTTCCACAACGCCTGCACTGTGCTCTTACCTTTTTCGGATAAACTTTTTGTTAATAAAGAAACCTAAAAAGGAAGAGGTTCCATCAATTATAGTTATCAATTACTCCTTGGTTTTACAGTTAGCGGAATTCTGATAGGACGAGACCATGAAAGAATATGGAGATAATCGCTGATGGGCTTAGCAAAAGGCCGTAGAAAAACTAGAAAAGGTTAGCCGATAAGGAGAGAACGCATAAACGGAAGGGGCATATTCTTCAAAGAAAAGTGAGAATCCTTTAAAGTTTTCATGGGTAAGTTATCTTGTGAAATGCATGATTTATATGGATAGAAGTTAATTCAACGATATTGCTTTAAAAGGTTTACTTATCAATTTTTTTAATGCATAAAAAATGGGTTAAAAGGCATGGGAATCATACATATAGAAAGAAAGAGAAACTGTGTTGGTTTATGAAAATAATGTATGAGAATAAGGTGCATAAAGAAGATAAAAATAAGTAGCGCGGTTTCCTTAAAACGAATGTGTGATTTTGTTTAATAGAGTTTTGAAAAAGGAATATGTACTTAATGCACATAGTTAATAAGTTTTAGTTTTTTTTGAGAAAGAAAAAAATATCAGCATGGTAAATTAGTTATTGTGTTAGATTTTCATAGAAAAGAATACTTATTTTTTTGTGAAGAGATCATGTTTTTTTTTATGAAAATATTAATTGGTTTTTTGGAAAATATTATGTTGTGTTATATATATGTTGTTTGCTTAAAAAAATAATTTATTATGATAAATTTCTTGGTAAATCATGTAGTAAATAATAATTGTGGTAAAAGCTCATTTGAAAAGAAACATGCATTTACATGTTTTATGGCATTGGATAAGAAACATGCCTTTGGAGGGAGATTATGTTTGACTTCTTTATATATATATATATATATATAAACATGTGTTTGCATGTTTCAAAGTTAATAATATTCTTCCGTAAAAGCCTCGGAAAGTGAAATAGATTATACAAATATCATAAAATATTAGCCATGTTATTTTAGAAATACTACATTGTAAGTAAAGAAAATATATTATTACATGAAAGTGAAATAGCTTATACAAATATCATAAAATATTAGCCATGTTATTTTAGAAATACTACATTGTAAGTAAAGAAAATATATTATTACATGTAGAGAAAGATTGTTATTTGCAGCATTAAAAGATAAGTAAACTTTCTTTTCTTTATATAACATTTAATATGCATTTTATTAAGAAAAAATAAGATATATGTATGCTCTTTCTTAAAAAGGAATAACAAATCCAAATCATTTTCATGGAAATGAATATAAATTAAAGAGGGTAATTTGTGGAATATTCTCATGGGTAAGAAAGTTCTTTTGAATAAGAATACATAATTATAAGAAATATAATAACCTGTGCATAGATCAAATGCAAAGAGATAATATAAGTCATATGAATATTCATTGGAAAGAATATGTCTTTCTTGTGTGTGAAAGATACATTAATTGTGTTAATTCCATTGCAAGAGTTTGCAAGGCTTACATGTTGTGAGAAAAAAAGATATATGATTTGTGTGTTGCATATTGGATAGTTTGATTTAATTGCATGGTTTAATGCATAAATGTTTACCATTAATGTTATCTTAGTTCTTATGAGCAAAAGAAAAGTTGATTATGATACTTTGTTGAAAACAAATGCATGAGAACTTTGTTATGGTACTTTCCTCGAAACAAATGCATAATAACTTTATACATAAGTGATAGAGAAACTATGTTGGTTTCTTAAAAATAGCTATGTGAAATGAACACATATGTAAAAGCATAGAAACTTTAGTTGATTACATGTATGAAGATACAACTATCGTGTTAGATATTTTAAAGAGAAACATGGATTTGTAGATCTATTGTGTTAGATCTTTTAAAGATAAACATGAATTTGTAGCACTATTATGTTAGAGCTTTCAGAGATAAACATTGATTTGTAGAACTATTACGTTAGATATTTTAAAGATAAACATGGATTTATGTGCATGGGAAACAAAGATAAGTTTCTAGTATCCTCTAAGTGAAATGGATGATTACAATGGTTTCCTTTGGATATGAACATGTGCTGGCACGATAATGATCATAGTAACAGGGAAATGATGGTGAATTGTGCAAAAGACAAATTATGTTAACATTGAGGCACATAAGAACTAATGGCGCACGGTGATGAGTACGAGTGCAAGATGGTCCACTGATGGTACAATCATGCTACAAGTATGTAGAGAGTGGTGATATGTGGGTAAATAGTTTCATGGTAATTGTAATACCTTTTAGCTAGGTATGTGGTATTTTAATGATATTTCATTGTAATGTTTTATAACAATGGATAAGGGATTGACTCCCTTGTAATCCATTGAGTGAGGGGTGAACACCCTCATGAGTGTTTAATAATAAGATTAAACATTTGCTGGTTTTCATCGTACGGGGTTTCCAGGGTATATCGGTGTTCAATGATGTGATTTCTTATTGTGTCAATTCGATGATGTTGAATCCTTGAAAATGTTGATTCCTTATTTGATGTGATAATCATAATGTCAAGTATGTGATTAATTAATATGGTTAAAGGAATCATGAAATGGATGCAAGGTTCCTGAGACAATTTATGTTAATATACTACAATAGTGGTTGTCAATGGTTATGCAACGTACTGTCCTCTATTGAAATTTACTTTATGTACTAATGAAGATTATATATAATGGTTAATGGGGAATGTGGAGTAGTGATTTGGATAATTAATTGTGGGTAATTTGTGTAAAAGATTCTAACTCCTTGCTTTTACATGTGATGTTATCAGGGTATGTTACTAGTGGTATCAAAGTAAAGGTTGCAGCACTGGCGCCTTTGGGAATTGGTAAGCAAAAAAAAAATTAAGGTATGCTACCAATGGGAATTAACTCAGGTATGAGTATAACAATCTACATATTGATTTATGTAGCACACTACTTTTGACATGATATGTGTGATTCATGTTTATAACTACTTTGAGTAGTAACTAATAAAGTTTGCTGCAAAACTATGTTCATGACATTGGATTCTTGATGAGGATAAAATAAAATAAAACTTTTGTCACACTTATGAAAGATATTGAACACTCATTAAGGAAAGTGACAATCAACTACCAACTTTTTCTTTGCAAATATGGCAATAATAATGATACATTTAATGAACATGATTGAAGTTACAATGGACTAATTTTAATGAGTCAATGCATGAATGTAAAATACGGGGAATGTCCTTGGATATGACGATATAGTGTTTTAAAAAGACATTGTAAGAACCCCTTTAGATATTGAGAATAAACAATGATTCGAGTAATGAGACTTAACTGTAATAACTAATTTTTGATTAAGTCTTGTCATGGATGCATTAAGATGTTTGGTAGTTGTGATTGGTTCGTGTTGTATGACTAACTAATAGAACTTATATGCATTAATTGAATTTAATTTAAGATTATTACAATTTGTAAAGAAGTGATTATGGTAGTTACTTCATGTATCGGTCTGTTGATGACAATACACTATGGGAAATTGGAAATGTTTAAATTGTTAACTCAACTATTATTGACATTTACACATTAATGAATATTTTCATATAATTTTATGAATGACAATATTGTATGCATGAAACTAAAATGATTTGGAAAGTGAATACTTGTTAAATGATGCATATTTATAACTAACATTTTTGATAGGATTAAGTAGTGGTAGCTTAATGGCAACAAGAAAACTCATCACGTAAAATGCTGCAATGTGAATTGCAATCATAAATGAGAAATCATAATGTTATATGATATGCATGATTGTGTTACTTGGAAAATCAAAATGAATATGACATGTATGTTTCCTATCAATCTAAATATTGTGGACCCATGTTAAGTGTAAATGCATGGTGTACATGAATGTTTCTTTTGTTAATCATAATGTGCATATGTTTCACTATGTAAATCAATGTGGGTAAGAGTGATAAAAGAGAAATTCAACATGTCAAATAGTCGTGGATAGATGTGAAAGAATAGAATGCCTTAGGTTGATGGCAGTTACCTCCCTGGAGGGGTTGATGGTACTTGCCTGCCCGGATTTCCTCTCCTTAGAGATAAATGATCTCAGTAAGGGAAAAGAGTTTGCCAAGATGGTGAAGAGGGTAAAAGCCTGAGGAAAATTTATTGATTTGGAGCCTGTTGGAGGAGGCCCAAAATTCCTCATATACGGGACGTTGTCAGAGGAATAGGCAGGATGCTGCCAAGAGGAATCTTATATTGGACACTATGTGGTCATTGGAATTCTTGAGCTGGTTGACCCATGGAATTCCATATTAGACTTGGTATTGCCTTTGTCAAATAGCTGTATAGATGTGAAAATTATTGAATTTTCTTGTGGAAACTAGTTCCCATGGGTTGGGAGGATCATTATTTTGTCACTATAGTTCTCAAAGCAGGAGAAATTAACTAGCTAGTTATTTGTTGTATTAAAAATGAATTTTATATATAAATGTGTAAAAAAGTTATGTAGTTCTTGACAAGGAAAGAGTCTTGTGCTTATTAAAGAGTTATTGGCAGTTGAGTTCCTTTATTGTATTACCAATCTTTTCAATATCTTAGCAGGGACTAAGACAATATGCACTTGGTGCATTTATTGATCACTTTGATGATTATAGAGCATTAGGTGTGCTCTGAGTACTTTTAGAAGACAATGTGCACATGGTGCAGTGATTTATCAGTTTGATGATTAGAGTGTTGGTTCTCTCCAAGTATTTGTAGAAGTACTGCGATTGAAATATCACCTAACATTGCATAATTGATTGATAGTTAAAAGTATTTCATTTGATTGAAAATGTTGTGACTAATATGATTATGTTGCATTTGTTAGTCATATATTACAGGGTGCTTGTCATGGAGTGTGGATGGGTTTCCAAAAACATCCTTAGAGAACTTATAGAAATGTGACCATGACTTTCAAGAGTAATGGGTAAGTGATGGTAAGTTGGTATAGATATTCTGTTTTATCTCTAAAAATATTGAATAATGAATTAGTGATGGAAAATGAAACTTGTGTATTTTTGTAGCTATAAATGCCTATAATTATTGATAAAAACGTTATCATTTTTGGTTATTGATATTTTTTTTGGAGATGAAATCCTTAATTTTGAGGGGGAAGGATCCCCTATTAGGTGGTTTAGATTGTTATATAATGAGTAGAATTTAAAATCTTAGTGAGAGATGAACACTGAGGACGGTGTTCTCTCTAAGGGGGGAGTATGTAATAACCCTATCTAGAATATTCCATAAAATATATATATTTACATGAGTGAAAGAGAATTATTATTAACCATTCCCACCAAGAATATTTAGAAGTTAAAATTAGTTCTTGATAAATGCTTTTATTTTCTTTATTCAGAAAAACCATTTTACATGAAGATAGGAAAACTTTTAATGGATTCTTGAATAACTAATTTACATTCTTTATGGAAGGGATGAAAAAAACTCTTGCATGGTCTGACCTTTTTTGGATAAACTTTTTGTTAGCAAAAAAACCTAAAAGGGAATAGGTTCCAGCAACTACAGTTATCAGTTACTCCTTGGTTCTATAGTTAGGGGAATTATGATAGGAAAAAACCATGAAAGAATATGGAGATAATTGTTGATGGGCTTAGAAAAAGGAAATAGAAAAAACAGAAAAGGTTAGCAGATAAGGGGAGAACGCATAAACGGAAGGGGTAAATTCTTCAAAAAAAAGTTAAAGTGTCCTATGCATTTAATCCTCTAAAGTTTTCATGGCTAAGTTATCTTGTGAAATGCATGATTTATATGGATAGAATTTAATTCAACGATATTTATTTAAAAGGTTTACTTATCATTTTTTTTAATGCATAAAAAATGGGTTAAAAAGCATGAGAATCTTACATATAGAAAGAAAGAGAAACTGTGTTGGTTTATGAAAATAATGTATGAGAATTAGGTGCATAAAGAAGATAAAGATAAGTAGCCAGGTTTCTTTAAAACAAATGTGTCATTTTGTTTAATAGATTTTTGAAAAAAGGAATATGTACTTAATGCACATGGTTAATAAGTTTTCTTGAGAAAGAAACAAATATCTGCATGAAAAATAAGTTATTGTGTTAGATTTTCATAGAAAAGAATACTCAATTCTGTGGGAAGAGATCATGTTGTTTTTTTGTATGAAAGGATTAATTGGTTTTTTGGAAAATCTTATGTTGTGTTATATATTTTTTTCTTGCTTAAAAATAATAATTCATTATGATAAATTCCTTGGTAAACCATACACTAAATAATAATTGTGGTAAAATCCCATTTGAAAAGAAATATGCATTTACATGTTCTTTGGCATTAGATAAGAAACATGACTTTGGAGGGATATTATGTTTGACTTCTTTAAAAATATATATATAAGTAAACATGTGTTTGCATGTTTCAAAGTTAAGAATATTCTTCCATAAAAGCCTGGTAAAAGTGAAATCGATTATACAAATATCATAAAATATTAGCCATGTTATTTTAGAAATACTACATGCTAAGTAAAGAAAATATATTATTACATATAGAGAAAGATTGTTATTTTCAACATTAAAAGATAAGTAAACTTTCTTTTCTTTATATAACATTTCATATGCATTCTATTAAGAAAAGATAAGATGTATGTATGCTCTTTCTTAAAAAGGAATAACAAATCCAAGTCATTTTCTTGGAAATGATTATAAATTAAAGAGGGTAATTTGTGAAATATTCTCATGGGTAAGAAGGTTCTTTTGAAGAAGAATACTTAGTTATAAGAAATATAATAACCTATGCATAGATAAAATGCAAAGAGATAATATAAGTCATAGGAATCTTCTTTGGAAAGAATATGTTTTTCTTGTGTGTGAAAGATAATTTTATTGTGTTAATTCCTTTACAAGAGTTTGCAAGACTTACATGTCGTGAGAAAAAAAGATAAATGATTTGTGTGTTGCATATTCGATAGTTTGATTTAATTGCACGGTTTAATGCATAAACGGTTACCATTATTATTATCTTAGTTCTTATGCACAAAAGAAAGGTTGATTATGATACTTTTTTGAAAACAAATGCATGAGAACTTTTTTATGTCCTTTCCTTGAAACCAATGCATAATAACTTTTACATAAATGATAGAGAAAATATGTTGGTTTCTTGAAAATAGCTATGTTAAATGAACACACATGAAAAAGCATAGAAACTTTTGTTGATTACATGTATGAAGATACAACTATCATGTTAGATATTTTAAAGAGAAACATGGATTTGTAGATCTATTGTGTTAGAGCTTTTAAAGATAAACATGAATTTGTAGCACTATTTTTTTTAGAGCTTTTAAAGATAAACATGGATTTGTAGAACTATTGCATTAGATATTTTACAGATAAACATGGATTTATATGCATGGGAAACAAATATAAGTCTCTAGTATCCTCTAAGTGAAATGGATGATTACAATGGTTTCCTTTGGATATGAACGTGTGTTGGCACGAGAATGATAATAGTAACAGGGAAATTATGGTGAATTGTGAAAAAGACAAATTATGTTAACATTGTGGCAGATAAGAACTCATGGCACATGTTAATGAGTATGAATGCAAGATGGTCCACTGATGGTACAATCATGCTACAAGGATGTAGAGTGTGGTGATATGTGGGTAAATGGTTTCATGGTAATTGTAATAGCTTTTAGCTAGGTATGTGGTATTTTAATGATATTTAATTGTAATCTTTTATAATAATGGATAAGCGATGGACTCCCTTGTAATCCATTGAGTGAGGGGTGAACACCCTCACAAGCGTTTAATAATAAGATTAAACATTTGCTGGTTTTCACCCTATGGAGTTTCCACGGTATATCAATTTTCAATGATGTGATTGCTTATTGTGTCAGTTTGATGATGTTGAATCCCTGAAGATGTTGATTCCTTATTTGATGTGATAATCATAATGTCAAGTATGTGTTTAATTAATATGGTTAAGGGAATCATGAAATGGATGCAAGGTTCACGAGACAATTTATTTTAATATACTACAACAATGGTTGTCAATGGTTATGCAATTTACTATCCTCTATTGAAATCAGGGAAAATTTTAAGAACCCCCCCTAAATTTATAAATATAATAAATGGGCGAATCTCCATGGTATATAGGAAAAATGGAAGGTGATTTTATCAATAATATAATATGTATATATATTTTTTTGGCGAATCTCTCACCATGCATGGCAAATATTTTACTCAATTATAAAATCTTGTAAGATCTTGGTGAGTCTTTCACTAAATAATAAAACTTTGTAAAGTCCTAGTGAATCTTAGCATAGGCTACATGCTAGTTTAATTCCCCCATATAAATAGGCTACACACCACGGGTCAATACTATGTGCCATTTTGGTGAATACCATGGGTCAATACCATGTGCCATTTTTATTTTTATTAATTCTAATATTAGGGTTAATAATGGTTTTTTGCATGGTATTAATAACAATCTAGTCCATGGTATTTGTCCAATAGTATTTTGGCCATAGGTTTCACCTAAATATAACCCATTTTTTGAGTGTTTGTAAATATAAGGTGACTTATGGAGTAAATATAAAAAAATGTTTTATTTGTTTACCATACCTCTCGTTTATTTATATTTTTATTAATTTACCATACCTCTTTTACAAATATGGCATTTGGCCCATAGGATTCACTTAAATAAAACCTCTTTCTTGAGCCTTCATAAATAGAATGAGGGTTATGGACTAAATATAAAAAGAGGTTTTATTTATTTACGATACTTCTAGTTTATTTATATTTTTATTTATTTACCATACCTTTTGAGTAAGTATAAAAATACGTTTTATTTATTTACCATACCTCCACTTTACTTATATTTTTATTTGTTTACACCCTTACATGTATATAAGGTGACTTATGGAGTAAATATAAAATTTTATTTATTTATTTACCATACCTCTCATTTATTTATATTTTTATTAATTTACCATACCTCTTTTATAAATATGGTATTTGGCCCATAGGATTCACTTAAATAAAACCTATTCTTGAAAATGGGCGAATGGATTCACTTAAATAAAACTTATTCTTGATAATGGGGAAGGTTGTAAGTCCTAATTTCAAGGGATAAATTTACATTTTTTACCCTCTCCCTTAAAATAAGGTGGGCTATTTGAGGTGATTTGTAAAAATGTACTATGATACAAAATATTAGCCCACTAAAAATTTAAAACCCCTTAATTCCCCCAAAGGGCGAACAATCGCCCCTAAAATTATCCTTGATTGAAATTTACTTTATGTACTAATGAACATTATATCTAATGGTTAATGAGGAATGTGGAGTAGTGATTTGGATAATTACTTGTGGGTAATTTGTGTAAAAAAATTTGACTCCCTACTTTTACATATGAGGTTACCGGGGTATGTTACAGATCCAAAGTACGGATCAACAGAGAGACATAAATATACTTCACGTTAAAACTTCTTTAGGGTAGAAAATACAATGTGTAATTTTTCATTATTTAAATTGTATTTTTGAATGTTATATATAATATATATAAGACCAAATAAACTTTTTAACCATAAAAGAAATCATGATATATAAATAATATTTCTAACGATATATAATATATACATAATTGTTATTAAAATATTTTATATGACATGTACATAGAGACATTTTATCAAGGCAAACTAAAATGCTTACTTTTTATTTTTTATTATTAATATATTTTTAAGTATATGTCAATATTAATTTGTATTAATTTTTTTATTTGATAACCCATATTAAATATTTCTTTATATACAACATTAAAATATTTTATTTTAAGATATCTTTTTATATATATAGATATATATGAAGTTGATATCAACATCTAGTAGTTAACATAGATCTTCAAATAGTTTATTTAAATCTCTTGTTGAGATATTTTTGAAAAGTATAAGGCTTAAACATGTCATTCACACATTTTTTAATTTTAATTACTTTACAACATATTCATTTTTTTTTAGTTATAGCCAAAATTCCTTTTTTTAAGAACATAACTTATTTTTATTTTAAAAGGACACATGTATAATAAACTATCATTTTTATTATTATTTTAATATAATGAACATATATATTTACTATCTCTAAAATTGTTATAAATATTAATTTAAAATGTATTTATCCTTAATAAAGTAAAATATTTGACTTTACACATTTTATAAAATATTTTTTACCTTATATTAGTTATATATATCTATATATATATATATATATATATATATGAACTTACAAAGATACATATTTCTTAATCATTTCACTCATTGATACATATCAAATTGATATTATAATATATTGAATTATTTTACATATATTAATATATTTTAAAATTTTAGGAGTGGTTGGAGGGGGGAGGACGAGGAGGACGAGGAGAGGGAGGGGTGCACTATGGCTCTGAGGAAATTAAAGGTGTAGAGTATTCATGGGTTTAGGATGCATAACAAACAATCAGATTAAATTTTATGACTTTTATTAGGGGATTTAGTTAGCCAAAGAAAAATAGGTAACCTCTCTTGTTGTTTTGGGAGACTCCCTCTTTATTTTCCATTTTTTTCCTTTTATTAGGGGATTTAGTTAGTCAAAGAAAAATAAGTAACCTCTCTCATTGTTTTGGGAGACTCCCTCCTTATTTAACATTTTGCGAAGGGCTCCTTTTTGTAGGAAGAAAACTAGAAAGTCTTATGAAAACACTTACAAAAGCATCAAAAGGGTTCTCTTAAATATAATATTTATATCCTCCTGATCTCAAAAAAAGATGTGGACTTATGTGCTAATGAAGGGTGTGAATTAATATTGGGATGTTTAAAAATTAATGGTAAAATGAGGCCTTCAGCGAAACAACTATGAAAAACTGCATTATCAATGAGTTATTTGATGACATATAAATTTTGTCTTTTGTGGGTTAGTTTTGTAAGGTATATACCTAGAAAAACTTGGTTTTTGTTGTCCACTTTGGGGTCTCTCTAGAAAAAAATGTAGATTTTCTAAATAAGAGGTCTTGATATTTTTTTTGAGGATATAGATACGTACTACCTTATATATTTGTTGTGATCCATGGAAAAAATTGCATATAAACCCAAAGTCACACACACAAATACACACACAGATATAATGTGTCAAATTCATGTTAAGCATTAAAATATTGCATGTGTGTTTGTGTCTGTGTCTAAATAAATTTATCTTAAGTATAAATTTCTCATACCTTAAGCAATATTTTTCAATTATATTGAGAAAATGTTTTCCATAACAAATTTGATCTCTTTATACTCATGATAAATTAAAACATAAAATAAATATATGTTGGTTCAAAGTTTAACAATGACAATGAATCTCCGTCAAACCTATTATAATTGAATTTGTTCCGAAAAGTATTTAATGATGAGATGGATGTAGAAAATATACCATTTACACACCATGTGTTGATTTTGATTTTTGATGGAAAACATTGTGAGATATCCCACTTCTGAAGGAGAAAAATATATCCTAAAATATTTTGGTACTTTCAACATTGAAGTAATCATGGAAATTGAAAATTATTAGTGGTAGGATATATCATTATAGAAGGAGCCAAGGATGCAATGAAAGGTTGGGTTAGCAACAACAATCACCACTTCTATCATGGAACCAATGTAAAACAATTGTAGTGGTAAACAAATTTTTTTTTATAGTACGAATGATGTAAAATATCTCGTTCCTACCATGATAATGCTCAAACTAGCCTTTCGGAGGTAAATATACAGAGAATATCAAGATCTCCACTTCCCATCGCATAATTCAGAATTGTTATAGCCAACCCTTCCCTACCATCCACGGTTTCCTCTAAGTTGTGATGAAGAAATGCCATTACTTTTCAAGTGCTTCAATGGAAAGTTCCCTGGTCTTTGAAATGTCTGATGATTTCCACCATATGACAAAGTTTCTTTGAAATCAAAGGGTCAAAATGTTCTTAAATGCTGTTTTTTTTAATTACTTTTATGATTTTGTGAATTCATCAATACTAGGGCCATAAAGTTTTCCTATTGAGAACATTTACTATAACCTCAAAATAGAATTAGGCTTTAGAAGAAAAAATAGCATACTTTTCAATCGACCTCCTTGAGATGGCTGAAATGGAATGGGCATAAGTACACATACACTTAAATTTTTAGTATGGTCACAATT
This sequence comes from Pinus tabuliformis, assembly GCA_031772625.1. NCBI lineage: Eukaryota > Viridiplantae > Streptophyta > Pinopsida > Pinales > Pinaceae > Pinus > Pinus tabuliformis. The sequence continues at coordinate 1,059,965,044 of CM062811.1, read as the reverse complement.
ATGAGATGGAACACCCATTAGTAAGCTAATAGAATATGGTTTAATAAAACATGATTTCTCCAATGAGAGATATTTGACATATAAATTGCATATCATTTATAGGGAAAGTTTGAAATTCTTATGATTTCCCCAATGAGAGATATTTGACATATAAATTGCATATCATTTATAGGGAAAGTTTGAAATTCTTAATTTTAAATCATTGATATATCATCTTTGTAGACTCTATTTCAAAACGATTTTTATTTATTTATTATTATTATTATTATTTTAGATAGGTGAAAGGATTTCATATCTATCATTGGCTTCTTGAAACACAATCCAAAGAAAAATATAAATTAATTTTAATTCTGATATATTCTTTTTCTCTTAAAAAAATACGAAGAAAAAAGAAAAAAATAATAAAATAAAATTCCTCATTTTCAATGTGTGTCCTAAGATCTACGCTCTGTTAAAATAATCTTTTAATGTGAATTATATGAAGCTTAAAGAAATTTTGTACCAAAGATATAGAATTGTTTTGGTGGCTTTATAGATATGAATCTATGGTAACATAAGACCACTAATATAGAAATTCTATTGATAATTCTTAGAATTTTATAACGACAACTAAGTATAATATTTTTAGTAATAGACAAACATTTAAGGATAATCGAAATATTACCATTCTCCTTTTTCAAGGGTATGAACTCTTTACCAAATAAAAAAGAAAACATAAAACATGGAAAAAAAATAAATTATAAATTTGCAATTGAAAATTTGTAGAAAATCTAACAAGCTTTATAAGGATGAAAAAAAAGCTAAAATTAATAATTTAGAAAAAAAAAGAAGCTAAAATTAATAATTTAGAAAAAAATATCAAATGTTTATTTAATGAAAATAATTTAAGGATCTAAATTAAATTATTGAATTAATATACACATGAAAAATACCAATATCTCAATGACCATAATGAGGATACATGCACAAACCAAAATGTTAATATTCTATAAGCCAAAACAAAAAGGAGGAACTAGATTCTAACGGAGATGTTGATTTGTGAATCAAAACAAAAAGGAGGAACTAGATTCTAAGGGAGATGTTGATTTGTGAATCAAAACTCTTTTTGTTATGAAGATTTTATTTTTCAATTGTTTTGAATGAAAATAAGTTCTTCGAGTTATAGTTTTAAATTAATATTGTGGTAAATAATTTTCTTATTATGCAATTAGCTAATATAGATAGAAGAAAATATAGATCAACGACTTGAAAATAAATTTCTTTGAGGGGAAAACCTAGTATTAGATAACATAAATGAATAAGTTTTGGATGATTCAAACGATGATACCTCCTTGGTATATATAGTAGTCTAATGGGTCAAAATATAATTAGCCCCTATATAACAATAAGAATGTAAGGGCACAACAATAACAATTGTGGGCTTCTATGGGACACAATAATAACAATAATGGGATTTTATTGGGCACAACAATAATAATATGGTGGCTACACTATTATTATAGGGACCTAACATACCCCTCTCCTTCAAAAAACTGTTGTCCTCAATGCTTGAGTAGTTCTGGATGTTTTTGTATAAAATACTCATTCTCCCATGTGAAATATTCAATGGGTAAGTTCTTCAACTAAATGAGATACTCTTAAAATGATCGATGCCATAACTACTTGATTCTTGTTTCCATGATTGCTTCAGGATCTAATATAACGTTTACTTCCTCATCAAGACTTTGCAATATACTTTGAACTGGAATATTATCACATATAACCTTCTTCAAACATGAAACATGGAAAATTACATGTATTCATGAAGATGCAGGTAGCTCCAATTTGTATGCCATAGTATCAATATTTTGAAATACCTTGTAAGGGCCATTGTACTTGGCTGATAATTTGTTATCCTTCTTATTTTGTTTTAGTGAGATTTGTATGTATGGTTGTATCTATAAAAACACCCAATCACCCATGTCAAAAAAATTCACTACAATGTTGATCCATTTCTTGCGTCATTTGATTCTACACTAGAGTTAGATTATCATTTAAGAAATTTAGAACTTGTTGTTGATGCTCGATGTGATCTTCCACATCTTCAACCTCAGAACTATCTCTTAGAGATGATGTGATGGATGGCGGATGAGATCTGTAAAGAACCACAATTGTGGTCAATTTTTTTATTGCGTCTAGTGAGACATGTCCGGGGATATTAAGCTTTCGATCACTTGGATACACAATGGCTTGCCAACATGATTTTTTGCAATTTTACTACCACCCGTAGACATGAATTTTAATTGTATGAAAGCAACTTACATCATCAATCCATTTCCATGAGGTTTGAACATGCAACCTAGTAGTGACTAAACTCCATTTAAACCAATTATTTTACACAACATTATTTATAATTTGGTTAATTTTTTTCTACAGTGTAGAAGGCAGTGTTATACCACCATTCTACCAGAGGTAACCACTTAATCCATTGTGTTTTTTTATCATATACCAAAAAATAAATATATCCTTCTAAACATTTGTTCACTATCTCAATTTGTCGATGAGATTGAGGATGATAAGATGAGCTATGACCCAATTGAGTACCAAGGCAAGAAAATAAATTTGTCCAAAAATTTCCAGTGAAAATGGGATCTATGTCACTTAGAATAATCTTTGGGTTTCCATGTAACTTTTGAATCGTTTCCACTATGCACTAGAAATTGCGCTAACTTTTAAAGGATACAATAGTGCAAAAAAGTGTATATACTTTGTAAGTATATCAACTGCCATCATGATGGAAGTCATTCCTTCATACTTAGTTAGACCTGTGATCAAATCCATTAAGATCTCCTCCCAAAATTATCTTGGAATGGCTAATAGTTGTAAAATACTCGGGTTTTAATTGTCTCAAGTCTATTTTGTTGGAAAATTAAACATTTGAATACAAATTTTTGAATATCAGTTTTAAGGCCATCCAAACAAAATTGTTCTTGATTTTATGATACATTTTTAAAAATCCTCAGTTCATTCCTATAGGAGAGGTGTGTAATTCCAAAATATTTTTTTGTTAGAGTTTGGAATCCTTACATAGATATAAACAATATTTGTACCATAATGAATTATTTATCCAAATAAAAGTATCAGATACACTAGGATATTGTTGCACCTTTTGAATAAGTTTCCAAATCTCTTTGTCAATCATCCATTAATCCCTTGTTTCATTTATCCAATCTTATTGGATAATAGAAATGGCATAAAGTAATGCCTCCACATCCTCATCCTTTCTTGATAGTGCATCTGCAACACCATTTCTCTTCCCTTTCTTATAGATGATATCGAATTCATAACCAAATATCTTTGTGACCCATATCTACTTCTATTATAAAGATAATCTATATTCGAAGAAGTATTTAAGAGTATCGTGATCTATCTTTACATTGAAGTGTCTTCCAATTACGTAAGGGCGCCATTTTTTAGGGCCTGTAGAATTTCCAACATTTCCTTCTCATAAATGGGTTTATGTAAATTATTTCCCTTGATTGGATGAGTTTCAAAGGAAATGGGTCTTCTTTCGTGCATTAAAAAACACCATTTTCATTTTCTAAGGCATCACATTTCTAGAATAAAGTTTTTTTTGAAGTCTAGTATACCTAAGAGTAGAGCTCGACACATTTCCTCCTTAAGATGTTCAAAGGCATTAGTTCCTTCTGGAGTCTAAGAAAATGCATCTTTATTCAATAATATCATTATAAATGCTATTATTTTCCCATAAATTTTAACAAAATTGTGATAATACCCTATCAACCTATGAAATCCTTAAAGATACCTTAAGGTTGTCGGGATTTTCCATCATCAATGGCTTTAATTTTGTTACGGTCTACCTTAACACCCTCATGAGATACAATGTGACTGTTAGGCCCTTATACTACTAATGTAACCCCTTATTGTTATTAGTACAACCCCCTTATTGTATTGATGTACCCATGTAGTGCCCATATTATTACTATTGTGCCCCATAGAAGCCCACTATTGTTATTATTGTGCCCTTACATTATTATTGTTATGTCGGGTTTGATTATATTATGACCCCTTAGACTCCTATATATAGAAAGGAGGTCTTTTCATTTGTATCATCCAAGAATTGTTCATTTATGTAATGTAAAGGAGGTTGCCCCCTCGAAGAGGCTGAATTCTAAGGTGTTGATTTATCTTTTCTATCTTTTCTTGAGCTGGTTTCATAACATTTGGTATCGGAGCTTTGGATTCTAGGGTTTCGTTGCTCCCAACAGGTCATCGTGGCATTTTCGCTATAACGTTTTTTCTGCGATGTTTCAGAAGCTAAAAAAAAAACCCATTTGAGAAGACGCCGCGCTGAATCTCGGATCAGAATTTGAGAACTTTTTGTGCTACATTTACGGAGATATGATCTGAGGACGTTGGTCTTCTTAAAGACTCCTGAATTACATTCCAAACAGGTGACCTGGGGAAAATCGTCATAACTTTCTCTTTGAGCACCATATTGAAATTTCATAAGAAAGTATAGAAATAGGACGGACTGTAGTTTCTTGCATATATTTTTTAGAGCCAAAGGTCAAAACAATGACTCGTGGCACGTCATACAAGTTCGCTCTATTGAATTAGTCTATAATCAAGTCACTGTGGGAGATTTGGCATAACTCTTTCTTGGAGAATCTAATTTGGATCAAAATAGTGGCATTGGCAAGAGGACACAGAGGGCTAATACTGATCACAATTTCAAAACATAAAGATATGAAATTACAGAGTTACAGTCGTTGTGAGATCGAGCTCATAAAATCAAGAAAACGAAATATGAGGAAGTTTGATGGCAAGGATCCAGTAAATTGGATATTTCAGATGGAGAAATATTTTGATCTACATGGTGTACTACTGTTACAAAAGATATGTATACATATTCATATTTAGAACCGGATCAATTTTTATGATATGAAGGGCTTTATTCTCGTAAACAACTTGTTACGTGGTCAATTTTAACAGAGGAAATGATAGCACATTATGAGGATACAAAGAGAAACACCTTATTTAGAGCAACACCAAAACAATTGGAAAGAGTAAAAGGGCTTTGTAACATAGTGGAAAGTAAAATTATGGAAACAGGGAAGTCTACCCCTAATAGCTATAAATATGGAAGTGTTGTTTCTTCTAGCCTTCCACAACCTACAAGGGTTACACCACAACAATTGGAAGAAAAAAGAGAAAAAGGGATTTATTACAATTGTGATAGCAAATGCACTAAAGGTCATAAGTGTGCTGAGAAGAAATTATTTTACATAGATTATGAAGAGGAGGAAGAAAAGGATCAAGAAACATCAAAATAAGAGGATATACGCCAGGACCCAACCCCAGAGAAAGAAGAAATGAATCAGACCATGTCTTGTAAAGCACTGGTAAGAATTACCACTCCTCAAACTCTCAAGGTAGAAGGACATATCAAGAATAAAATGGTGCAAGAAGTGAAAGATCACATCGGGAAAGAAGAAATGAATCCAACCATATCTTGTAATTCATTGGTCGGAATTACCACTGCTCAAACTCTAAAGATAGAAGGACATATCAAGAAGAAAAAGGTTCAAGCAATGAAAGATCACATCGAGCATCAACAACAAGTTCTCCAACTTTTAAAGGATAACGCCACCTTGGTGCAAAACCAAATGAAACAACAGGTAGATCAGGATCGTAGTGATTTTTTTTTTGATGTAGGTGATTGGGTATTTTTACTGTTACATCTCAAGAAAGGTATTTACGAGAACCAAATGTTGGCAATACTACATGCACTTAAGAAATGGCGACCTTACCGAATGGGAAGACACTTCAAGGTAAAAATTGATCATGATAGTCTTAAATACATTTTAGAACAACTATTATCTTTAGAAGAACAGAAAAAATGTGTCACAAATATGTTGGGTTATGACTTTGACATCATCTACAGAAAATGGAAGCAAAATTTTGTTGCAGATGCACTGTCAAGAAAGGATGAGGATGTGGAAGCATTGTTTTGTGTTATTTCTATTATCCAACCAGATTGGATAAACGAAGAAAGGGATGAATGGAAGAAGGAAGAAGAAGTATGGCCACTTATTCCAAAGTTTCAAAAGATCCCAATTCAAACAATATTGCCATTAATTGAAGAGGAAGGAAAAATCATATTGGAACCTAGAGCAGTCAAAGAAAAAAGAACCCAACAACTACGAAATCGATCAACTTCAGAGTATCCCATCAAGTGGAAGAAATTACTCACTGAAGATTCCACATGGGAGGACAAGAATTTTATACAGAAGCATCAAGAACTACTCAAGCGTTGAGGACAACACTTTTTGAAGGAGAGGGGCATGTTAGGCCCTTATACTACTAATGTAACCTGTTATTGTTATTAGTACAACCCCCTTATTATATTGATGTACCCATGCGGTGCCCATATTATTACTATTGTGCCCCATAGAAGCCCACTATTTTTATTATTGTGCCCTTACATTATTATTGTTATGTTGGCTATGATTATATTATGACCCCTTAGACTCCTATATATAGAAAGGAGGTCTTCTCATGTGTATCATCTAAGAATTGTTCATTTATGTAATGTAAAGGAGGTTGCCCCCTTGAAGAGGCTGAATTATAAGGCGTTGATCTATCTTTTCTATCTTTTCTTGAGTTGGTTTCATAACAGTGACCCAAATATTCCACCTCTATTACCATAGGCAAAAATTTCGAGTTTTTTGCATACAATTGTTTCTCATCCAATAGTTTGAGAACCTTTTCAACATGTTGAACATGGTCCTTACAAGACTTGGTGTGGATTAGTATATCATCAAAAAATACTAACAAAAATTTTCTAAGGAGGAGATTGAAAATTGAATTCATCAAACCCTGAAATCTGGAAGGTACATTATTAAGTCCAAAAGGAATGACCAAAAATTCATAATAACATTCATAAATTTAGAACGTTATTTTCAGAATGTCTGAGTCTTGATTCTAATTTGATGATATCATGAATGAATATATACCTTGATGAAGTAAATTTATCCTTGTAATTCATCAATGACATGAATAGGAAATTTATCTTTAATATTAAGCTTGTTGAATTCCCTATAATCCAAATAGATTTGCCATGATACATCCTTCTTGTGTACCAATACTACTATAGCAGAGAAAGAAATTTGGATAGGTTGAACTATATTGGACTCTAGCATTTCTAAAACCATACGTTCAATTTCACTCTTTTGGGCATAGGGACATCTATTAGGTCTTATGTTTGGAGGAACACTTCTTCGAATGAAGGGAATAGCATGATCATGATCATGAATAGGTGGGAGACACTTGGGAGTCTCTACTACCTTGTAATGATTTTCAATGACTCTTTGGAGATGTGGAGAATGGTGACATAGATGTTTGCATATCTAGTGAGCATAATTGTGAAATTACATGTTGGTGTTGCTTCTTTAAAAGATTTGTTATGCCATTAGAGCTAATTATCTTACTAGCTCTCATAATGATACCCCTTAATTCAATTTCCTTTCCTTCGTAGAAGAATTTCAAGAATATTTCTTGAAAATGAGAATCTATCATCCTTAAATATTGTTACCATCAAACTCTGTTGATGGTCCTAAATGACTGCATCAACATTGGGGAATACCCCCGGTTGGGACCTTAAATCAAGTCCTTTTCCGTTTATAATATTGGCTCTAACTGGAATTTTGGGACCAATTTCCCTTCAAATAAAACTATATGAGATGTGATGGATGTGAGTATGTATTCTAATATAACTAGAAACTGGAATAGAAACTAATATAAACTATTATTAACATCAGGTAAATTGATAATATATGTGTTATAAAGATGTCATAATTAACATAATAATATAGTTAAATATGGAATTATGATATTAACTCAATTACAGAAAAATAATTTTATTAAATTATTAATAAAATTAATTTTTTAGAACATCACATATACTGAGATTTCGTTGTTCACAAATTTAATTCAAATTTCAATAAAAAAAAACTACCAATAGTGATAATGAAAGATTTCCTAAAACATACATGTGAATAAAATCATTAACTCATTCCATTGAAAGAAAACATACAAAAACATGATAGTAATACCTGATACCCCATAGATCTGCTCATCACGAAGAAGCAAGTGGATAAACATAATATTAAGAAAAACTTAATTACAATAGTGCAACTTAAGTCTCATATTATAAAAATTTAGAACCCCTTCTACATCTTGGAGATGAAATTTATAGTTTCTCACCAAAAGATAGAAATAGATTGATCTAACAACTCTCAAACAAATCTTCAACAAAATTAACAATAAAAGATAATCTAGGAAATGGTTGCAACAACTTTCCATTCTTAGGAAGAAGATTGTCTAACTGTTAGTTGTCACAAATTATAGATATTTATTAAATTGTTGAGATATGGTGGGAAGTTGGGTTTAATCCTAATTTGACTTGTAAAATAACATTTTTAAGAGATGGAAACATCTATATGGTGATGTTAGAAAGGAAATGGAGAACCAATTATTGAATGTGCGTCTTTACTAGAAATTGCTAGTGATGCTCGAGATTGACCTCCGTGAAATGGTCGATTATTTTATTGATATTTTTCCAATGTTCCTGCCATGTCTTTCACAACATTCTGACATTATGCTAACTTCTAACAACTTGATATGAGATTAGATTGTATTAAAATATCATTATCTGATTCAATAATAGAAGTAGCAATATTTCGGGCTTCATTTATTGTTGCTTCGACCTGTTTCATTCGAATCTCCCATTCCCTTAAGGAAATGATGTTCTAAGCCTCATCAAATCTTTGGTAGATTAGCAGATAAACCCTCTTCACTTTCTTTCTAGTTGAGGAAACATGTAACCTTCTCATTCATTTCTTCAAAGTCGTTTGCCATATCTAATATTTGATCAAAAATAGAATCAACTACCTTACACTGGTCTTGAATTACTATCAATTTATTGCATAAAAAACGTTGTTGATGTCCAAGAAGAGTATTCATGTCCTTGGCTTCCTTCTTCAATTTTGCTAGTTCAGGATTAACATGAATTTTTTTAATTTTATTTTTCATATCATGAATATGATAATTTCTTATCTACAAATCACTATCACATGTAAATTTTAGAGATTCAAACCTCTGGTTTAACTCTGTCAACTATGAGTGCCATTGGTCATCGATCCTTTGCTTCTCATTCTCAAGATTTCATTCCAACATGAGAATTTTTTCATCATTCTCCTTTATAATACTTTGATCTTCTGCAACATTATTAATGGTTTTTTAGGCATAAGTGCTTGTGAATTTTGTTAGAATTCATAACTTCTCTATTTATTTTACATTAGAGCCCTTCTGTAAAACTTCAAAGGGTGATAGATTGTTGAGTACTGATGTATGTGATTGATCTAGCTTTCTTTTCTTCCTTCCTCTTTTTACTACAACATTGTGTCGGGGACTGTAGAAAATATCTAAAGGGGGAATCTCCTAAATATTTAAAACAATTTTGAATGTAGGAAAGGCAAGAATACTCTCAAAATATTTCTCATCTAGGGCCTAATATTTACTACTAACCTTTTTTTCTTTAGAATCCCTATAAGTATCTTGAGGATTACATTGCTATGCGATTTTTATAGTCTAAGTGTCATAATTGTTTTAATTCGAATTTTGACTAAAATATTCCCATATTTCATGCAATCTAGGATCAGATACCATTCCTTCTGCTTGGGATGTTGACGAAACCACAAAACCTTTTATTTGAGGGGGAAATGTTGACTGTGAAGAACTAAAAATATGAACATCAACACCTGAATCCTTCTCCTAAGATCGTTGCAGTAAACTCAAAGGGAGGTTGGCTAGTATAGAATTTCAGTATTGTGGAAATTGAGCCTTTTCCTCTAGGGACAATTGTTCTTCTACTCAAACGAGTCTTCCAACCTATCAAGTTAATGAACAAATTTCCTGAGGTTTTGTAAAGTAGTCAACCTTTTTGCTATATAAATATGATCATATTTCTTGTTGGGAATAGTAGGGAGGTTAAGGGTCTGAATTGCAAAAATTTCCTTCTTTTCATGCTTATAATTTGCTATGGAAAATAAACCAAAATTAGTAGAAAGAGAATGCCACATCCTTTTATTTGAATCTTTTAATGTTTTAGAAATTCCATAATCCATCGTTTGATAGGCTAGTTTTCTTCTTAGAAGATTATTTGGTATGTATAAAGGCAAGACATGAGCATTAGTTAAACTTCCATAAAGTCTAATATATGTAAATAGGTGTTATCCAAACCAATTCCCAACCTTCCAAATATCATGTTCGGTTTCCTGAGACAAGTAAGGTGGTCTTGACCCAAAATTAGCCTCATAAATTTGGGTGACAACCCCATGGAAAATGCGGTAGAAATGATTTAAGTACTTAGACTCACATAGGACACAATGGTAGATGTGAATGGGTTTGGGGTCCTAGATAGTCCATTTCCATCCCATAGCTTCGAAATTCATTAAAAAGAAAAGAACGCCCATAATTTATGTAGACATATCGAAAGGAGGAATTTTTTTTAGAGATACATATTTCCTTTCGAAATTCCAAGATATGAGTGGTTATAATATTAGAAGGAATAGTGGCAGAATAAAAAATTAATCCCTTAGTCACACAATTAATTAAAGGAACCCACTCATCAGGAAAAATTGAAATGTTAGTTTGCGCATACAACTGACACATCATTACCACTACTTTGAAAAATGAAGGAGGAAGGGAAACAATTGAGTAATTAAATGATTCCCCAATTTTATGCTTATTAGTTTCTTTTCACCTACTATCCTCCACAATGTCCCAGGCTGATGAGGAGATCGAAAGAGGTAACCAAAGACCAAGATTTTAGTTTGGTAGCCAACCCTACTAAATCGGAGAGGGCTCTCTCTATGAAGTTAAAATCAAGAAATGACTAGAATGTAAAGGGTTTTAGGTTAGATAGATAGGCTTAGCGAGGTTTTGGGAAATTTAGGTTTTTGTTGTTGGATAAGGGAGAAAAGACAGGTACTTAGGTCTAGGCTTCAAGAATCTGATTGCACATATGTAATGGTGCAAGGTAGGCACACACTTTAGCGCTTAGGGTTGTTGATGTGTATATGGGAGATAGGTGGGGTTTCTAAATGAGCAAGAATCTCATGAAATTGTTTATATTAGAAGAAAAATTAACAATAATGTGAAAGCTTCTCCAAAACAGAGGATTACATGAATGGATTATGTTTATTATCTTAGGAAACAAGCACATGTAACATGGAAATGGAAATGAAAGATACAATAAATTCAAACTAATGCCCACAGAAGAAAAAACACTGCTAAGAAACATAACATAGCAATCCCACTATAATAGCTGCAAACCTTGTCTTTTGATTTCTGAAATGTCAAATATAGGCTACAATGGTTCTCTCCTCAAATGTCCAACCCCTGGAAAATGATTCCCTTTCATCTTATATAGGAAAGTACAACATATGACATCTCATTAGGTCGAAAATTCTATTCAAGGACCATAATAAGTGGCTTTGATGAGTCCTCACTAAAAACTAGGATAGTTGAGACAATTTCCACGCTTTAGGATAAAATTTAAGCGAGCATATGTCCTCATTAATAAAAAAATTCCTCAGAATGAGGCAAAAACCAGCTAAGAGACCTAAAGTAACATTAATATATCATAAAATATTGAATTTTCCATCATTCAGTACTCAAGAGGTTACCAAAACAGATGGGTCACACCAGAACCAGAAGGGTTGCACCAATTAGCAAAAAGGTTGCACCAGCATGCACCAAAATAGGAAATTTTACAGAAGGTTCATGCCTGTTTGAATCCATTTGTAGGTATCGTCCCTATGTCAAGATTAAAATATGAAAGAATGCTAAACTATATGTTTTTGTCTATTTTCAAGATGATCTTCAATTTTTTAAAATTACGCATGGGAAGGCCTCCAAAAACCCATTCTCCCAACTTTACTCATAAGCGTCGCACCATTCCAAATTTAGTGGTAGAAAGGTGAAAAGGGTGAGGTCTTTTGAGTTTCTGATCAAAATGGGAATCCTTCATGCAAACCCAGGATTATATTTGGAATGTACTCATCATGATGCATCCATCCATGTAGAAAAAATCTCATTTTGATGTCTAGTGAGAAAGGGTTGCGGCTCAACGGGACACTTCTGTGTTCTTTTTCCTGCAAAATTTCAAAAAATTCCAAATTTCTCCAAAACTTTCAAAATTTGTTCCTTGGTTGTTATGGAAGACAGGCTAAACATTCTTGGATGTTTTATTCACCAATTTCACTATCTAACCCCTTTTTCATGATTCCCTTTGCTTGTCCTAAACCTCTTTAAGTTTTGTTTTTAGTTTCTTAATTTTGATTTGTGAAATTTGATTCCTTGTTTGATATTGATGGGCCATGTGCACCAACATCTTATTATCCCTATTAGATATGGCAAGAAGCTTATCAAAATGGTAATTTACTTTTCTCAGCTAATATTCCTTGTATTCGTTGATCTTGATAGCTATTCTGTCTTCAAGAGTCAAATCTTCATTTAGTAGGTTTTGGTATTTTTCCTTTGAGACCCATTTTCGTAGGCCTCTTCCTCCCAACGTGCCTCTTTTGTTAATATTTCTCATCATGCCCCAACACTACTTTACCTTTGGACTCTTGCATACTAGTTTTAAACAAATCTTTTTCTAGAAGTAGTTCCTTTGCCTTCAGCTTCTCATTTTCTTACTCAAGGAAGAAAATGATGAATTTGGCTCTTACCACATTTCCCAAAGGATCCATGACTTGAGAATCATTCTCTCTGATAACTAGTTTTTAGGTTTTGATGATCATCTTGGGACTCCAAGTCCACTATCTATATGTCATGATGGATAGCCTCGTCATCCTACAAACGTGATCCATTTTGTGTTGATATAGAAGGCTTGGCCCCTTCCACAACATGTGGAGAAAACACAAATATGTTCCCCCTTTGATATGTTTTGGTTACCTTATCTCTAAGTGCCTCTAAAAATTTTGCATGCTTTCTTGTCAAACCATGCTTCATAGAGCTTGTTAACCTAGGCCCTGATGATGTTCTTTTTCTAGGAGAAACAATGGGACTAATGATAGTAGTATTTAATTTATCCAAAAAGCTTTCCTAAGTGATTTTCTTGACCAAGAGATGATGCATAACCACAATCTTGATCAGGCTATGGTGAAACAATTTTTTTTTATGAGGTTGTCCCCTAGTGTGAATTTTTCCAGTCATCTTCACCACACTCTTAGACAGAAAAATGCATAAATTAAGTGTTCTTGTAGAGGTGAAATGCATAAGTAACCTAACATGATACCTATGTAATCTAGAGAATCTACCTTCAGATGTAAAATAGTTCATGATAAGATTCATTATAGGGGCATACTTGTTAAGTAGATGTCTAAAAGTAAAAACATGTTCATAAGTCTATCTAACATTAGGTTTTAGGAACATCTTATAATCATCAAGGGACAATTCCATGCCTTTGAACCAAGTGTCACCATGATTTGGAATAACTTTGGCTGAAGAACTAATAGCTGCTGAGACACTGAACTCAATACCTGCTATGACAACTTTATGTATGTTGCAATTTTGGGCAAAGATTCTTGTCAAAGGGACATGGGAAGCAAACTTTGCAACCTGCTCACAAAACTTCATACAACCAATATTTCTGAAACATTTCTAGGCAAATGGAAAAGCATTGATTTATCTCAGGCTGGATCACTCAAACCTTGAATGATGTCCTCCCTTGTGCACTTTCTTTTCACTCTCTTGTTCACTCTCCATTAAATTTGTTGAATGGTAAAACACTAGCCAGATGATGTGGATAAAACTAGAGTGGAGGTTTTTCTCCAGGTGAAAATGTAATGCGAGGCTAGGGTTTGATGAAATCAATGGAAAATGAGTCATGTAATGATAGGACATTTTAAATTTAGGGTTTTCTAGATGATAGATGAAAGTGGTAAATTTGTAGAAGCTAGGTTTATTCACCAAGAATCTGTTGGAGAGAATCCTGAGAAACAATCAATTCACATTGAGAAAAATCTTTCAAAGGATGGTGTAGATGCCCACTTACTATTTGCAGAAGCTTTGAGAGTCCTTGAATTATCTTTGGAGATTTGAAGAAGTCGAAAATCCCCTTAAAAACAAGAATATATCCTCATGGGTCGCTCTCACTTAGAAAGGTCACACTTTCCTTAAAAGAGTCGCACTTCTCGATAGAAGGGTCACACTCCACTCAGAAAGGTCACAATCTGCATAGAAGGGTTACACTGCTCCACAAAAGGGTCACAATTCACTTCAGAAGGGTCACAGTTTTGTCAAGAGGATTACATTTTTGCACATAAGGGTCGCATTTTACTTAGAATACAACAAAACCCTCAATTTTCACCAATTTTTCCTCTACAACAGTACTAACTGAGATATGCTTGGAAATATGAAAGTGTAAATGAGTTAAAAAGAAACTCCTATTACCCTTTTAAAATTTAATTGGGACACTTCGCACTTTATGATCTTTAATATTTGAAACTTGGTAACTTTATGGCCCTTTTGAGACATTGAAACTTTTTGGAACACTGAACTACAACCTTTGAAACTTAGAACTCTGAAGTAGTTATTACATATGAAAGCATAAAATTACATTTGATAGCAAATTTATAAAGAAACTTTCTTATTATCACTCCTCCTTTTCCGGATTTCTATGCATGAAATGAGATTTTGGTGATTGTGAAACCGTAATTACCTAATGGCGGTACTGAGCAGAATGAAGACCATGGTGACATGAATGAAGTGAAGATGATGATATGTTCAATGATAGCACATCCAACTGAGTGATGGTAGTGACTAGACAGGGAAATATTGAAGGAATATAAACAATCCTAAACACACTAAACAGTGAGCAAATACTTTGCATGGAAGACCTAGTGAAATGACAAAAACTTGACCTTAAACCATAATGGACATTCTCAAAGAGAACAATTAATCATTGGTGGAAGGAAAAATTGAGTAACACTATTGCACCATTATGTAATCTCTTCTATCAGGTGTCCATTTTCCCTCATAAATGATTTAACAAATTTTTTACTGTATACATATTGTAGTTCTGGTAGACTATACATTTTTTAAAAATATTTGCTATGAAAAGATGCTCTGATATTTTCCGTTGATTTTTTATCTGCCTTCCTGAAATATCGATGTTCTATAACACCCAGTGAACCATATCTATGTAGGTCACTAACCTGGATCATGCAGCAATTCTACAAAGGAATGAGTTAGCACATGTTTTTTAGTATGCTTAGAGATGGGAACAAACTCATCTGTTGTAACTGTTCTCTTTGTAACTTCAGATACCTCATCCTCAAAATATTGGTGAATTGACTCCAAAGAGGAAAGTCCAAAATCCATGGCACAGACTGTGTTAGAGAATAATCCTGCTCCTGGACTCTTTTCATCAATATCTTCAGCAAATGGACTAGAAGGTTGCCATGTCAAATATTATTTCTTGGATTTCTTTCCTTTCTTACTTTCATTGCGATAATGAGAATCAAAGATTTCCTGTAATAGATATACGCAATCAATCATAAAAGAAACTTACTTAGCCAAAAATTAGTGTTGATAGAAAGTAAACATTTACAGTAAAGATTCCTTTTGGAATGAATTTGATGAAACCAACGTGAATTAAATGTAAAGTTTTATGTTTTCAAAGCTTATTAAAATCCATTTAAACCCATTAAGTACATCTAACGGGAAGCCGTATGATAGATGTCCCATCAATTTTTAGAACAGGATATCATAGAGTTGTTTAAAATAATGTTATGATCTTTCAGATCTTTGAAATAAGAAGTTTTTGATAATACAAAGATTATACAAGGATCCCTCGAAAAGAGTTTCGAAATGAGTTTCACAATCAAAAATATAAAAAGTTTATTGGGAGAATTATTTTCGTAAGACTTATAAAACAATGTCTCTGAAATATGGAATCCAGATAAACCACCCATATCGGGTGTATGATTTCAGAGAAACCACTTTTCGTCACATTATTTTTAGAGAGGTTTCGATGAGTGATGTTTCGAAAAGACTATCACCAAAAATTGAGGGAATTTTGGAGGTGTGTGTTTTTGTAAGTGTGATAAAAATGTAGTTCCAAAATGAAGAATTTCGAAATGAGAGTATTTTAATCAAAATATTTTCAGGTTTCGTCATTTCAGGCAAACCACTAAATTACACATTAGGATATTAAGAATTATGAAATGGGACTTATTTAAACCTTAATAAGGACATTAAGATGTCATATTCCAGGGATGAGCTCTTTGGTAACACTCATTAATAAAACTTACGATGGGAGAGCCAATAATGACGGAATTTATATAAAGAGAACTTTGGGGAGTGGGCCCATTGGAACTCCATTATTTCATAACGTTTATGAAATATGATTCCCAATAATAATTGTTCTGAAAATGAAAGAGAATTTTAGTTTGATGAAAGTTTTCTTCTTTTAACAATGATCATAATTATATTTTGCTATTGTCGTTTTATTAAGAAAAACAAATATTTTATTTGATAAGTAAGTGTACTTTTTTTTAGTGTGGTTCACGAACACCTTGGTCAGTGAGTGGTTGCTACATCCATGGAAAAATCTGGGCTAATCGCCCCTCGGCCTACTGGCAAGACCTAACCCCAAGGGCTTTGGGCAGAATCAACCCTGTGACCTCCCGATGGTGAGGGAGAGTTTTTGACCAATTCAGCTAACCCTTGGGGCTCTATGAATAAGTATACTATAATAAAGGGTCCTCATTATTTATTAGGAACTAACTAAAAAAATGGGGGGTTGTTGTTTTGTTACAAAAATTGGTGACACCCTGGGAAAAACAATTATCTTTATTAAATGAATGAAATTAAAAAAAAATGATAAAATTTCATAAGACAAGAATTCCAAAAATCAGATTTCCAATAGAACAATTTTCCCTGAATAAAATAAAAGTCATTACCTGCAAACTTCATAGCCTGTTATTTATGAAAAACTTTATTTATCTGTGACAATCACTAAACTATATCATTTGCAATGATGAAATAAAAAACTATTTAAAGTTTTTCATCAAGATAGACTCTTTTTTCACTAGTAGTGCCACTGCTGCCAGTAGGTGTCCATAGCCTTGACAGGGTTACCATTTAAGCAAGAAATATAGTATCCCATCCACTAGAATATATTTTAGAGCCGGTTAATTTAGACTTTAAGACTTTCGTTTTTTCTTGAAAGCCATTGCCCTGGTTTAGTAGCGAGATGTCGAAAATTCCATTCACAAGTTATAATGATATTGAACATGTCGTCTCATGATGAGACCTCTTTTCTTACAAGTTTTAACTATAATCCATTATCCGGTTTTGGTGACCACATGTTATAATGTTAATAGCACTAGTTCCCCATTATTATGGTAAGTTGTCTCTTAAAGGGACCCCTTAGGTTTCAAGTTAAATATCATTTAATTACACTCTATAAGTACTTGATTAGTGGATGGGGAGGTAAGGTTCTCTCAACAATTTTAGAAGACAATTAGAGTCATAATGTGTTAAAGTTTTTTTCATAGTATTTAATTATTTCAATAATTGTTCTATAACATGACTAATCATAAGACAAAATTGTCTTTTAGTGATTCAGGCTATAAATAATTCACAAAATAATGGAAAGAAAATCAAATATTACATTATTTACGAAATTATGATCATCAGTATAATAATCATTTTCTTAAGCATTTTTTTTTACATATGAATTTCATGAGAATGATCAGAGAATATATAATAACCAAAGTGCATAGCTAATAGAGTAACAAAAAACAAAGATATCCTAAAAACACATAGGTAATTACATATGACTATTTACATCTTTACAACAGAGCATGAGTTTCCAAGTTTTTATTTTCTTATTTTTTTTATTTTTATTTATTTATTTATTTTTTCTTCAGAATTTTCCCATTTATGAGAAGGGATTATTTCCTACCATGTAAATCTAGAATAATAAAAGTAGATGGGCCATGTTTTTTGACTATCTATAATTGTTCAAGCCAAAGTTTCTAAAACTTTGTATGTTTACTACTCTCCTCATGGGATTTATCCCATTTTAGAGCTAGATCTCCAACCTCAAAAATTTTGTTCCCAAATGAACTTGCATTGAACCATGATTTAATAGCTTTTTGGTGTTTAACATCAATATGTTTTAGCTTACCTCTGCCTTATTCTAATTTCAATACTTGATACAATCTTAATTAGACAGAGGAGAAGGGTTTTTATTCAATTGATTGCACTAGTGCTAATGAAGGAAAATCTACAATAGGAGGCAACACAACTTATTTCCATATACTAGATAATAAGGTGAAGTCCCTAAGGAAGCTTTCTGAGTAATATTGTCTACCCATAGAGCAACAATTAAATATTTATGTCAATTATTTTGATTTTCATCTATGATTCTCTTTATGATTCTTAATAGGTTTTTCTTAGTGGATTTTGCTAATCCATTCCCTTGGGGATTATAGTTTGCAGAATATTTAACTTTGAAACCCCTTTTAGTGAAAATTCAGTAATTACATTACCATAAAAATACGAAGCATTATAAAACATTAGAGCATTAGGAAGGTCAAACTTGGTAATAAAGTGTTCATCAATGAAATGAATAACAATTTAATAATTGACCATATTTAAAGTCAGTGCCTCTACCCACGTAGTGAAATAATTAGTAGAAGTGAGAATATATTTGTGCTTCTTAGAAGAATGTGGAACAATCTCACCTATGATATCAAATCCTCATTATTCAAAGGGTTGTTCAATATTGACTGGCTGTAAAGACAACACTTCTTTCTTTTCTTTTCCTGAAGTGGTGTGCCAGATTTTAGATTTTCTAGAATAAGCACGTGTATCTTAGAACAAGTCACGCATTTTGTGGGCACTACTATCCCCACTTTAATTTCCACCTAATGGTCCATCATGTAGTTCATGCAACACTTTTTTAGCTTTAGGCTTCTCTAAACATCTAAGTAGGGAATAATCGTATTTTTTCATAAACAAAACATATTCAACAAGTTGATATTGATTGGTTTTCAATATCAGAGCTCTTTTCGTTTTCAAATCCAATTCAACAAGTGCATAGCCATTTTTTAAATAAAAATTGAAATCAGCATATTGGGACTCAGTATCAATAGGACATACCTCTAGAACTTGAATGTTTTTATTTGAATTGGCTTCCAATGCATTAGTCACCAACCCGCAAAAAACTTGTCCCCTAACAATCTTAGCTAGTTTGATTTCAAGGTCATATTCTTGTAATTTGTAACCTAGTTAGTTCTCTTTTCTCATAATTCCTTTTATATAATAATTTCCTAAGTACTAGGAGAGACACAAGCACATTTGTGATTGATTTTAAGAGAAATGCTTTGAAATGTTTTATTGATTTATAAACTGCAAAAGCCTAATTTTCCACTTTGGAATAATATAATTCTGCTCCTTATAATGTAGAACTATAAAAATCAATGAGCTTCAACTTGTTCTTGGATCTGTTTAGTTAAAAGTGTTGTGTAACAATGATCGGAGGAAAATGTATATAGGACAAATTACCTGGAATAATGAGGAAATAATAATCAAGGAGAATCTATAATGGCTTACTTAATTTATTTAAAAGATGTTATTTCAGGTTGTCCCTGTTATGCTCCTATACCAATAGGTGTCATATATCATGATTGACTTGGTTTAGCTCTGAAATATGTTCATACTTTTACTTCTTGCAAATGTTTTCCATATTTGTAAAAAATAGAAAAATTAAAAAATGTAAAGAGGGTATGTCCTAGAAAAAGAATAAAAGGATACAAAGAATGAAAAGGTCAGAAAAAGTGAAAGAAAATGAACCCCAAGAAAAAAAAAAAAGACCAGGAAAGTGTGCAAGTCAAAATACTACTGCTTTACTTTTGTGTAATAAAGGTTGTGTGCAGCTTGTCACCTATGCCACAATCCATGGTATCCAAATAGGTTAAACTTGGTTAATCCATGTTTCAATTTCATGTTTATAGAGATCGAGAATAAAATCTGAGCAAACTGTTTAATCTTGGAAAATAAGTAGATAGGTAGAGTGAATAAAAGGAGCTCAACGGTTTTTTTTTTTTTTTTTTTTTTTCAATGTGGTTCACGGGCACTCAATGAGTGGCCGCTACGTCCACGTAGAGAAGCAGGGTAGTTCCACCCGAAGGGATCTGCCGGTCGGCCATATCAGGACTAACCCCGAGGGCGTCGAGGAGATTTGACCCCGTGACCTCCCAACTGGGAAAGTGCTTAGCAACGGGAACTCGACCATTTGAGCTATCCCTTGGGGCTAAGAGCTCAACAGTTTAATCTAAGCTCTTGGACGTAATACGTGTATACTTAGATAGATATCTATATGTAAAAGAAAAGAAAGTGTGATAAGGGTTTTCCAGTTTAAGTGCACCCTAATAAAGAGGTAAAAATGCTAGGTTAAGTAGGTAGGGTAAGTAGATGATTGGTTGCATAATAAATTTGTGATGAATGGTTAAGTTTAATGCTCAAATCTCTTGATTTCATCACTTGGGACAAAGCATGGATCACAATGAAGACAACATATCAAGAATTCAAAGTCAAAATTAATTAAATTCCTCACTCTTTTTTCCCTAATTTTTACTAATTTCCGCTAAGTACCAAAGGCACCTATAACAAGTTAGAGGGGCTCATAGCATTTCTCTAACTTTTCGAGGGACCGGACCCTTGGCCCAATAATTTGAAATGCCTAGAGTACTTAAGCCCCCTTCATCAATATTTCCCCTTCATAAATTCATTCATCCTGTTTATAAAGCTTTTCCTAAGTAAAAATCCTATTTTACTTAGGGAAATTAAAAATTTTATCTCAAAAACTTTATATACCACTAGCCTAAGTCATGAATGTCATATGATGAAATACTATCAGAAAATTTTTAACTTAGCGCATATTCATATCCCACTAATTCATATTAACCATTAACTTGTATTATTATTTAACTCCCGAAAAATCACCCATTTCCCATATTATTATTAAAACCCCAATAAAGTGTAGTTGTGAAATAACCTTAATAACATTGATAAATGGGATTAATTAGTCAACCCATGACTAATTAAGAACCCCAACCCCCACCACTTTAAAATAAAGGATTAATTAATCATCACGATTAATTAATAACTTTTTGACCAATGACATCGCCCTCGATGTAATTAAAAGCCTTTATTAATGTCAGGCCCCCTCCATTAACCATCAATCACTTCTCATTCCCGACTACCATCCGATCAGAGCTCTCAAATCCGATGACTATCGCTCATATCGCGTGGGCCCTTTGGTCAGACGTCAAACGCACGATATGAGAAATTTTAGAAAAATCGACGATGTTACGTGTCAATTGATAAATGTAATCATACGACCCTCCCTGAATACCACCAATCTCCCATAAGCAGTGTGATGAAACCCACTTACCACCTCCCACAAACGACAAAATGTCACATCATCAAGTTGATGCCATCTGTCCTTGTCACTAATCCGCCAAAACATTGACTTTGCTTAAAAAAACAAGTGTAATCTATTCTTCATCCTTTATCTAGAACAATCTCATGCATGCACGTAGTACGTCCAAAATCAACCAGTTCATTCCCCAACTGTCAGCTACCTTGAATGTTGCCTTTCAATGCCCCTAGAGTCCACTGTGTGCATCCTACAAATGTGAAAATCATAACCAGTTGCCCAGGAACAGGTATTTACCAAGTTTTCTCCCAGAAACCTTGTTGTATACTAAAATTCCTCTGAAATTTTTTTAAAACACAAAGTTTTTAGTATAATTGAGTTGCTAATCTTAGTTCAAAACTTCCGAGACACCTTTGTTTTAAACAATTTCATTTAAAATCCCAGTTTCATCCCTGAAAACACAAGAACCAAGGATGGAAAGCCCAATGGCCCTAAATGTACCTCTAATCACTACTCCTCACAAGGACTTGGACTACCTTCCCTTAGCAGATTAAGACTTCCAAATAAAAGACCTTCAACTTGATAAATGCCCCCTGAAAGTATATTTTCGATGCCGAGACGATTACCTGAACAATTTTGATACCATAGGACTTTGGGAATCAAATCTCCCAAAGTACCTATTCCCTTATGTGCACATTTTCCTGGACATTATCCATCAATGTCATGGCAATTATAATCCTAACCTCAGAGCCGTAATGTCCCCCAACTAGTCAGTCTTGTTTACAATTACTATCGATTCAATTAATGAAATGTTGTAGCTTCAGCCCACCTAGAACCTCACTCCCATTTCCATTGCAAAATTACTAGAAAAAATCCACCAAATTGTCTAGTTCTGAACGTAGCCATATTTGCCATACTTTCATGGATAAGAATCATATACCCAAATATCCCCCACCTTACCTAACATGTTTCTTCACTGATATGGGCAAAGATATTGTTAATATGGTTGTTGGCATTATGGGTTTCAATACTAGTGAGTTTGTTGATGAATTGACCCTAGCTTTCATGTCTATCTTCCCCCCAGGTCAGCCTCCTGCTGCCAAATATGAGCATGTTGCATTCATAGCTGACAAAATACATGACCAATTCATGAGGCAGAGAATGAGAGAGTGTTCAAGAGTTCTATAGTCCTGTATCACCTCTTCCTTTACTACCAAACGGAAAATTCCCATTCTTTGTGCATAAGCTTGATACCAAAGGTAACCCTAGGTCAATCATTTTTTGGACCTATATTTTTCACAACTCACCCTCTTCTCCCTATTCATATATAGATTTCATTGATCAACTTGTCCATCCTATAACTACCATGCTGACAGGAATTCCCCCCCTAGAATAAGTGATGATATCAAAAGAATCCTTCAATTGTCAAAGCAGTATAGGATAGGTAACTGGTACTTATACCAAAATCATACTGAGATCAGAGTCTATGGGTGTGAACTACCTCCCTACAGATTGCCCAAGTATGTCCCCATAAGATTATTTTCCCTGGAGTACTACAGGAAAATAATCAACTCTAATCAAATCCACTTCATGTAAGCAAAGAAGAAAGCCCAGCTGAGGATCAAAGATCACTTAGGCCCATTTGTGTGCAACAACAGAAAAGCAGGGCAAGAAGTAGAAGAAATCATAGAAACAAAGATGAATTTAAAGAAAAGTTTTGTTTGGGCTTATGACCCTCACATTTTCATCTGTAATAGGAGGATAAAACATAAGTTGTCACCTTACATCCATCATAGAATCCCTGAAATAGAACAATATGCCAATTTAAATGAATGGAGCGAAGGGAAATTGGTAGAACAAGATAGTAATAAATTTGAATTTGAAAATGTGATGAAAGAGTTGGAGAAGAGACTTGACCTGGACTCCTTTGTATAGATGCCTGTAGAGTCTTCCCAAAGGCCATCCTAGGAACCCAGTGCTCCCACAACAGAACCTTCACAGAAGCAAACTTAGGAAACAAGTGCCCCTACATCAGAACAACCGGAAACAACAGAACAGTCAGAGGAATCAGAGAAACCTAAGGCCTTGGAAGAATTGGCTCGACCACAGCCACTACCAGCTCAAACAAACATGAGTAACCCTCCAGTGCTACAGGCTCCTCTAAATGAGGAAAGAAAAATAAAAAGATAAAGGGAAGTAGGTACCCCTTCTAGCAGACCCATAGATAAACCCTTTGCTAAGAGGAAAAGTTTGAATCCTTATTCAGAGGATGAATTCATTGGGGTGACTACAGAGAGCATGAGGAAGGAGGAGACAGATAGTTTACAAACATCCCCAGCAGGTGGGACACCCTCAAGTTCACAGAGGCAAGTGCTAGAAAGACAACCTAGCACAGAGGTTTCATCCTTCAGGTCTTCTTCCGAGACGATTATGGATATAAAGGTGAATTTTAAAGAGATCAAGACAAAGAATGAGCAGCTAAAGGCCCAAGCCTATGCTCAATATTTCAAAATGGCCCCCACAAACCAGACCAGACTGATGTCAGCCTTTGACATCAAAGAAGGTAAAATGCAGATGAGTTTCCTGATGCCTATAGTGCAACATCCAAAATTCTTGGGAGATTACCTCAAAACCGATTTTGAGGTTTTGGCTAAATACATCCACCCTATCGACCACATCGAACTACACAAGCTAACGAGTGATATGGTCTATTCAACATTGACCAGCAAAGATATGAATGGATCATAGATTGCAAAATTCATTGAGAAACACAACAACCCAATTGCAGCCGGAGAAAGCCTCCTCACAGTCAAAGGATAATAGAATAAAATCATTGGAAGAGTTATTAATTGAATTGGGTCATGACCCAAAGGATGTTAAGGCAGCAAAAAGCTTAATCAAGAAGAAGAATGAAGACATAGCTACACTTAGAAAAATACTAAAATTGCCACCCCTCATAAACCCGCAAACTGTTGAGATTATAGAAAAGAAAAATGAACAAGAACTTATGGACTTGGTCCTTAAGTTAAACGAGAAATTGAAGGAAACAGAGTGGGAATTGGAGAAAGCAGTGCAGTCAAGGCAAAGTGAGTCGACCATCCAGCCCCAGACTATAGTGCCTACAGTTTCAATAGCAGTCCCTTCCACAATGGAAATTGTCTTAGCACCAAACATTCCTTTGGCAACAACCACACCACTGGAAGCAACAGGTACATCAACATAGAGCATAGAGGACTTAATTAAGTCAATGGAAGAAATGAAGCTCCAAGTAATAGAGCTACAGAAGGTAAAAGAGAAGTTCACTACTTTGGAGTAGAAATATGATTTATCAAAGATAAATTATACAAAAGAGAGAAGGAAAAATAAGAGCATGACAGAACGAATTAAAGCATTGGAGAAGGACCTGAATTTTGAAGGGCCTTTGATAGACATTAGGAAGATATTGTGGACCAATATCATTGATTCCATCAATGATATTTGGTCATCAATTCAAATTATTTTTGAACAGATTGATTTAGTAAAGCTTGCTCTTGAAGAAATTGACAAGACCAGAGGAGAGCTGGGTAGAAAACCTGAGGAAGCAATCAGATTAATCAATTTTCTGAACAGTAAAAGCAGGTAACAGTTAGAACAATTAGATATTAAGGATAGGACTGCTACCATCCTCAAACTAAAGAAAGTGTTGACCAAAAGGAATCTGATGCAAGGTTTGGAACGTAGATGTCAAAGCATGTAGGAAGATATAAGTGAGTTTATGAGAAATTTTGACATACTAAGAATTAAAGGACTCCCAAGCCCTTTAGTAATTAATTATAGGCTAATGGTTCAGATTGATTACATTGATAAATTACATCAGCAAGCTGACAGTCAGGCTAGTTCATCTTCAGCCAGGACATTACCAACATGAAAAGTGTTGTACGACGGTTTAGAGAACCTCTTTTTTATTGAACATGAAGTAAACAAATTATTCCTAGTACAACCCACTTTTGTGAAATATAATGAGGCTAATGAAATTTACAGGAAGTTGGTAAGGACGAAAATACGAAATGAAGAATGGTGGACTAACATGACAAACATCCTTTAAATTACTATGGTAACAACGAGGTAAATAGAAATATTTAACACAGTAAATTTTGGTAAAAAGGATGAAAGCTGGTAAACAGTTAAAGTGTATCAGATACAGGTGAAAGAGTATCAGTTGAAAAGGTAAAATCATATGTCCAACAAAGAGTTACTATGGCAACAACAAGATGCACATTCGTAGAGCATGCCTCCAACTCCTTCAACAAAAACAGGGACATCAACAATCAGCTCGCTATCTGTTTCTATATTCGGGACCATCTGTCTCTATATTTGTGTGTAAAGATCTTCTATATTCCTAGAATAAATATCATTTAGTTATGAGATATTTTGATGTAAATTTTGTATAAATACTTCTCCATTCAAGGTATTAGTGTGGATTCTATAAAAAATTTGTAACTCTATACTATCAAGTGGAGAAAGCTTTGTACTAAAGATTGGAATTTTGCTGGAAAAGGAATAAAAGTTGAGAATATTACATCAGATTCATGTTTAGTTTAATTGCAAATACGTATTCTATCCTTGTGATTTATGTGTTTTCTACATGTTTCAATGTTTCATGCATTTTAAATCTAAATGGTAAAATAGTCAAAGTATATCAGAGTTAGCTTTATTTCTCTCTTCTATCAACAGTCTACCATTTATATGTTTTCTTCTAAGCTATTTTGGTAAAGGAATTATTAATTTCTCCTCTATCCCTATAGTTTTCTCTAATAAGTGCCTAGTATAGGATTCTTAATTGCCTTATGCTAGTTGACCTATCTTCCCCTCTTCTTTCCAATCCTAACTTGAGGATTCTTAATTTCCCTCTTGTTTTGAACAAAAATATCATCCATTTAAGCCCTAAATTTGTTTTTTTTCTGTTATCCTTCCTGTTGAAATCCCACCTTAGAAATTTTACTTGATCCAATGAAATCTCCCAGATTGACTCCATAGCCCAATGGCCTGAAGCCTCATATGCCCTTTTTTTTCAGAATTCCACCAGTCTCAAACAAAACAACCTTGAACATTTATAACTAGCGTAAAATATTTTCAAATAAAGCTAAATCATAAAGAGAGAGCCCTCTCTGAGTACATATTGGCTAGATTCTGTACTTAAAAGATTGGTTTTTTGTTACCTCGAACCCCTTTCCTTCTTTCAATAACTTCTAAGAAAAATCTGAGTGATAACATAATGGTGACCATAGTGGGGAATGAATAATTCCTCAGTTGAAATATACCTTTAAGAAACCGTAAAGTTTGACTTAAAGCATCTTAGAGGATTTTAGAATTTATTTTGGAAATTTTATATAAGAAAATTCATAAAAATTTAAAATATGGCTTCAGAAATGACTTGCTACACTAGCTCTAATCCTGATCCCAACCCACCCCCTGTGTTTGAAAATCCTAACCTGATTCCTAGAATCCTTAGAAGGCAAGAAAACTCAGTAAGTCCGAGACCTTTGTTTATATCAGATTCATGTCCTATCAAATGGATTTCCCTAGAAAATCTTCCTTTTGATGAACACTTCGAACTCTCTCTGTTTAGAACCTTATCTGGCAGTGAATTATTAGATGTAGTCCAAGATCCAGAATTCCTCATAGAACTTGAAATCGAAAAAGCCAATTTGTCAATTGATCAATATCTGCGAGATTCCGCTCAATAATCTCTTATCACTGATAGAATACCTGAACCTTCTGAGACTACTTCTCTTTCTGCTAGCTCATCATTATTCCCTCATTCATCTGAAATCCATTCCAATCCTCCTTTCATCCCTTCACTCCCTCTTCAATCTATCATCACTCAACATCCTACTACCAGTTCTAGTTCCTCCTCCACACATAAACACCTCCAATTACCCCAACTCCTAGTTCTACTCTCACCCAACCCAGAACAATGGCCAACAGATGTGCACCCCTGGTGCTACCTGGTAAACTAGGTGAAATTCCTCAAGATTATCAGAGTAAGATTACCACCTTTGATGGCAGTGGAGCCTACATTACTCAACAACACACTAAGAAGATGACCGATTACTTTGAAATATATGAGATAGACACTGTTGATGTTCAAATAAGAGTTTTTGTTCAAAGTTTGTCTAGAGAAGTTAGAACCTGGTTTAGATCCTTAACACCCAATAGTATAGATAGCCTAATAACTCTCTACCAAAAATTCTTAAACAGGTGGGGAAAAAGGAAAGAACCCCTTCAGATTTTATCTGAATACAAGAACCTTAGAAGGGGACCTCATGAAACCGTCCAGGACTATGGCACAAGATTCAATAATGTTTATAGTGCCACTCCACTCGACCTTAGACCCCCTCCTGGTTTGGCCCTGATCAAATTTCCTGATGGATTTGATTCAGACATGGATTTTCAGTTGAGCGAAAGAAATCCCCCTACTCTGGAAGAAATTCAAAGCGTAGCTATAAGTTTTGAAGCCAACCTGCTCTCTAAAAGAGCTAAAGCCAGAAATGAGAGAAGAATACCTACAAAAGATGAAATTTCACCCTTTGAGAAAAATCTTGATGCTATTATTAAAGGAATGGACAAATTGTTGATAGAGTTGTTACAATTGAAAGGAAATCTCCTTGGGATGGCCAGCAGACCAATCCTGGGAGAAATCATAATTTTAGGAAAAATCAAAATCAAAACACTCATAAGAATATTCCTGACCAGAATATTAGACCATCTTTCCAGGAAAACTATGCAGAAGCCTCTCAATTAGAAGGCCCTGAGCAAGACACTCAGATAAATTTAATGGGTCTAGAGGGGGAGGAAGATGTATTTCTAACTCGGGATGACCAACTGTCTCATATACTCCAACAATTTCAGACTCAAACAGGAGAGTCATTTGATTTCAGACAGGGGTCTGACTCTTCCATCTTTGAAGTACATAAGAAGTATAACCTGAGAAGTAGAAAAAGTACTGATAACCCTGAAACAAACTAGAAAACAGCTCCCAATCAACCTAAAAAGGGTAAAATAGGTCCAGTAACAAGAACACTTCAAATCCTTTCAAGAACTAATAAAAACCCTTCGAACCCCACCATAGAAGATGTGTTTGATAACCAGCCAAGTAATAAACAACCTTCCACTTCAATTCCTTCAAAGGAAACAGTGGAAGAACCTCAAACGATCGCATCAGAGAAATTAGCAAAGGATGTTTCAAATCCTGAAATAGAAGAAAACATAGTAAACATTTCTACCAGAAACCCAAAGGTTCAAACTGGCAAGGCAATCCTGTCCTTTAATATAGGAGCAGAGGTAGCCAAGCTTAAAATTTCAGTTCCTTTGACAGAACTGACAAAAAATTATGTTTACGGGTCTCAAATAAGCAAATCGTTAAATATCATTGAAAATGCAGATTCTGTAAATCTCTTTGATGACCAGCCTGAATTGATTTTTGGTCCTGAGGTAAATGGGAAACCACTGGAAGGAGGGATACCACCTTTCTATATCAGTCTCAATATCCATGATAAAATTTTGCATAATATCATGTTTGACTCTGGTTCTTCTCACAACGTCATGCCCAAGTTTGTAATGGAGAAACTCAACTTAGACATCACTAGACCCTATAGGGATTTATTTTCCTTCGATTCTAGTCAAGTGAGGTGTTTAGGTCTTATAAAGGATTTACGTGTTTCATTGGTTCAATACCTTGCCAAAACTATACTTATGGACATAGTGGTAGCAGACATTCCACCCAAGTATGGCATGTTGTTGTCCAAATCCTGGGGTGCCAAACTTCAAGGGTCTCTACAATTAGACATGTCATATGCTACCATATCTGTTTTTGGACAACCAAAGAAGTTATATAGAGAAACTTTAATGAAGTATGTAGTGAGTAGTGAGGAAATGCCTCACAACTTTCCCATTTACTCAATACATTCTGATATGGATTCCTTTATTCTCTATTATGCCGAAACTAATCCAGAAGATATTTCAAATAGTATAGCAACAAAACCAAAAGAAATTCTAAATGAAAGATCAACTGTCCAAATTCAAGAGATATCAGATGACAAAGGGAAATAAGATAATGAAGAAAAACCAGATACCTTAGTTAAGAAAGACTACACTACCCCAGATACAAATTATGAACATGAAATTTTATGGCATTTAGAATTTGATGGCTCAGTAAACAAATTGGGTGTAGGGGCATGTGTATGGGTCTATAACTTAGAGAATGATAATGAAAAAGGACATGCCTATAGGTTGAATTTGAAATGTACAAATAATAT
Organism: Pinus tabuliformis; assembly: GCA_031772625.1. Classification (NCBI taxonomy): domain Eukaryota; kingdom Viridiplantae; phylum Streptophyta; class Pinopsida; order Pinales; family Pinaceae; genus Pinus; species Pinus tabuliformis. The sequence goes on along the minus strand of CM062811.1, from coordinate 1,059,935,218 downwards.
GGCAGAATATGAAACACTTCTGTTAGGCCTCAAGTTAGTCAAAAGGTTAGGAGCTATAACCAAAGATCCTAGATTGGAATATTACAGAGGGTCAATGATAGAAATCCTTAACACTTTTTTAAAAACCCAGCTTGCAACTATTCCTAGAAAACAAAATATGCAAGATCATAGCCTGGATATTTTTGCTAATACCTGCAAATTGCCTTTCCAGCCCAATCACCAGTACACTGCTGAGATTAGGCATAGGCCAGCCATCCCTGATAATCTTAAAAACTGGTAGGTTTTTGATAGTGTTAAGAAAATTAATAATTTTCTAACTTTAGATGAAGAATTTGCTAGCATTAATATAGATGTAGGCCTAGTTTCAGATTTTGATCATACTAATGAGGTAGACATTAACAATCTGGAGGACAATTAAATAAACATGGTTCACCCTACTAAATTCTCACAATCAGAAATAAAAGACCTGAAACAATGGACCTTGATGAGATAATTGAAGAAGGAACAGAGGTTAGACATCTGAAGGATAATCATTTACCCAAAGGATTGACTCCTTTGGAGGATTTGTTTGACTCTAATAACATTCCAAAGAAACCTAAAATGGAGCCTTTAAAAGCAGACATTGAAGAGTATAACACAGGAACACCAGATGATCCCAAATTCATAAAATTGTCAAAATCTTTACCTACTGATTAGAAGCTAAAGTATGTTGAACTTATGAGGGAATTCCAGGATGTCTTTGCCTAGAATTACGAAGATTTGAAATCCTATGACACATCTATCATTCATCACACCATCCCTTTGAGAGAAAATCAAAATCCCTTTAAGCAAAAACTCAGAAGAATTAACCCTTTGTTATTACCATCAATTGAGAAAGAAATCAAACGCATGTATGAAGCAGGAATAATTTCCCCTATTAGATTTTCAGAATGGGTATCCAACCTAGTACCTACTAGGAAGAAAATGAGTGAAATAAGATTATGTGTTGAGGTGAGAAATGTGAACAAGGTCTCGCTTAAAGATAACTATCCTTTACCCAAAATGGACCGTATACTGCAAAGGGTAGTGGGTTCTTCTAGAATTTCACTTTTAGATGGGTTTTCAAATTATAACCAAATCTTAGTTCATCTCGATGACCAAGAGAAAACTACATTCACTACACCATGGGGTACCTTCATGTACATTAAAATGCCATTTGGACTAAAAAAAGCAAGAGCAACCTTTCAAAGAGAAATGGACATTGCCTTTGCAAAAGAGATTCATGATTTTCTTGTTATGTATCTTGATGATCTCATTGTTTTCTCCAAATCAGATCAACAACACTTGGAACATCTCTCGAAAGTTTTTCTAACATGCGGAAAGTATGGTATTTCCTTAAATTCAAAGAAATCTTTATTCAATTTAGAAGAAGGAAATCTGTTAGGTCACATCATTTCCAAAGATGGCATCTGAATTGATCCCTCTAGGATTGAAGCTATTTTGCAACTACCTCCCCCAAGAAACATTAAAGAACTTTAGGCATTTTTAGGAAAGATAAATTTTTTAAGAAGATTCATATCTAACTTAGCTGAATTAATTAGGTTATCGAATAAAATGTTAAAAAAAGATTCAACCATTAAATGGACAGTTGAGGCTAAGCAATCATTTGAAGAAATTAAACTAGCCTTAACTCAAACACCAATCCTCACAAGTCCAAAATTTGACGGAGACTTCATTATTTTCTCTTTTGCATCAAAACACACCATAGCTACAGTTTCACTACAAAAAGATGATCAAGGATGTGAGACACCAATAGCCTTTCTTATTAAATCTCTTAGAGATGCCTCATTAAAATATAATATAATGGAGAAACATGCTTTTTCTTTGGTAAAGGCTATTAAAGATTTCCGAGTATATATTTTTTATTCTCATGTAGTAGCTAATGTTCCAAATGCTGTAGTCAAAGATATCCTGACATAGGATGGAGTTGATGGCAAAAGGGGAAAATGGATAGCTACTATTTTAGAGTATGATATAGAGATAAAAGGTACCAGGTTAATTAAAGGTCAGGGGTTGGCCAAACTCATGGAAGAAACAAATTTCCAAGCCCTAGACATCAATCTTATTGCATAGCTGGATAACGAACAAGAGATGGCGACTCCACAGATCAGCCAGTCCTTTTTAGATTCCCCCTGGTATGCTGATATAATATATGTTCTACAAAACTTGTAGGATCCTCCATGGTTATCCAGAACTAAAAGTAGGTTTTTGAAAATGAAAGCATCAAAATTTTGCATTATGGATAATACTTTATTTTGGAAAGATCATGAAGGCATTTTGTTAAACTGTTTGTTAAAAGAAGAAGCTGACAAGGTACTCTAAGAATTTGATGAAGGAGATTGTAGTGGACATCTCTCCTGGAAGTCAACTGCTGACAAAATTCTAAGAGTTGGATTTTACTGGTCAACCTTGTTCCCAGATGTGAAGAAATTTGTAACTTCCTACCATAAATGCCAAATCTTTGAAGGCAAAAGAAAATTGTTACCTTTACCATTGAAACCTATTTCCACAGAGAAACCTTTTCAAAAATGGGGTCTTGACTTCATTAGAGAAATCCATCCACCCTCTTCTGCTCAGCATAAATGGATCCTCACTAAAACTGATTACTTCACCAAATGGATAGAGGCTATTCCCTCTAAACAGGCCATCGATAGTGTAATAATAGGCTTTCTAGAGGCTAATATTCTGTCTAGGTTTGGTTGTCTTGAAAAAATCATCACAGATAATGCTGCAGCCTTCAAGTCAAAGAAAACGATTTCTTTCTGTCACAAATATCATATAACAGTTGGTCATTCCATAGCTTACTACCCTCAAGGGAATGGACTTGTAGAATATTCCAACAAAAGTCTAATAAACATTATCAAAAAACTATTGGAAGAAAATAAGAAAACTTGGAGCAAAAAATTGACCAATGCTTTGTGGGCAAACAGGCTTACTACCAAGAAGTCCATTGGAACTAGTCCCTATGAGCTAGTGTATGGAATGGAGGTAGTGTTTCCCTCATCTTTAGGGGTTCCTATCATGTAACTACTTCAGGAAGCCCAAGTGGAACCAAATGATATACAAAGGAGAATTAACCAGACCATCCATTTATAGCAAACCAGGGAGGAAGTGTACCAAAGATCCCAAGTATTGCAAGAAAAACTTAAGAAAATATTTGACAAAAGGACCAAAGCAGAAGAATTTTATCTGGGAGACAAAGTATTAAAATGGGATTCAAGAAGAGAGGACAAAGGGAGACATGGGAAGTTTGACTTCCTGTAGAAAGGACCATATATAATATATCCCTCCAGAGGAAATAATGAATATTTTATGAAAGAATTAGATGGTACATAGATTGAAGGACGACCAGTCAATGGTCAAATGTTAAAGCACTACATTGACCCCAATTACTAATTTTACAAGTTTAGTTGTACATACTATATCCTTTATAATGTTCAGTCTTGATTGGATGGTAAAAGTTTTGAAGTTGAAGCTTGAAGAGAAGGCCCTAAGCTTCAGAAATATTACTGTCATACATACCAATAAAGTAGCAGGGAAAAGGAAATTGCGAAGCAAAATCACAGTCTTTCAGAAGGCCATTGATCTATTGTTCTTGACTTTCCACCAGGAAAAGCCATCTGCAAGTGGAGCCACTGTTATGCTCCTATACCAATAGGTGTCATATATCATGATTGACTTGGTTTAGCTCTGAAATATGTTCGTACCTTTACTTGTTTCAAATGTTTTCCATATTTGTAAAAAATCAAAAAATTAAAAAATGTAAAGAGGGTATGTCCTAGAAAAATAATAAAAGGACAAAAAGAATGAAAAGGTCAAAAAAAGTGAAATAAAATGAACCCCAAGAAAAAGGAAAAACACTAGGAAAGTGTGCAAGTCCAAATGCCACTTCCTTACTTTTGTGTAATAAAGGTTGTGTGCAGCTTGTCACCTATGCCACAATCCATGGTAGCCAAATAGTTTAAACTTGGCTAATGCATGTTTCAATTTCATGTTTATAGAGATAGAGAATAAAATCTAACCAAACTGTTTAATATTGGCAAATAAGTAGATAGGTAGAGTGAATAAAAGGAGCTCAATAGTTTAATCTGAGCCTTTGAATGTAATAAGTGTAGACTTAGATAGATATCTATATGTAAAAGAAAAGAAAGTGTGATAAGGGTTTTCCAGTTCAAATGGACCCTAATAAAGAAGTAAAAATGCTAGGTTTAGTAGGTAGGGAAAGTAGATGATTGGTTGCAGAATAAATGTGTGATGAATGGTTAAGTTTAATGCTCAAATATCTTGCTTTCATCACCTGGGACAAAGCATGGATCACAATGAGGACAACATATCAAGAATTCAAAGTCAAAATTAATTAACTTCCTCACTCTCTTTCCCCTAATTTTTACTAATTTCCCCTAAGTACTAAAGGCACCTATAACAAGTTAGAGGGGCTCAGAGAATTTCTCTGACTTTTGGAGGGACCAGACCCTTGGCCTAATAATTTGAAATTCCTAAAGTAATTAAGCCCCCTTCATCAATATTTCCCCTTCATAAATTCAATCATCCCCTTTATAAAGCTTTTCCTAAGTAAAAATCCTATCTTACTTAGGGAAATTAAAACATTTTATCTCAAAACCCTCATATTCTACTACCCTAAGTCATGAATGTTGTATGATGAAATGCTTTCGGAAACATTTTAACTTAGCGCATATTCATATCCCACTAAGTCATATTAACCATTAACTTGTATTATTATTTAACTCTCGAAAAAACACCCATTTCCCGTATTATTATTATAATCCCAATAAGTATATATCTCGCCCTGCGGTTGCAAAATAACCATAATAACTTTTACAAATGGGATTAATTAGTCAACCTGTGACTAATTAAGTACCCTGCCCCCCCACGCTAATATAAAGGATTAATTAATCATCAGGATTAATTAATAAACTTTTGACCAATCACATCACCCCCAATATAATTAATATCCTTTTATTAACGTCGTGCACCCTCCATTAACCATAAAACACTTCCCATCCCCGACCACCGTCCAATCAGATCTCTCAGATCCAACAGCTATCGCTCATATTGCATGGGCCCTTTGATCGGACATTAAATTTGATATGAGCAGTTTTCCAAAAATCGTCGATGTTGCGTGTCAATTGATAAATGGAATCACGCGGCCCTCCCTCAATACCACCAATCTCCCATAAGAGGTGCGATGAAACTCGCTTACCACCTCCCATAAACAACAAAATGTCACATCATCAAGTTGATGCCATTTGTCCTTATCGCTAACCCACCAAAACATTGACTTTGTATAAAAAAACAAGTGTAATCTATTCTTTGTCCTTTATCCAGAACAATTTCATGCATGCACGTAGTATGTCCAAAATCAACCAGTTCATCCCCCAACTGTCAACTACCTTGAATGTTGCCTTTCAATGCCGCTCCAGTCCACTGTGTGCATCTCGCGAATGTGAAAATCATAGTCAATTTCCCAGGAACATGTATTTTCCAATTTTTCTCTCGGAAACCCTATTGTATAATCAAATTCCTCTGAAATTCCTTTAAAACCCAAAGTTTTCAGTATAATTGAGTTGCTAAGCTTAGGTCAAAACTTCCCAGGCACCTCTTTTTTAAACAATTTCATTGAAAATTCCAGTTTCGTCCCTGAAAACACAAGAACCAGGGATGGAAACCCCTCTGGCCCTAAATGTACCTCCAATCACTACTCCTCACAGGGACTTGGACTACATTCCCTTAGCAGATAAAGACTTCCAAATAAAAGACCCTCAACTGGATAAATGCCCCCTGAAAGTATAGTGTCGATGTCAAGACGATTACCTGAACAATTCTGATACCATAAGACTTTGGGAATCAAATCTCCCAAAGTACCTATTCCCTTCTGTGCATATTTTCCCAAACATTATCCATCAATGTCATGCCAATTATAATCCTAACCTCAGAGCCGCAATGTCCCCGACAAGTCAGTCCTATTTACAATTACAACTAGTTCAATTAATGAAATGTTGCAGCTTCAGCCCAGCCAGAACCTCACCCTCATTTTATATTGCAGAATTACCAGAAAAATCCATCAAAATGTTTGGTTCTGAACTCATCCATATTTGCCATATTTTCATGGATAAGAAACATATACCCAAATATCTCCCTCCTTAACTAACATGTTTCTTCACTGATATGGGCAAAGATATTGTTAATATGGTTGCTGGCATTATGGGTTTCAATACTAGTGAGTTTGTGGATGAATTGAACCTAGCTTTTATGTTTATCTTCACCCCTAGTTAGCCTCCTGTTGCCAAATATAACTATGCTGCATTCATAGCTGAAAAAATCCACGGCCAATCATGAGCCTAGAGAATGAGAGAGTGTTCAAGAATTCTACAGTCCTGTCTCACCTCTTCCTTTACTACCAAACTGAACAATTCCCATTCTCTATGCATAAGCTTGATACCAAAGGTAACCCTAGGTCAATCATTTTCTGGACCACTATTTTTCACCACTCACTCGCTTCTCCCTATTCATATATAGATTTCATTGATCAGTTTTTCCATCTTGTAGCTACCATGTTGATAGGAATTTCCCCCTTAGAATTAGTGATGATATCAAAAGAATCCTTCAGTTGTCAAACCGATATAGGATAGGTGATTAGTACTTATACCAGAATCATACTGAGATCAGAGTCTATGGCTTTGAACTGCCTCGCTACAAATTGCCCAAGTATGTCCCCATGATATTATTTTCCCTGGAGTACTATAGGAAAATAATCAATTCTGATCAAATCCACTTCATGAAAGGAAAGAAGAAAGCCCAGCTGAGGATCAAAAACCACTTAAGCCAAGTTGTGTGCAACAATAGAAAAGTAGGTCAAGAAGCAGAAGAAATCATAGAAACGAAGATGCATTTAAAGAAAGGTTTTTTTTGAACTTATGACTCTCATGGTTTCATCTGTAATAGGAGGATAAAACATAAGTTGTCACCTTACATCCATCACAGAACCCCTGAAATCGAACAATATGTCAATTTAAATGAATAGAGAGAACAAACATTGGTAGAACAAGATAGTGATAAAGTTGAAGTTGAAAATGTGATGAAAGACTTGGAGAAGAGACTTGACCTGGACTCCTTTGTACAGGTGCTTGTAGAGCCTTCCCAAAGGTTAGCACAGGAACCCCGTGCTCCCACAACAGAGCCTTCACAGAAGCAAACTCAGGAAGCAAGTGCCCCTACATCAGAACAACCAGAAACAACTGAACAGTTAGAGGAATTAGAGCAACCTGAGATCTTGGAAGAATTGCTCCACCACAGCCACTACCATCTCAAACAAACATGACTAATCCTCCAGTACTACAGACTCCTCTAAAGGAGGAAAGAAACTTGAAAAGAGAAAGGGAAGTAGCTACCCCTTCTAGCAGACCCATAGATCAACCCTTTCCTAAGAGGCAAGTGTTGAATCCTTATTCAGAGGAAGAATTCATTAGGGAGACTACAGAGAGCATGAGGAAGGAAGATACAGATAGTTTACAAACATCCCCAGTAGGTGGGACACCCTCAAGTTCACAGAGGGAAGTGCTAGAAAGACAACCCGCCACAGAGGTTTCATCTTTCAGGTCTTCTTTCGAGAAGATTATAGATATAAAGGGGAAGTTTAAAGAGATCAAGACAAAGAATGAGTAGCTAAAGGCCCAAGCCTATGCTCAATATTTAAAAATGGCCCCCACAAACCAGACTAGACTGATGTCAGCCTTTGACATCAAAGAAGGTAAAATGCAAATGAGTTTCCTGAAGCCCACAATGCAGCAACCAAAATCCTTGGCAGATTATCTCAAAACTGATTTTGAGGTTTTGGCTAAAGACATCCACCCTATCGACCAGATTGAACTACACAAGCAAACAGGTGATATGGTCTATTCAACGTTGACCAGCAAAGCAATGATGGCTCATAGATTGAAAAATTCATTGAGCAACACTACAACCCAATTGCAGATAGATAAAGTCTCTTCATAGGCAAAGGATAATAGAATAAAATCATTGGAAGTGTTAGTAATTGAATTGGGTCATGACCCAAAGGATGTTAAGGCAGCAGAAAGCTTAATCAAGAAGAAGAATGAAGACATAGTTGCACTTACAAAACAACTGAAATTGCCACCCCTCATACACCCTCAAACTGCTGAGATTATAGAGAAGAAAAATGAAGAAGAACTTATGGACTTGGTCCTTAAGTTAAATGAGAAATTGAAGGAAACAAAGAAGGAATTGGAGAAAGCAGTGCAGTTAAGGCAAAGTTAGTCAACCATCTAGCCCTAGACTATAGTGCCTACAGTTTCAACAACAGTCCCTTCAACTATGTCAATTGTTTTAGTGCCAAACATTCATTTGGCAATAGCCACACTAGTGGAGGCAACATGTACAACACAAATAGGTACATCAACATAGAGCATAGAGAAGTTAATTAAGTCAATGGAAGAAATGAAGCTCCAAGTAACATAGCTATAGAAGGTAAAAGAGAAGTTCACTACTTTGGAGCAGAAATATGATTTCGCAAAGATAAATTATGCAGAGGAGAGAAGGAAAAATAAGAGCATGACAGAAAAAATTAAAGGATTGGAAAAGGACCTGACTTTTGAAGGGCCTTTGACAGACATTAGGAAGGTATTGTGGACCAATATCATTGATTCCATCAATGATATTTGGTCATCAATTCAAATTATTTTTTAACAGATTAATTTAGAAAAGCTTTCTCTTGAAGAAATTGAGAAGACCAGAGGAGAGCTGGGTAGAGAACCTGAGGAAGCAATCAGATTAATCAACTTTTTGAACAGTAAAAGCAGGAAACAATTAGAATAATTGGATATTGAGGATAGGACTGCTACCATCCTTGAACCGAAGAAAGTGTTGACCAAAAGGAATCTGATGCAAGGTCTAGAACGTAGATGTCAAAGCATGCAAGAAGATATAAATGAGTTCATGAGAAAATTTGACATCCTAAGAATTAAAGGATTCCCAAGCCCTTTAGTCATCAATGATAGGCTAATGGTTCAGATTGATTACATTGATAAATTACATCAACAGGCTGTTAGTCAGGCTAGTTCATCTTCAGCCAAGGAATTACCAATAGGAAAAGTGTTTTACGATGGTTTACAGAACCTATTTTTTATTGAACATGAAGTAAAGCACTTATTCCCAGTACAACCAAATTTTGTGAAACATACTGAGACTGATGAAATTTACAGGAAGTTGGTAATGAAGAAAATACCAAATTAGGAATGGTGGACTAACATGACAGACATCCTTTAAATTACTATGGTAACAATGAGGTCAATAGAAATATTTACCACAGTAAATTTTGGTAAAAAGGATGAAAGCTGGTGTAATAGATACAGGTGAAAGAGTATCAGTTGAAAAGGTCAAATCATATGTCCAACACAGAGTTACTAGGGCAACAGCTAGATGCACATTCGTAGAGCATGCCTCCATCTCCTTCAACAAAAATAGGGACAACAACAGTCAATTCACTATCTGTTTCTATATTCGAGACCATCTATCTCTATATTTGTTTGTAAAGATCTTCTATATTCCTAGAATAAATTTCATTTAGTTATGAGATATTCTGATGTAAATTTTGTCTAAATACTTCTCCATTCGAAGTATTAGTGTGGATTCTATAACATTTTTGTAACTCTATACTGTCAAGTGGAGAAAGCTTTGTACTCAAGACATGAATCTTCCTGGAAAAGGAATAAAGGTTGAGAACATTACATTAGATTCATGTGTAGTTTAATTGCAAATAATTATTCTATCCTTGTGATTTATGTGTTTTCTACATGTTTCAATGTTTCATGCATTTTAAAACTAAATGGTAAAATAGTCAAAGTATATCAGAATTAGCTTTATTACTGTCTGCTATCAATGGTCTACCATTTATATGTTTTCTTCTAAGCTATTTCGGTAAAGGAATTCTTAATTGTTCCTCTATCCCTGTAGCTTTCTCTAATAAGTCCCTGGTATAGGGTTCTTAATTGCCTTATGTTGGTTGAACTATCTTGCCCTCTTCTTTCCAATCCTAACTTGAGGATTCTTAATTTCCGTTTTGTTTTGAATAGAAATATCATCCATTTAAGCGCTAAATTTGTTTTTACTCTGTTATCCTACCTATCAAAATCCCACCTCAACAATTTGACTTGATCCAGTGAATTCTCCGAGATTGATTCCATAGCCCAATGGCCTAAATCCTAGTTTTCGCATTTGTTTCAGAATTCCACCAATCTCAAACAAGACAACCTTGAACATTTATAACTAGCCTAAAATCTTTTCAAATAAAGATAAATCATAAAGAGAGAGCCCTCTTTGAGTACAAATTGGCTAGATTCTGTACTTAAAAGATTGGTTTGTGGTTACCTTGGACCCCTTTCCTTCTTTCAATAACTTCTACGAAAAATATGAGTGATAATAGTCACCACTCGTAAATTTCTTTCTTTTTAATCATATTTTGAACTGGCATGACAATTTGTAAAAAATCAGGAGCAAATCATTTAATGAAATTGGTTTTTCTTAGGAAAGATTGCACTGATTTCTTGTTATGAGGCATGGGAATTTTTGAGATGCCTTTAACTCTTTCTGGGTGTATGGTAATTCCATCTTTTGAGATAATGAATCCTAGGAGTTTTCCTTCACTAAGAAAAAAAAATGATTTCTTAGGATTTCAATGTATTCCAAATTTCCTGCACCTTTCAAAGATTTGTTTTAAATCATTAAGACTATTAATTCTTTTCTTTGAATAAATTGTAATGTCATCTAAATAAAAAATTATTTCTTTACTAATCATACCATTGAAAAAAATATGCATAGATCTTTGGAAAGTAGAAACAACATTAATTAAACAAAAAGACATTTTTTGATCAGAATATGCTCCTCATTTGGTTTTAAATGTAACCTTTAATCTGTCTGCAGGGTGTACAAGGATTTGGTTATAACCTGAAAAGCCATCTAAAAATAGCATAAGCTCAGAGCCTACAATATATTGTAACATTTGTTCCATCGGATGAAGAAGAAAGTTGTCATTTTCAGATGCTCTAATCAAATTCCTAAAATAAATACAAGTTCGAATATCACAATTTTTCTTTCTGATAGGGACAAGATTTGACAACCACTTGGGATGTCTGATCAGAAAAATGATTTTGGATTCAAGCAATTTATTCAGTTCAATATTAATTTGGGTTTCAATATTAGGATGGAATTTTCTATGTTCCTGTTGAACCAAATTTACATCGGGAAACATGGTTATGTCATGTTGGATGATAGATGTATCATCTGTCCTCAAGTTATTGCAACTTCAAGCAAAATTGTCCTTGTATCTCCTTAAAAAATGTATGAACGTGAGCCTTTCATCGGGACAGATTACAAGTCCTAAATTAATATTTTGAAGTTTTTCCTTGGCCCTAAAGACACATGTTCAAACCTCAAAGTACTAGTCTAGAGTTTACAATTGGTTGGCTTCTTAAATCTATCCTTTAGGTTACAAATCTTCTAACTTTACTACACGTTTTGGTAACAAAGTTTCACCAGAAGAATTATTAAGCTACTGATCGTGTTCATCTTCGTCAATAATTTGATCGTATAAGAACCTTCGTAAGTAAAAAGAGTTAGAATATAATTTATCATCATTAAACACTTACCAATTCGTGATGTTATCAAGCATGGAAGGGCGAAAATTCAATTCTATTGAAAATCTATCTAGATTGAAATCCTCAGGAGGTATGAGTTTTGAAGCTACACAATCTAAGAGGTCTGCACTAGCATTTTGGATTCTTAGAATTGGGGTTATACTGAATGCCATGATATGTGTATTCAAATATTTAATTAAGGATTGGCAATGGTTAAGGTGATTAGAAACAAAGTGAATTGTTTTCCTTACCTCTTTAACAACAATTTTAGGATCATGAAAAGCTTTAATATATTTTATATCAAGGCTAATAGGTTTTTGCAAACCTTGAACCAACGCTTCATATTCAGCTACATTATTATTGCATTCAAACTCTAACCCGCAGGAAAGAATGGCTTTCTCTCCATTTGGACTAATTAGAATACCACTAGCTCCTACACCATCAATAGACTTTGATCCATAAAAATAAAGTGTCCAAAATAAATCTCCAAGATTATTTAGAAGACTTTCTATGATATTAATACATGTTGATGAATCTGTTTGTGAAAAGTTTTCTATTTGTGATGATACAAAATCACTAGGAAAAGAAGAATTTTGGGAATGATAACTACTAGAAAAGGATTATGAATAGTAATTTCCCATTATAATGTTATTGGTAAAAGGTACAAGTTCATACCCCTCATCTAAATCAGTCATAGAGTACTTCATATGTATCTCCCTATTGACTCTGATTTGTTTTGGTTTACCGCTGAAAGGGAGCCAAAGGTATGACAATATGTTGCAAAATAACCGTGTAATTTCTAAAACCAATCCTTGCTTAATATGATGCCATTTAATTCAAGGATATCAACTGCCAATATATCAATGATTTGAAATACTTTTGAAATAGAAAATAGTATAGTTAATGCACCATTCATTTCTCCTAAAACTTTGACCTTTGTCCTGTCTAATTGAATAATTTGCACAACAAATTTTTGAGGTGTTACATTGAATTTCAGGCACATTGAATAAACCATGATATTAGAATAAGCACCTAAATCTACTAGATAATTATGAACATTTTTGTTAAATATTTCAAAAGTTAAAGTAAAAGTAGGAGTATGAGAATTAGAACAGTCTCTAATTAAGACTGCCTTAGATGAATCCAATTTTTTTGAAAGGACATGATGTGGCTTATTTTTCCCTTTTGAGACTTTAGAAGAAACCCAACAGTTGAAGACAATGTGGATGCAAATATATCATTCAACTCATTTATTAATAACTTTTGTTGTTGTTTATATTTACTAACCTCATACATGGAAATATTTTCTTTGGCCTTTTTCATGTCCTCAAATATTTTATATTCAATGCTATCATAAACTATTAAGGTCTTTGATAAATAATAAGAATGAGAAGGTGCTTTATAAGTATTCAGAGTAGGATAAATGGACTAATTATAACTTTTTTTAGATGTACCTTTCTCCTTCATAGATTTATTGGATTTCTTATGAGTTTTTCTTGTTGGTGTAGTATCTACACATACTTTACTTCAAGTAATAATTGGAAGAACTTCTTCCATTTCATTCTTTGAAGCAGTAAGAATATAATTCAATGAGCCATGAGATTTTAATATTTCTTATTCTTTTGTTTCTTCAGTATATGAAATTTCTTCATCTTACTCATCTTCATCATCAGAATCTACATTTGAAATTTGAGTAAGTGGTTGAGGAGGTTGATTCTTCTTTTATGGTCTATAAGAACTCCTTGAAGATTCAATAAGTTATTTCTTAAGCTCAACCATATCATTAGACATAGTTTTAAGGACCTTCTGCTTTACTTCCACATCAAAAGGATCTCTGGGAGCTTTCTTCCTAGGTTCTTCTTTGAAACTTACATTTTTTTCTTGTTTTATTTCTTCCATAACAATGTTTTTTCAAGGGAAAGTACCTTTTTTTCGACAGCCAAAGCTTCTTCCATATTATCAACAAATACGATTTTTTGAGCTTTATCTACAAACATTGCAATACTTGAAGGTAAGGTGTTGATGTAACATTGAATTTGAGAATTAACACCTCATCTAGAATCAATTGGGATTTTATTCGATAATTTGTTAAACGTTGAATTGAAATATTTTATTTCTCATTTGGAGTAGCTTTAAGATTTGAGTTATCAATACTTTTTTCATCCCAAAATTTCTTAAGAAACTTATCCTTGAATTTGTCGAAATCTGTAATAGATCCAGCTAGTAGGGAGAAGTATCAAGACCCTGCTGCTCCTTCAAATTTTTAAGGAAATAGTCTTCAAAACATATCCTCTTCAAATACCCCGTTGATATTGGTTCCCAGCATGAAATTATGAATATGTTCTTCTGTAGGTAAACCATCATCAAGATTATACTTTGGAAACAATCTCTTTGGATGTTTAGGAAGAGGGTACAAAGGAGGTGGCATTGCAATGGAGCATGTTTTATTCCATGGTCTAACCTATTGGTTCTCCATTCTTGGATTAGTGTTAAGTCCAGAAGTAATTGTGCTTAATGAAGGAGTTGTGGAAGTACTCACAGTTGAAGAAGTTGTTGTTGTAGTACCACTACTAACAATAGAACCAGTTGATTATGGAAGAGGAATATGGGTGGAAGAGGATGATAAAGAGTGATAGGAAGAAGGAAAAGTAGGTTGAGAAGAAGTGGGTTGAACAGAGGGAGTATGAGGTGGAGAAGCTGAAATGATCTCACTATATGAAGACTCAATACTAGAATTATGTTTCTTTTTCTTATGGGTTGGAAAAGGAAATTCAAAAGGTTGAATTTCGAGCTTCTCACTTTGTGTTCTAGTCATAATTATAAAATACCTTAATGGTTAAGGGGCACAATCATCTGAAATTTTTGTTTGAGCTATGTGTTCTCCCAAAATGGATATCCCTTCAAATTTCTAAATTAAAGTTTGCAATTCAGGAGCTTCAACAAGATGATCTAGAAGAGGAGTGGAATATTCACCAACAACTTTCATTGGTAGGCTAGGAGATGAATATTGGGAAACTTAAGATCTATAATCAGGAGATTTATAATGTGATCTAGAAGTTGGAGGAGACTTTGAGGGTGAGTGACTCTTAGAATGAATTTTAGATTTGGAATGACACTTTTTTTCCATTCATAATGGGTTGGCCCTCCTTCTAGTGCTAAAAATGTTGATGGTCCTAAATTGCTGCATCAGCATTGAGGAAACCACCTAGTTGAGACCTTAAATCAAATCTTTTTCCGTTTGGAATGATGACTCTGATTGGATTTTTGGGAGTAGTTTCCCTTCAAATAAAACTATATCACATGTGATGGATGTGGCTATATATTCTAATATAACTAGAAACTGAAATATAAACTAATATAAACTAATATTTATCTCAGGTAAGATGATAGTATATGTGTTATAAATATTTCATAATTAACATAGCAATATAGATCATCATGTAATTAGGATATTAACTCAATTACATAAAATTTATTTTATTAAATAGTTAATAATTAATTTTTTATAACACCACTGACACTGAGATATAGTTTCTCACAAATGTAATTCAAGTTTCAATCAAAACACATCAATATTGATAATGAAAGATGGCCTAAAACATACATGTGAGCAAAAAAATAAACTCATTCCATTCAAATCAAACATACATAAATAGGATAGTAGTACATGGTACATTATAAATCTTCTCATCACAAAGAAGCAACTAGTTCAGCTTAATGTTAAGAAAAACTTAATTCCAATAGTGCAACTTAAGTCTCCTCTTACAAAAATTTAGAACTCCCTCTCCATATTGGAGAGGGAATTCATAGTTTCTCAACAAAAGATAAAAATAGATTGATCTAATAGTTCTCAAACAACTCTTCAACAAAGGTAAAAATAAAAGTTAAATTAGGAGATGGTTGCAACAACTCTCCAAGCTTAGGTAGAATATTGTCCAATAGTTAGTTGTCGCAAATTCTAGATATCTATCAAATTGTTGAGCTCTAGTGGGAATTTGGTCTTAATCCTCATTTGACCTATAAAAATATCATTTTATAGAGATGACAACATCTGTATGGTGATGTTGGAAATTCAATGAAGAACCAACCATTGACTATGTGACTTTACTAGAAACATACAACGATTCTCGAGATTGACCTCGGCCAAACGATTGATTATTTCGTTGATATTTTGTAAATGTTCCTGCCACGTCTTTTGACAACACTCTAGCATTAGATAAGGTACCTTCAAGACAACTTGAGATGAGATTAAATTGTAGTAAATTATCATTAACTGATTCAATAATAGTACTAACAATATTTCAAGCTTCATTTATGGCTGCATTAGCCTGTTTCATTCAAATCTCCCATTCCTTGAAAACAATTATTTTCTAAGCCTCATCAATATTTATTAGATTAGTATATCTACACTCTTCACTTTATTTATAGTTAAGTAAACCTCTAAGCTTATAATTCATTTCTTCAAAGTAGTTTTTCATATCTAACAATTGATCAATAAGGGAATCAAAAGCTTTACACTAATCTTGAATTATTATTAATTTATTGTAGTAAACCCTTTATTGATGTCCAAGAAGAGTATTCAACTCGTTGGTTTACTTATTTAATTCTTTCAATTTAGGATTAGTCTGCATTTGTTCAATTTTATTTTTCATCTTGTGGATTTGATCATTTCTTATCTGCAAATCACTATCGTGTTACAATTTATAGAGTCAAACATTTGTTATAACTCTGTCAATTGTGGATGCCATTGGTCATTGATCCTTTGCTTCTCATTCTCAAGATTTTTTTCCAACATGAGTATTTTTTCATATTTATCCATTAGAAGACTTTGAACTTATGCAACCTTATCAATGATTGTTGAGGCATAAGTGTGTGTGAACTGAGTTATTCTTCCTATCTCCTCTGTTGGTTTTGCAGTAGACCCCTTCCATAAAAATTCAAAAGGGGATAGATTGTTGGGTATTGATTTCTACGATTGATCTAACTTTCTTTTCTTCCTTCATATTTTTACTACAACCTTGTGCTGGGGACTATATAAAATATATAAACGATCAATCCCCTAAATATTAAAAATAATTTCAGGTGTAGGAAAGGGAGGAATAATCTCAAAATATTTCTCGTCTAGGGCCTAAGATTTATAAGTAGCCTTCTTTGCGTTAAAATTCCTAGGAGTATCTTGAGGATTACTTGCTATGAGGCTTTTATAGTCACATGATCATCATTTTTTGAATTCAGAGTTTGACTAAACTCTTCCCATATTTCATCCAATATAGTATCAAATACAATTCCTTCTACCTGGGATGTTGAGGAAACCACAACACCTTTTATTTGAGGAGTCATTGTTGCCATTAAATAAATGACAATTTGAACATCAACAATTGAAGCCTTTTCCTGGGTTGCCTGTAGTAAAGCTAAAGGGAGGTTGGCTATTCTATATTTTTGGTATTGCGAAAATTGAGCCTTTTCCTCTCAAGACAATGGTTCTTATACTCTTTTTAATACCAGTGCATAAGAATAGGACGGTTCATGAACAAATTGCATGAGGTTTTGTAAATAAGTGAACCTTTTTACTATAGAAAGAAAATCGTATTTCTTATTGGGAATAGTAGGTAGGTCAAGGGCCTAAATTTACAAAATTTCCTTCTTTTGCATGCTTATAATTTGTTAAGGAAACTAGACCAAAATTAATAGTAAAATAGCCTACTTCTATGCTTAAAATCTTATATGGTATGTATAAAGGCAGGACATGAGGATTAGCTAAACTTCCATAAACTTTAATATAGGTAAACAGGTCAGTTCCAAACCAATTCCCAACCTTCCAAAGATCATCTTCAGCTTCCTAAGACATTCGAGGTGGTCTTGACCCAAAAATAGCTTCATAAACTAGAATTATCACCCCATGGAAAATGTGGTAGAAATGCTTTAATTACTTAGACTCCAATAGGAAATTATGGTAGATATGAATGGGTTTGGAGTCTTGGATAGTCCATTTCCATCCCATAGCCGAGAAATTTATTGAAAAGCAAAGAGCATCCATAATATATGTAGACATATAGAAAGGAGGATTTTTTTTAGATATACTTCTTCCTTTTCTAAATTCCAAGATATGAGTGGATATATTATTAGAAATCATAGTGGCCCAATAAAAAATGAAACACTTATTTGTATCATCAATTAAAGGAACCCAATCATTAGAAAATTTGGCATGTTAGGTTGCGCATACAACTGACACATCATTTCCGCTACTTTTCAAAATGGAGGAGCAAGGGACTTAATTTAGTATATATGTTAATCCTTGAATTTATGCTTATTTGGTTATTTTCACAATTTCCTAATCTCTTATGAGGGATTTCATTTTCCTTCACAAATTCTTCAACGAATTTCTTATTGCATATCTATTGTGGTTCCAGCAAATTATACATTTTTTGTAAATATTTTCTATGAAAAGATATTATGGTTGTTCCCTTTGATTGTTTTATGTTCCATTCTAAAATATCCAAGTTCTCTAGCACTAGGTGAACCATATCTCTGTAGGGAATTAACCTAGGTCCTTCGACAATTCTATTAATGAATGGATTAGCAACATCTTTTGTAGATTCTTAGAGACAAGAAGAAAGACATAAGTTATAAACATTCTTTATGTAACTTCAGGTCCCTCTTCCTCAAAAATTTTGGTAAATTGATTCCAAGGAGGAAATTCTAGAATCCCTGGTATAGAATGTGTTAGAGAATAAGCCTTCTCTTAGATGCTTTTCAATAGCATCTTCAGAAAATGGACTGGAAGGTTGCTATGGCGGATATTTTTTCTTGGCTTTCCCTCCTTTCTTCATTTCTTCATGATAACAAGAATCAAAGCTTGCCTATAACAAAGATACACATTAAATCAACAAAGACACTTACTTAGCCATAAATGAGTGATGACAAAAAATAAAATTTTACAGAAAAAATTCCTTTTGGAACGAATTTGATGAAACCAAAGTAAATTAAATGCAATTTTTATGTTTTCAAAGCTTTCTAATGGGAAGCCATGTGACATGTCGCATCATTCTCAGGAAGGAGATATCAGACCGTTGTTTAAAATGAATTTATGTTATTTTGGATCTCTGAAGTGAGAATATTTTGATAATACAATGGTTTCATAAAGATACCTTGAAAAGAGTCTCAAAATGAGTGTCCCAATGAGAAATATAAAATGTTTATCGAGAGAACTATTTTCGCAATACTTAGAAAACAATGTCTCTGAAATATGGAATCCCAATAAACTACCGATAGTCGAAATATAAAAGTATTAAAAGGATATCGGGTGTATAATTTCAGAGGTACCACTTTTTGTAAGATTCCTTTTAGGGAGATTCCGATGAGTGAATTTTCGAAAAGACTACCACTGAAACTTGAGGGAGTTTCGAAGGTGTGTGTTTTCGTAAGTTTTATAAAAATGTAGTTATGAAATGAATAATTATGAAATGAGAGTATTTTAATCAAAGCGTTTTTGGGGTTTGTAATTTCGGGAAAACCACTTAGTTATATTTTATGATATTAAGAGCTTTGAAATGGGAATTATTTAAACCTTAATAAAGGCACCGGGAAGTTAGATTTCAAGGAGGATATTTTTCATAATTTTCATTGATAAAAATTATGGAGGAGGAGCCAAATAATGAAGGACTTCATATAAATAGAACTTTGGGGAGTGGTCCCATTATAAATACATTACTTTATAACATTTATGAAATATGAATCGTGATAATACTTGTTCTGAAAAGGAAAAAAAAAATTGAGTTTTATAAAAGTTTTGTTCTTTTAATAATGCTCATAATAATATATCCATATTATCCCTTTATTAGGAAAAAAAATGTATTTTATTTGGTAAATAAGTATACTAGAATAAAGGCTCCCCATTATTTATTAGGATGTAACTAAAATAATGGGGGTTCTTGTTTTGCTACAACATACACCTAATTCAACATCATCACTACCCATTGGAATGGAAATCGTTGGAATATTCAATATATTCCCCCTATGGTTAGATTAGTATCATGGTACCTTCCTGGGTAATTCATAGTTCCTCCATATGCAACCATCACTTGACACTCTGGTGTTGGGTATAGAAAGAAATTCATATCCTTGGCTCTCTTACAATGAATAAAATTATGGGTACTTCCCAAATCGATCAATATATTTCCTTTTTCTTCTTGATATGTACTGCTATGTTGAGAGATTGAGGATTGGTAATTCCCACGAGTACATTATAATATATGGTTGGATTCATTTCTTGATTTTCAACCCTTGGGGTCGGTTCCTAGTGAATATCTTCTTCTTTTGATGTTCTTTTTTTCTTCCTCCTCTTTACAATATATGTAAAATAATTTATTATCATCACTTGTGGCCTTTACTATATTTTCTATTACAATTGTAACAAAACCATTTTTCTCCTTTTTCCTCTAGTTGTTGTGGTGTCAACCATCTAGGTTGTGGAAGGCTAGGAGTTAAACACTTCCATATTTATAATTGTGAGTGGTAGACCTCCTTGTTTCCATAATTTTTCTCTTAACCTTTATTGCCACCCTCACTACTGTCTCTAATGCATTAGGTTCCCAAAGTTGAACCTCATGTCGGATGTTAACCTTTAAATTCCCTATTAAGACCTCAATAATATGATACTTTGGAATATTAGTTACCTTTATATTCAATCTTTGGAAGTCCTCCATGTGCTCCACCATTGAACCCTTTTACTTGAGATTTATCAATTAGCTAAAGAAGGTGTTTCTCTTTGTATCCTCATAATGTGCTATCAATTCCTCTCTAAATATTGTCTAGGTGACAGGTGATTTACAAGAAAAAAACGTCGATAACATGCAAATTGATTGGGTTATAAATACAAATATGCAATGTGTACCTTTTGTGTGTCATGCAAATCACGCATATCAAATATTTTCTCCATTAGTAGTATCCATGTTACTCGATCCTTGCCATCAAGCCTTCTCATATTCATTTTTGGAATATGGTAGGACTTGAAACAAAATTTGTATTATCTAAAATCATGATTCACAATCCTTTTTTTCTAATCATGAGTTTCATGAAATACCCTATCACCACTAGGAAGCCTTTCTTCTAGCAACTTTGCCAAACCTTCCACATATGATTTTAGACTATTCATCTTGCCTTTTATTTGTTCTTTTAAATTGTCCATGTCACCTTTGATTTGTAATTTTAAACCATCCATGTCTCCTTTCATTTATTATTTTAACCCACCCATATTGGCATTCATCATTGCTTCCAATTCGTTTTTGGTTAGTCTTTGTGACAGAAAAAAATGTTGAACTTGTTCATCCAACACTTCTCCAAATTTTGGATTTAAAAGTGTTATTAGAGCTATAGAATCACTTGGTTTGGTGCCAAGGTCTTTATTCACATCTAGTATAAGTTATTTTGATTTCTAGACCAACTCATCCTATCCACAGATGATTTTAATAGATGGCCATATCTTTGGGATAGATTCACTGATCTCTATCTAGATGTTTTCTTTAGCTTCTACAATGGTATTAGCTATTACATATTTACTCTCCAAATATTCTATCCTATGTGTGAGCTTGTGTGTTTTCTGTAATTCTGCTAGATATACATTATCTATTTTGAGCTTTTGTTCTTGCAAATTATTTAATTTCTCAGTTAATTTCTCAATTTCTTGGTCTTTAATAGACATATTTTCCATGGCCTTAGCCAAATCTGTTGGTGTACTGTTAGACTAGGCTTATATTGTGAAAATTTCTATTGAAGTTGTGGTCGATGTTCATGCCTCGCCTTTCAATGTACTTGTCACTGGGATCACAACCAAAGGAATTGCCTGCACTACACTAGCTTGATGCTCTTTTTCTTTCAAGAGTGTCTCCAGCTCCTTTTCTATTTTTGAAATCTGATTGTTTTGTTCAAAGATGATCTTGAACAGATTCTCCTTCTTCTTCTCCTGCTCTCCATATTCCTTGGCATGTGGATCTTTAATGGAGGGGAGATTAAGCTGCTTCTTCAACATTTCCATATCTACATTCTTGCTCATGATGATTTCTTCAACAACATTATGTCACTGGAACATATCCCAATTTAGTGACCAAATTCTCCATAGACTCTATCTTTGTGTCTTTGGCCAGAGAATAATTTATTTCTAACTTTAATTGTTCTTGAATATTATTTACTGGAACCTTAAGCTTAGCTGATGGCATAGTTGTGTTTGTAATGTGCTGTAAATAATTTCTCTAGACTGCATGTGGAAGTCCATCTAGTCAATGGGATGGACTGTATCTGTGTCAAAAGAGAAGATAAATTTCTTGTAATATTTTGTTGATATTGGTTGAGCAACTTTATGCTCCAAGAAGTCAATCTGCATTTTCCTCTTCTCTACATCAAAATTTGATAGAAGCCTCTCGTTGGTGGTGGTGGTATGTTTCAAAAACTGTGAAAATGTTGTGGCCTTTAGTTCGTGGTTCTTTTCTTTGATTTCCCTTTAAATAGAAAAAATGCTTTGATCCTTATTGTTATGGTCCGCCTCTCTTGATGGTGATGAAATTGGTGTATCTGTGGTCATTGGGGTCATTAGAGATGTAGCAATAATCTCCTCTCTCCTTGACACTGAAATGAAGTAGGACCTATTAAAATCATGGGTTGTTTTTATTCTATATTCTGTTACTAAGCTTCCCCTATATCTATAGTTTTCTATTTCTTGTTTTATACTATAAAAGTTTTAGCTGAGATCTCTGTTACTGAAGAGGAGATACTTTCCCTTGGTATTTTGTTTGTCTTTTCTCCAGGTAATCGAGTTTGTGAAGTACATAGTACCTCCTCTTCAGTGTCCTGCAAAGTATTCTCCTGCCACTCCCCCTGGTACATAAATTGTTCTATTTTTGGTGTAGGAGTATGGGCTTAGGGAGAAAAACTCTGTTCCATTCTTAATTTAGAGATTATCCCAAAATGGTAATAATACCATGGATATCTACGTTTTAAATTCATCTTCTTTAGGACATCCTCTTCTTCTCATCCTGCTAACCTTGCATTTCATATAAATGGCTCAACTTGTGTTTTTTCCTTAATTGTGCCTTCTTCTTGGCTGTCGGGATGTGCAACTAATCCATGTTGATCATTTACTTGATAAACTCCAAGGAAAATATTCGAATAGGTACAAATTTAGGCAGTTTATAGGTAGCAAAATTCACAACCATATATTATGATCTCTGTGTAATATTGATATAAACACGAGTCCCCTGTCTTGGTCTCATCACTCAAATGCAAAATTCTCTTTATCTCTGGATGTGTTATGGGCTCTGAATCACTGTTTAACAAATTGGATGCAATGTGTACAAATTGATCTAAAAAATCACTAAATGTAAATTCAGTGTTGTTCTTCTTGACCAAGGAGGTCCAGTGAATGACTAAATAAGGGTTCTCTTCAGAGTGTGCCTTTTGTAGCTGGAAAGGGAACTTTTTTGACTGAGAATAAATAAATAAATACACCAAAATGGATGCATATCTAAATTCTCCTTCGGTTGAAAATTTCATGAATTTCTTATGAATCATCTCTACCAAAAATTCATTGTAACATAAAATAGTTGGTGGATTTTCACCACTGGAAAATATAGAGAGAAATGAAGAAATAATTTCATCTACCTACTGGTCAAAGTACTATCCTAATATCCAAAAAATCATGGAGATTATATGTTTGGCCTTCCAAGGGAAAATAGAAGTGGAGTGGGGAGGGTTTTTTTGGGAAATTAATGGTTATGAAGCAAAAAAGTTTCAAACAATTTGGCTCTTTGAGGGAGATCCAATTTTATATATATTTCTGTAAGGAAATATGGGTGAAAAGGTTTCCCTGGGTCAATGTTTACTATCTAGAACATCCCTAAAATTGGGTGGCCATTAATGGCAAAGCTAACTTCACCATTCTAGGCCACTACTCTTCTTTGGCTAGGAATATAGTGGAATTGGCACTAGGTTACAAATTTAGGGAAATAGTAGGCTTGTGGGAAAATGTATTGGGGTAGAAAGGAGTCCCACAATCCCAATTCACCACTAAGGTCCATATGGTCTTGTTAGAGCCAATTGTGAAGTTAATACAAGTAAAAGTCACAATTGGTCTCTGCAACCTAATAGAGTTAATAAATTAAAGGTTGGTGGTCTAAATCTATGGCTAGTGGCAGCCTTGGATTGTCCGTAGGAATGGATTTCTTCTTAGAATAAATAATTGAACATGTTTAGTTGATGGTTAGCATGAACACACCTCATTAAACAACTGGATGGTCAAGCGAGGAATTGGACAGGCCTATGAATGCATTGAAACTGCTGGGAATGGTGGGGCTCTGAGATAAATTGCAATGATAATTGAGTGAGTTTTTTACAGTAAAATAGAAAAGAAGGGTTTGTCGTCCGAGAATAAGACCCTTATAATAAAAAAATAGTTACCATTCAAAAAGTCATTTATTTTGGTGTGGGGGAATGGAGTTAATGAATAATGGATAAGGCTAAAATGGATACATAAAAAGGACAGAAAATATAGACATGTGGCGTTTGAGGATTCAGGGATATATGGTGATGTTTGAGCGCAAAAGGAATGCGCGGAGATGGAGTAGTAAGCAGGAGCATGGTGGAGAGGGAGGAGGTACGTGGCAGTAGGGAAATGGATGTGATGGGAATGTGGCATGATGAAATAGAAGGAACAAGACCAACAGGTGATCAACAGAGGTGGAAAGTGGGTTTGAGGGAAACTCGGAGTGGGGTTGCAGTGGGAAGTGGTTTCGGTGGGGGGGGAGGGGAGTGCATAAAAAGGTGCCACGTAGCGCCAAGCAAGCTTGTAAAGACCACTTCACTACCCCCCGTCAGATAATATTCAGAAGTGCTAAGGGGGTAGAAATTATCTCCCGCTGTTGGTCTTGGCGAGCAGATGATGACCGTTGGAAATTGTTCACTTTCTATTGTTGCTCGAAAAATTAACTTTGTCGTCTTGTGACTTTAGAATGACATTAACATAAAACCTGTTTTTGCATCAAACACTTTATTAAAAATGGTAATCATGCTTAAATAACATGATTATGTATTTACATGCAAAAAAACACGATTATGTATTCTAAACTCAATTAATATATCTTAAACTTTGATTAATTAACTCTAAACACGATTCATTTATCCCAAGCGCGAATTTTGATTTTCGAGTCTTTTATTATTTTTCTAAGGTCTTTCAATTTATTTTTATGTTTTTTGCCAATTAACCATGGTTAAATAATTTGGTTAATCCTTTTTATTCTACCTAATCAATTTTAACCAAGATTAAACTAGATGGTTGATTTATTCACTAATCTAGACTAACTTTATTTAACTTAGTTTAATCATGTTTAAACAATATGATTAAACCAACTAATCTATTTCCAACTTTGAGGTGGCATTTGAACAAGCTGCACACTTCCTTCAAAATTGCAAAAGTGATCCAGGTGGATATTGGTGGCCACCTGCCAAGTCCACCTGGACCCCCACCATTGTCTTTCTCAGCATTTTCAGTTTCCTTAATTGTAGCACAACTTACTATTTTTAGCAGTTTTTCGGGTCCTGAACTTCCGGAGCCGTTTTGAGGCCCTAAACGACGTTTTTTGGGAAATCTGGGGGCAACATGGGTCCATGGACTAATGTTGCCCTTCCCAAAGTGGTAGTGCTCGGATAGATCTTTCTAACGAGCTATTGTACGTGTCAAACGGAGATCGTATGCCAAAGTTACGACCCCGGGAAGTTGATGTACCAATTTACCCAAACGGGGCCCACAGTTTGGCGTTTCATCTCCTAGGGTTAGGTTTTGGAATGTTAAGGGTTGTCCATTTTTTCTCAACAATAAATAGGCCTTCGAGCCTCATTGTAACACAGTTCAGAGGCATGTAGCCATCACATCTCTTCTCAGAGATAAGCTACCATCGCCCTAGCTAGTTTATTGCCATTTCTGTTTGTAAGCATATTTCAGTATTTTCCATTAATGAAATGAAGTATTATTTCCACTGTATCTTTGTGTATATGGTTATCTCTGTAATTTGTTGCGTTCCTGTTTAAATCCGAATCAGTGGTATCAGAGCGGTCTGCTTTTTCTCTGTTTTTCTTTGCATGTCCCCAACAAGGTCGGGATATAAGGAGTTAGGGCTTGAACTGGTTGAACCTTTGCAAGACCAACCTCGCAAATCCCGATGGCCTCCCATGGTGGACGAGAAGAAAGACGAGGGGGCAGGAGATCCCATCAAAATCTTGCTCGAAGAAGCGCTCGAGTGACAACGGAACGCGATGATGGACAGCTTTGTGCAGATCCTTCAGCGGCTACCCAGAAGCGGCGCATCGGCTTCCAGTAGCTCCTCTGGAAACGCCACACCCTTTAAGGTACAAGTTAATTTTGAAATCCCCGTATTCGAGGGTCAGATAGACGCCGATGCCGTAGATAAATGGTTAAATCTGCTAGAGGGTTATTTTTCTGTTCATGAATTTTCGAGTCGGGAAAAGATTGTTTTTGCTCTTCTCAAAGCAGCCCCCCACATCAAGGACTGGTGGGAACCTACTGCGAGCAGAAGGATGAAAGTACTGGCTCACTATTTTCAGCCGCACCCACCTGGGATTCATTCCGGGATGCCATCAAGGAGCAGTACTACCCTGTCGGAAGCTATGAGGATGAATACATAAAGTGGACCACGCTGCGGCAGGGAAGGGACCAAGACGTGCCGGAGTTCACCAATCTTTTCCATACCCTTCGCACACAGTTGGGTATCAAGGATTCAGAGCAACATTTGATACTCAAATACCGTGGCTGCCTGCACAAGTACATCCAGGAAGAAATACAGTTCTTAAACATCCCCTCGCTCGGCGCAGCATACCGGTATGCTGTCAAGGTCGAGCAGAAGTTTAAACAAAAGAAGCGAGACTTTGGATCTGCGAATCCAAAGCAGGGGAAAGGTGCCCCTAAACCACAGAACAAAGGACAAAGCCAAGGCGGGACAGCCCAAGACAACCAGCCGAAGCTGCAAGCAAAGAGCAACGCCGCGAAGCCGAGAAAGGACACTGGAAAATGGTGCGAGTTCCATAAGAGCTCCACTCACAACACAAGTGAGTGTCGGGCCAAGCAGTCACTGGTGGCTGAGCTAAAGGTTTCAGAATCAGATGCATGTTCCGACTCTGAGTCAGAACCTGATAAGGGGTATGAAAAAGGGAAGCAGATCATTGATGCGGATCCCAGCGCCACTGTTGCTACCGCAAAGATCCAGAAAAATGAACCCGAAGATCCAGAGGAGGAGGAGCGTCTCTTCCACTCCCAGATGTGGGTAAAGGGCTCCCCGATACAGTTCATTGTTGATAGCGGGAGTCAAAAGAACCTCATTTCGATAGAGGTCGTGAAGCGGTTGGGCTTACCGACCACAGCACATCCACAACCATACACCATTGGGTGGCTTCACCAAGGGCGAGATCTTCGCGTGAGCCAGCATTGTCGCCTTCCATACAACATCAAGCCCTTCACGAATGAGTTATTGTGTGACATTGCTCCCCTTGGAGTTTGTGATGTATTACTAGGACAACCATACTTGTGGAAGCGACATGCTGTGTATGAATCAAGGCCCCGTGTTGTTATTATTACATTGGGAAATAAGTTGTTCAGGATACCAGAGGTAGCACCACCTGCCGCCATCTCTTTGATTACTGCAAAACAATGCAGTAAGATCATTTCCAAAACCAGGAAATTTGTTTTCCTGATGATACGCCCTCAAGGGAAGAATAAGACAGTGGCCGCGGCCTCCAAATGAGGTTCCTCTGCACGGCAGCTACAGATGGACAAGATTGTGGAGGAGTACGAAGACATCTTCACCTCCCCGGCAGGGGTTCCTCTGCACTGTCAAGTCAAGCACTCCATCGATCTGACCCCAGGTGCGTCGCTACCCAATGGACCAATTTATCGGCACTCCGTTCTGGAGAACAATGAAATCAAGAGACAGATTCAGGAGCTCCTGCAGAAAGGTCACATCCGTCCGAGTTCTTCGCCCTGTGGGAGCCCGATAGTGTTGGTACAGAAGAAGGATGGGACGTGGAGACTCTGTATTGACTATCGGGCACTGAACAAGATCACTGTCCGTAATAGGTACCCGATCCCGCGAATTGATGACCTCCTAGACCAACTAAAGGGGGCGAAATATTTCAGCAAGATCGATCTGAAGTCAGGATATCACCAGGTACCAATTGAACCCTCAGATGTGTGGAAGACTGCTTTCAAATCCAAGGAGGGCCTCTTCGAATGGTTGGTCATGCCTTTCGGATTGACGAATGCTCCTGCAACCTTTATGAGGCTAATGGATGACATCTTGCGGCCATTCACCAACTCCTTTGTAGTAGTATACTTGGATGACATTCTGATCTTCAGCTAGAGTTGGGAAGAGCACCTCCACCACATCCGACAGGTTCTCCAAACACTGCGGCAACACAAGCTATGTGCCAATTTGGAGAAATGCACTTTTGGCATGACCGAGGTCCAGTATCTGGGATACATCATTGATGAACAGGGGGTGCATGTCGATCCAGCCAAGGTCCAAGTCATTCGGGATTGGCCCTCTCCAACCACTCTAACAGAGCTCCGCAGCTTTCTAGGTCTTGCCAACTTCTACCGCAGGTTTGTGTTGGGATTTTCTCATATTTCTTGGCCCTTGAGTCAAGTCACCAAGGGCGGGGCGAAAGCAAAATTCTTTTGGTCTGAATCTCAACAGAAGGCATTCAGGGAGTTGAAGGATCGCCTCTGCACGGCACCAGTGCTCGCGTTACCAGATTTACAACAACCATTTGAGGTCGAGACAGATGCCTCTGACTATGCTATTGGGGCAGTCCTTACTCAACATGGACATCCAGTGGCATATCACAGTGAAACACTTTCAGACACAGTCCGGAAGTACCCCACTTATGATAAAGAGATGTATTCCATTGTACAGGCCTGCCGACAATGGAAGCATTACATTTTGGGGAAGGAAACGGTCATCCACACAGACCACCGACCTCTGCAGTTCATACAGACCCAAGGGAAATTGCAGAATGATCGCCATGAGAAGTGGTCTACATACCTGCAACAGTTTCACTTGAATATCAAGTATAAAAAGGGCAGCACCAATAATGTTGCAGATTGCCTCAGTCGACCACCGATCATGGCGCTAACCACCGTGCTCAACTCTTGTGGGCACGAGACTTCTGATTGGCCACTTCTCTACAAAAGCGACCCAGAATTCGGCCACACATACCAGACACTCTTGGAGGGTCGGCAGGTTGCAGATTTTCACCTCCAGGATGCCCTATTATGCCACCTCGGTCACCTCTGTGTTCCTTCAAGCGAGCGTGCCAAGATGATTTGGGAAGCACACTACAGTCGGGCTGCTGGGCATTTCGGGGTCGAGAAAACAGTGGCAGTACTGCAAAACTATTTCTATTGGCCGAATCTTCGACAGGATGTTGGGAAGTACATCCGATCATGTACTGCCTGTGCCATTGCCAAACCGACCATTAAGAAGCAAGGCCTCTATACCCCGTTGCCTACCCCTAGTCGACCTTGGGAATCCATCTCCATGGATTACATGTCAGGCCTTCCTTCCACTAAGCATGGAAATGACTGTGTTTTTGTGGTCGTCGACAGGTTCTCAAAGATGGCCATTATGATGGCCTGCAAGAAGAATATCACAGCAGAAGCCACTGCTAAACTCTTCTTTGAACGAGTGTGGGTGCACTTTGGATCCCACAGTCTATCATCTCAGATCGGGACAGTCGGTTTCTTAGCACCTTTTGGTCCAGTCTCTGGTCAATGCTGGACACCAAACTCACGAAGTCCACAGCCTTCCATCCTCAAACTGATGGCCAGACAGAGGTTGTCAATAGGATGATTGTGCACATTCTGCGCATGTATAACTCAAAGCATCCACGCACATGGGACGAGAGCCTCCCCTACGTTCAGCACAGCTACAACCGAGCTCTTCACAGCTCCACTGGCCATAGCCCTTTTCAGGTGGGTTTGGGATTCCAGCCACTATGCCCCATTGATGTGGCCATGCCACTTGCAGCTACTCACATGAATTCAGCTCATGTCCAGTCTGAAACAGATAAGGCCACCAGCTTCATTGAGCGAATCCAACATATTCGCCAGCAGGTTCATGACATTCTTGAGAAATCAAATGCCAAGTACAAGCAGCGACGTGATCGACATCGGGTGCCACACAAGTTTCAGGTGGGCGACAAAGTCTGGTTGCATTTGCAAAAGGAACGCCTTACTGGAGCCTATCGGAAATTGAGACCACTCCGATATGGTCCTTACACCATTACTAAAGCTATGGGAGACAATGCATTTGAGCTCAGCATTCCCCCATTCCTTGGCCTGCACCCAGTATTTAATGTGGACCGCCTTCGGCCATACTTTCCACCATTGCTAGACACATCCGACATTGCAGAACAGCTCAAACCCACAGAATTAAATCCAGATTGCATGGAACAAGCTGCAACTGATCGGATCATGGACACACAGATCAAGAACACTCGCCAACAGAATATCCAACTGTATCGAGTTGTCAAAGCGGGCCAACTCCTTCAGCAGGGCAAGTGGCTCACCAGGGAACAAGTTCAGCAGAATTTTCCTCATCTCATGGAGGAGCTCAACGCAATGGGGACCATTGCTTCCTAAGGGGGGAGGAATGATCCAGGTGGATATTGGTGGCCACCTGCCAAGTCCACCTGGACCCCCACCATTGTCTTTCTCAGCATTTTCAGTTTCCTTAATTGTAGCACAACTTACTATTTTTAGCAGTTTTTCGGGTCCTGAACTTCCGGAGCCGTTTTGAGGCCCTAAACGACGTTTTTTGGGAAATCTGGGGCAACATGAGTCCATGGACCTATGTTCCCTTCCCAAAGTGGTAGTGCTCGGATAGATCTTTCTAACGAGCTATTGTATGCGTCAAACAGAGATCGTATGCCAAAGTTACGACCCCGGGAAGTTGATGTACCAATTTACCCAAACGGGGCCCACAGTTTGGCGTTTCATCTCCTAGGGTTAGGTTTTGGAATGTTAAGGGTTGTCCATTGTTTCTCAACAATAAATAGGCCTTCGAGCCTCATTGTAACACAGTTCAGAGGCATGTAGCCATCACATCTCTTCTCAAAGATAAGCTACCATCGCCCTAGCTAGTTTATTGCCATTTCTATTTGTAAGCATATTTCAGTATTTTCCATTAATGAAATGAAGTATTATTTCCGCTGCATCTTTGTGTATATGGTTATCTCTGTAATTTGTTGCGTTCCTGTTTAAATCCGGATCAAAAAGTATTATTGATGTATTATTTTTTTTAGTGGCCTCCAAAATTTCTCACTTACTATATATATATATATATATATATATATATATATATATATGTGTGTGTGTATATATATATATATATATATATATATATATATATATATATATATATATATATGGGGGTTTTTTCGTCATATTAAATTCTTTTTATTCTATTTTTCTTTATTTGTTTTTTTTCAAATATACATTTTTTATACCCTATTTTTCTTCCTTATGTTTTCTAATATATATAATTTATCTATTTTGGTAAATCATTTGCAAAATACAATATTATTTACAATTTCATCAATTGAAAGATACTAGCCAATCATCATTTGATCCTATGAATCATAGGACCCTAACAATGACTCCAACTGGGGATGACGTCCTCCCTCTAAGGTGTTAAGAATGTTGTAGATCAGTAGCCTTGATCCAGTTTCTTCAGCATTCATTCTACATATGAATTGATCTGTTATTGTTGTAAATATGGAAAAAACTCATTAGGATCTTATGGTCTTCCCCTCGAGCTTTAACTTATGATGTAAGCCACCCATACTAACAGTAGAAAACTAGAATGGTATTTATAATGATATAGTGAAAAGTGATTTATCCTTGAGGAAAGTAATGTTTAAGCATTCTTCCATTTACAGGTCCACCAGGCAGTTCTGCTCCAAACAGGTCTTCTAGAAAAAAATCATTGTTCCCTCTCTAAGCATCAGTTTTATAAGGTCCCTTCCACAAATTATTGAATTTACCATGCTTACCTTTGTCCTCATTCCTTGAACCCCACTTTAGCACAATGTCTACTAATTTAAAATCATTAGCTTTAGTTCTTTTGTCATAAATATTTTTGATGTTGTTTTGGATGACTTGGGTTCAATTGTAAACTTCCTCTCTTGATTGTTGTAGTTGTGTGGTTTGGTTTACTCCTTTTCACAAATTGTGACTCCTGCAGTAATTTGAGAACAAGAATTCCTAGGGATGAGGGGAAAATACCATCTACCCCATAAACTAATTGGAATGGAGACATACCAATAGACTTTTTGGTACTAATTATGTCAGCCCACAAAGCATTGATTAATTTATTATGCCAATACTTCATGTTACCCGACAACAACTTCTTGATGATATTGACCAAACATGTATTTCAAGGCTCTTCTAACCCATTTCCCTATGTGTAATTGGAAGTAGAGTTACCAAATCTCTTGTTTTATTTCTTGAAAAAGTCCACCATATTCTTTGATTTCAATGCAAATTCATTATCATTAATAATCTTATCTGGTCATTCTAATGTAGAAATAATGTTACCTTCTAGGAATTTAATGATCACTTCATCTATGAGTTGTCTTGTAGGTACAACTTCAATCCATTTTGTAAACTAATCAGTGGCTATAAGAATCCACTTATGTTGGGCTAAGGAACCGGGATGAATTTCTCCAATGAAATCCAAACACCATTGCTGGAAAGCAGTTTCAACTGATATAGGCTTCAAGGCTAAGGGTAATAATTTTCTTTTTCCTTCAAATATTTGGCACTGATGACATGCGGTGACTTTCCTATGGACATCTGCAAATAAGGTGGGCCAGTAAAAACTAGACCTTAACATCTTGTTTATTGTAGTCTTCCAGTACAAGTTCCCTCCGTAATCTCCTTCATGGAATTCCTGCATAACTTTATTTTCTTCATATTTTAGTAAATAGTTAAGCAAGATTCCTCCTACATCTCTCCAATCACATTATTATCAAAAATACAAAATTTCATAACTTTCAATTTAAGAAATCTAGCTTTAGTCTTAGTCAAACCTGGAGGAACTTTTAAATTTTGTATTACAAAGACAACGTCTTCATACCACGGAGAGGTCGAAAAGGATTTTGATACCTGTGGAGTCACCTTCTATTCCTGTTCATCCAGTTCAACTATGAAATTTATATCAAGTGCATGGAAATTATATTATGTCATTAGTTTTTCCATCCTTGGCCTTTGATAATCTTAGTGGGTTTGATTTCAAGATCATATTCTAAAATGACATAAATCAATTTTCCCCTCTTTCCATCAGGATCAGCCTGTGTCAAAATATCTTTTACAATAGCATTAGGGATAAATGAAATTATAATGGAGTGTAACATGTAAAATCTAAAGTCCTTTAGCAATTTTACCAAGGAAAATTCATGTTTCTACATTATATTGTATTTCATTGAAGCATCCCTTAAATTTATACTAAAGAAAACTATTGGCTTCTCTTGTCCTTCATTGTTCTTCTACAATAAAATAACTACAATAGTATGATTAGATGCAAAAGAAAATATCATAATATCTTTGGTGAAGTAAGGACTAATCAATATAGGAGTAGTTGTTAAAGCTAGTTTTACTTCGCAAGAATATTTTTTGGCTTAAGAGTTCCATTTTATATCAATATCCCTTTTTAACATATTTGTGATGGATCTTAAGATCTCTACTAAGTTAGGAATAAATCTCCTAAGGAAATTATTCTCACAAATAAGGATTGAACTTATTTCTAATTTCTAGGTGGATCAATTTTGAGAATAACTTCAACTCTGCTAGGATCAATTCTAATGGATTCCTTGGAAATGATGTGGCCCAAAAGATTTCCCTCCTCTAAATAAAACATTGTTTTCTTGGGGTTCAGTAACATGCCATATTTCCTACATTTTTCAAAGAATCTCCTTAGAGGCTGCAAGGGTTCTTCCTCGGTCTTCAAAAATATAGTGATATCATCCAGATAAATGATAATGAACCTATCAATTTCATGAGCAAAGGCTATATCCATTTCCATTTGGAAGGTGACTCCAACATTCATTAGACCAAAAGGCATATTTACATACATAAAGGTAGTCCATGATGTAGTAAATGTTGTCTTTTGTTGGTTCTGAGAGTGAACCATGACTTGGTTATAACCTGAAAAACCATCTAATAAAGACATTTTACTTAAACCAATTACCCTTTGCAATAGATGATCCAATTTTGGGAGGGGAAAATTGTCTTTAAGTGAGGATTTTTTAAAGTTTTTGAAGTCTACACATAGTCTAATTTCTCTTGTTTTCTTCCGTATAGGCACTAGGTTTGAGACCAAATTATAAAATATAAGAGGCACAATTGTGACATCGTATAGCTTCTTAAGTTCCTTTTCTATTAGGAGCAACAGAGTTGAGTAAACCCGAGCAACAGAGTTGAGTAAACCCTTCTTAACTTTCTTTTTAAAGGTTTCTTATCTTCTTTAAGCGGGATTGTATGTTGAATGACGTTGGTGTCATAAGATTTTAAGTCCTCGTAATTCCAGGAAAATACATAATTTTTTTTTTTAATTTCTATGTACTTCTATTGTTCATTTGGAGTCAAGGATCTGGATAATTTAATAATTTTAGGGCTCTCTGCAGTACCTATGTTGCATTCCTCTACCCCAACCCCTACTGGTTTGATTTTGGGCTTCTTTGCTACATAATTAAAATCAAACAAATCTTCTAAAGGTAATAGTCCCTTAGGCAACAAATTATCCTTCAATTGCGACACTTCTAAAGGTTTTGAATCATCATTAGCTTCTTTTAACACTACTTCACTCATATTTATTTCTAAATCATTATCTAAATCTATATTTTTACATTCAAATTCATCTTCTAATTTTAAGAAATTTTTGATTTCTTCCTCATTGTCAAAAACTTGCTAGTATTTGATGTTATCAGACACAATTGGCCTGTGTTTAACTTCCACAATAAATATTCTATTTGGATGGAAAGACATTTTGCAAGTACTGGATGAAATAGCCAATGAATCTGCTAAAATGTTCTCGCTTTGAGGTATCCTAAACAAAAAATATTTAGAAAAACATTGTAAAGAATCCAAGACTGCATTTCTATAAGCCCTTAATCTACATGAACACTATTTAGAAAACATTGTAAAAAATCCAAGATTGCATTTCTATAAGCCCTTAATCTAGAGTGTTTCATAGAATATTCCCCCTTACCTTATTTTATAATTAGCTCAAGATCTCCATGCACATAAATTCGTTTTTCTCCTAATTTCTTTAGAATTTACAACCCTAAAATCAGTGACTCATATTCAACAATGTTATTGGTGAACTAAAAATTAAGTTTATAACCATGTCCTTCTGCCCTGTTTGTTGCTATATTTACAACAAAAACACCTGCTCCTGCTCCATATTTACACAGATCTCCATCGAAATTCATATTCCACAAATCTTCTCCCTCTAGATTTACTTCTTCAATATTAACTTTTATTATTTTTGTATTACTGACTTCGGCCTCTAAGGGTGAAACTTCATTTTCTACACAGTCATTATTGTATAAGATGAATGATTCCATGTCTAAATGTATTGAATAGAGCGGACAATTTTTAGGCTTGTCTTGACTGTTGACCATATACTTCATGAGTGTTTCCCTGTAAAGTCTTCTAAGTTGACCAAACACAAGAATGGTGGCATATGTCATATCCATTTGCAAAGTTCCCTACAACTTTCCCCCCATGATCTAGACAACAACATTCCATACATTGGAGGTATGTTTGTGATTACAATGTCCGTGACTAGACTCTTAGCAGGTATCTTAACTAGAGTGATACATAAATATTTTATCAGACCAAGACACCTAACTTTACTTGAATCAAAAGTGTAGAAATATTTGTATGGTTTGGTTATGTCTAGCCCTAATTTCTCCATGAAAGCTCTCAGCATCAAATTGTGAGAGGCTCCAGAGTGAAGCATTTCATTGTGTAGGATTTTATTATGAATGTCAAGGCTTATGTAGAAAGATGGAACAATCCTGTCTTGAGATTTTCCCTCAACTTTAGGTCTAAACAATAGTTGAGGACAATCATCAATCAAATAGATTTTCTTTCCCTTCTCCTATTTTTAAGGCTTTCATGACTTAAGTCTTGTATACACTTTTGGTCATCAATTACGTTAAATGAATGGGGATATTTACCTTATTTAGTTTAGTTTCCATATTAAAATATTCTTGACATTTATCAACTTCCTTGACATTTGCATCAAGTTTTTTAGAAATTTCTTTTCGAGAATCAGGTTTTCGTTGACAAGACGAAGGGGCATCATTTTGAGTTTTATAGGAAGGAGTTCCAGTGGCTATTTTTCTTCTTAAGTTATTTTGTTTGCGCAACTCCATAAATGGAATTTTGATATCCTTGTTTGTAGTCTTCTGATTCTAAAGGGATCTCTTCTCCTTGTGAGAGAAAAAATTGATTTTTCTCTTCTCCTTCTCCTCTTTGTGACGGAGACTAGTCAAGCTCACCTCATTCTACACTATTGTTAGGAAGAGTTTTTCTATCCACATCTGAGGTACTTTCTCTCTCCTTCCCCATGTCCACACTTAGTTAGCTAGCCAGCTGGACCAAGGGTGGGTGGTGTATTAGCTCTTTTTTTTTATTGGCCGGAAGGAAGCCGATCGAGAGAAGCTGATCAATGGAGAGATTCTTTCTTCCATCATGAGGTGTCCTATGGAGCTCAAATACAGTTGCGTATAATGATCTATGGGTACAATAAGTGAACGGGCGAAGCGCTATGCCTTCCCCTATAGCCTGACTAGCTAGAGGTAGGGAAAGGTATAACCTCATCCGGAGAAAAACTTCTATATTGAGGGAACCCTAGTTTACACCATACATTACGACACACTGATACACCATGGGGTGGATGGGGGCACAGAGCAAGCACAGGCGGAACTGGTACCACGGAACACGGTTTTCTTTGAGGCTGGTCGAATAACCCCCATCTGGGAGAAGAAATGAAATGGGACGAGATGGGAGGGATAGGCGGCCTGGTCGAATAAAGAAATGACCTGTGGTCGAGAATATGTGACCTATCTCACTTTCTTCAAATAGATTTATTTGATTTTCTTCTAGTTCTTCAAACAATTCAAGTTATTCATCAACATAATTTTCCTGAAATGGAGGTTTAACTTGTTACTAATCACGATGGCCTCTCTATTCCCTTTGTTTAATCTATAGTGAGTTTCTGTTAAAGTTGGGGTTTTGAATTTGAGGTCCTCCCTGGGGTTCTCTAGGAGGTTTTCTATCTGCCACTGTCATCCTCTCCATCAATTTTCCATAGTTTTAACGAGATTATATAGTTTTGAGTCTAATGAAGAGGAGGAAGGTTCTTCCTTAAAAGTGACCCTTATTTATGTTATTTTTTTAGCTATTTTGGCTAATAAATTAGCCTCTACTTTAACAACATTGCTTTGCATCTCTTCAAGAGTGGTTGGGTCTCTTTCTCACAATTAATAGGCCATGTATACATCAAATGCTTCTAGAAAATGAATAAGGGCTAATCATGATGGGGGTTTTATAGTAGCTGGAATGGAATTGTAGACATAGCTAAACCTAACACAGTAATCTTCAACAATCTCATTTGTTACCCTTTTCATATTTTTGTATTCATTTAGAATTTGGATGGGATTCTTTTTAGTTTCCCATTTATTAAGAAATATTTGGTGAAACTAAGGTAAACTAGCTATGCTCCTAGTTGGAAATGACCTATACCATTTCTTAACTTCTCCCATTAAAATCTGAGAAAACAACCTAATTTTAACATCATCATCATTGACTTCTTCTAAGTTAGAGAATTCATTCATCCTATCAATATGTTGTTGTGCTGTCACAAGACCTGTACAATCAAATTGTGGCAACCTCAGAGCATAGTTCTGTGGCATAGCATTTAAAGGTGCTTGTAATATGAAAGGATCATATCTACCTGCCATGACTGGTACATGAGGTACAAATGAAACTACAATGGGGGTGGGTATGGAAGGTATGAAAGAACGTGTAATAATATATTTTTCTGTAGATGTAGAGATGGTAGTGGTTGAAGATGAAATGGGTGTAGTGAAATGGGGGTAATTACTGGAGAAGTAGTGGAAGTGGTGGCCTAGGTGCAGGTGTGAGGGATAATCATTCAAATCCTAAAGAAATCTCCTCTAGTGTAGGTGGAAGTTCTTCTTCTATTTCCCTTGGAGTTTTAGTCATCCGCCTCCAAACATAGTTATTCTACTAAAATAGCAGAACTACTTAAATCACCTGGAGCATGGTAAACCTTCATATTACCCGTGGAACCGAAAATAAATAAAACCACAACTCATAATTCATCGGGTCTACTCAAGCCATTAACCCATGAGTACATTCAAGCGTGATCATCGTCTAATCAAACCACCGATGGACTGTCTTGATCACCGGATCTCAACACACTTTTAAGTCTATTTCGGAAAACCTCATCAGGTCTGATTTGAGAAATAAAAACCAGACTCGTTTTAATGCGATATGCATCTGATCAATCTTTCAACCGATAGTCTGATCACCTCCCAGCTTCAATTGGGTTAGGTTTTGGTTCATAACCTTATCGGGTTCGTCTTCAGGGATACCACTTATGGTTTTGAGGCCACACAATAATCCACTTACCACCTTATGAAGACTGCCTTCGCTGCTTAATGCCCACACATCTATGCCACACGATGACCATCGATCTATGGATATATTGATCCGACGGTTCTCGTTCTCTTTTGGGTTTTCTCTACAATTTGTCGGTTTTTTTTTTTTCCGCCAAGTTTTAGTGTTTCTGCCAACTTAGACTAGTTCTAAGTTATATTCTTAGAACATTTTCTGGCTATACCAATGCACAGCTAATGAATATTTCAACGCAATAACACCCGATTTATACAAAATCAACTTCTAGAGGAGTAAACTGAAATCCACTAATACATAGATGTTTCAGAGGTAATTAAAACCCCTGGTATTGACCAATTATTCACAGACACACAGAGATACTAAGAGATTCCAAAGTTCTGCAATCATTTTTTTTTTAATCCAACCAAATCCTCTTACAATAGTTTGAAACTTACATAAATAATTTACATCGAACAATGAGATCCTCAATCCAATGATTGAATTTGTCAAATCATAGATAGTTACCTAATCTGCTTAATATTCTCCTGAACTGAAGAAACTCAACTAAGTCTGAACTACTTTAATTAATTGCAAAATCATTCAAATACCTATATTCTAGCTCAACTCCTATCTTGAAAACTTTGTAAATTGAAAACTAAGGGATCCCACTCCTTTTCTTGTAAACTTTTTTTGGATTTTTGGAATAAAATGAATCCTTTTGTCTATAAGCCTCATGCTCCTGAA
This sequence comes from Pinus tabuliformis, assembly GCA_031772625.1. NCBI lineage: Eukaryota > Viridiplantae > Streptophyta > Pinopsida > Pinales > Pinaceae > Pinus > Pinus tabuliformis. The sequence goes on along the minus strand of CM062811.1, from coordinate 1,059,895,999 downwards.
TCAGACTCCTGAAGACAAATTCTTCATGGGCTCTTGTCCATGAGTTCTTCTACAGAACTACCAAACTTCTGTAGCATGGCTTCTATCATCCAAGTAGCTTCAACAATCGGTTGATCGTTCCACTTGACCAAATACTGAAAATACTCTTGTCCTCTTGCCTTCTTAAACACTCTTTTATCCAATATTCTCTCTGGTTGTAATGCCTTTGCTGTACGTAAATGTTTACCCAATCAACCTCTTGTTCTTCCTTGTCTTCTGTTGTATCATATGTCTGTCCTTTTTCATACCTGTACAAATCAACAACATTGAAAATTGGAGATATTCCAATACCAAGAGGTAACTCAATTTCATATGAATTTGTAGAAAATTTCCTTGAAACTCTGCATGGTACAATGTTCTTGAATTTTAATTTTTTTATACTCCATTTTTGGAAATCTTTCCTTCCTTAGGTGTGCCAAAACCAAATCTCCAACCTCAAAATTTACTTCCCTCTTCTTCAAGTATGCTCTATTCTTGTACTTTATGTTGTTGTCCTGTAGCTATTGCTTTACCTATTCATGAACTATTTGAATCTCTGAAGCAAAATATTCTCCTAGAGCACTCCTCATTTCAACTTTACCCAAATCTCTTAATTCAGAAACTCCTCTTGGGTGCATTCCATAAACTATATGGAATGGACTCTGCCCTTTACTCCTATTAGGAAAATCATTATAAGCATATTCAGCCTATGCCATTACATGAGCCCACTATTTCGGATGTTCACCTGCCAAACTCCTCAGAAGATTACCCAAGCTTTTGTTCACAACCTCAGTCTGTCCATCAGTCCGAGGATGATAACCATAACTATAACTCAGTTTAATACCAAGTTTCTTCCACAAATCCCTCCAGAAATGTCCAACAAAGCTGGTATCTTTGTCTAAATAAATGCTCTTAGGTAACCCATGCAAGCTTACAATTTCGTTAAAAAACAAGTTAGCAACATGAGTAGCATCATTGGTTTTATAAAATGGAATAAAATGTGCCATTTTAGAAAATCTGTCAATTACTACATAAATTGAATCATGTCCCGTTTGAGTTTTTGGTAAACCCAAAACAAAGTCCATACTTACCATATCCCAAGGCCTATCTGGAATAGGTAATGGAACATACAAACCTGTGTTTTGGTTCCTTCATTTTGCATACTGATAGACTTTACAATTATTCACATACCTTTCCACTTCAGCTCTCATCTTTGGCCAAGAATAAAATCAGTCCAACTGCTCATAAGTCTTGTCTTCACCAAAATATGCCATATGTCCACCACCATGTTTCTCCTTGATAAAATTTTCTATCATAGAAAAATTTGGTATGCAAAGTTGATTCCTTTTAAATAACAACCCCTCTTGCAAGAAATAGTCCAGCCACTTGCTTCCTTCGAACAAAACAGGGTTCCTACAAGCTTCAAATGCCTCTTTAAAATCTAGATCTTCTTCATATAATTCCTTAAGAAAATCAAAACCCAACATTTGAGCTTGACTTTCTTGCACTAAAATTCTTTTCCTACTTAAGGCATCTGCTACTTTGTTTGATTGACCAGTTATATGTGTTAACACACAATTAAAACCTTGAAGGTATTCTACCTATTTTGCATGCTTCTAGTTAAGCTTTTGTTGTTGCATACTATAATACAATGCATGGTTATCTGAATACAATATGAACTCCTTAGACATCAAGTAATGTCTCCACTTCTTCAAAGACTGCACCACTGCATAAAATTCCTTGTCATAAGAAGAATATTTCTTCCTTGAATCATTCAACTTTTCACTAAAATAAGCTACAGGTCTATCCTCCTCACTTAAAATAGCTCCAATGGCTTCTCCAATGCCATCACATTTCGCTTGAAAAGATTTATTAAAATTAGGCAAAATCAAAATACGTTTCTCAGTAATCTTTCTCTTCAACATCTGAAAGCTCTTTCCTGCTTCAACAGTCCATTTAAATGGTTGTCTATCCTTATTTATAGTATCAACAATAGTAGCATTGATCTTACTAAAATTCCTTATGAATTTCCTATAAAAACTAGCAAGACCATGAGAACTTCTTACCTCAAAGACACTTTTTTGTGAAGGCCACTGCAATGTTTCCTTAATCTTCTGTGGATCCATCTTTAACCCATCAGTAGAAACAACAAAACCCAAATACATAAGCTCGTCCTGCATAAATTAAGATTTATTTAAATGTAATAGTAATTTCTCTTTTTGTAGGCTATGTAAGACATAATTCAGATGTTTCACATGCTCCTCTTTTGATTTACTGTAAACTAATATATCATCAAGATATACTATTACAAATTTTCCTATAAATTCTTTCGAAACTTCATTCATGAGCCTCATAAATGTACTCGGAGCATTTGACAACCAAAAGGCATTACCATCCATTCATAAAATCCTTCATTGGTCTTAAAAGAAGTTTTCCACTCGTCCCCTTCGGTTGGGTCCCTATAATACTAGTGATTACCCCATTACCCTTATTAATATTGTTGTGCCCCTATTATCCCCATATTGTTATTACTAAGCCCCATAGAATTCCTCTATTGTTATTTTTGTGGCTTTATATTATTATTGTTAGGTCAGCTGGGTTATATTGTGACTCCTTAGACTCCTATATATAGAAAGGAGGTTTTTTCATTTGAATCATCCAAGAATTGTTCATTTATGTAATGTAAAGGAGGTTTCCCCCTCGAAGAGGCTGAATTCTAAGGCATTGATCTATCTTTTCTATCTTTTCTTGAGCTGGTTTCATAACATTCGGTATCAGAGCTTTGGATTCTAGGGTTTCGCTGCTCCAAATAGGTCATCGTGGAATTTTCACTATAACGACTTTTCTGTGACACTTCAGAAGCTAAAAAAAACCCATTTGAGAAGACATCACGCTGAACCTCAAGTCCGAATTTCAGAGCTTTTTGAGCTATATGTGTGGAGATATGAGGTGAGGAAGTTGGTCTTTTTGCAAACTTCCGAATTACATTCCAAACAAGTGACCTGGGGAAAATCGTCATAACTTTCTCTCTGAGCATTGGATTGCAATTTCGTAAGTAGTTATAGAAAAGGGACAGAATTTAGTTTCTTGTAGATGTGTTTCAGAGCCAAAGGTCGAAACAGTGACTCGTGGCACGTCGTACAAGTTCACTCTACTGAACTAGTTTATAATCAAGTCATTGTGGGAGATTTCGCATAACTCTTCCTTGGAGAATCCAATTTGGGGCAGACTGGTGGCATTGGAAAGAGGACATAGAGGGCTACTATAGATCGCAATTTGAGAACTAGATGATCAACAAGTACAGAGATACATTAGAGGCAATATCAAGCTCCTATAAAGTGAAAAGAGGTGTGTAGATTTTTTTAAATTTTTGCTTAAGCTTGGTTTGAAAATTTATTTTGAAGGAATTCAAAGGGCATAGTAGAGAATTATTATTGGTAACTGATGCCTCGAGGAAATAAAATGAAAACACCTAGTAAGCAACCTGAAAGTTGTATCATGACTCATGAAGAAGAGGAAGAAATGCTACATGATATATCAAAATTACAAGAACAAGTGCAACAAATGTCACTCTCACAAAAGCTAATAGAAGCAAAGATAAATGGCGTGGAATCTAAGATAAATGGCATGGAATCTAAGATGGATGATTTGAAGATAGATTTGAAGACAGATTGAAGAGAGAGATGGCATATTTGAAAACAGATTTGAAGACAGACATGGCAGATTTGACAAAGTTTCTATAAGAAATACTTACTAATGGTGAAAAGGTAGTAAAGGAAACTCATGATGTGAACAAAAGAAATGTTAATCATGATTTCTTAGACTCTAATGTGGTATCGAAGACCCACCATATTCCAAAAATTGATATGAGGAAGTTTGATGGCAAGGATCTCGCAACATGGATATTACACATGGAGCAATTTCTCGATCTCAATAATGTGCAAAACACACAAAAGGTATGTATTGCAACTTTATATTTGGAACCAAATCAATTTGTATGGTATCAATGGCTTTTCTCTCGTAAACAAATTATCACTTGGGCAATTTTTACGGAAGAATTAATAGCACATTATGAGGATACAAAAAGCAACACTTTTTTTAGCCAATTGATAAGTCTCAAACAAAAGGGTTCAATAATGGAGCACATTGAGGAGTTCCAAAAATTGAACATAAGGGTAAAAAATATTCCATAGGAGCATAGGATTGATGTGTTCATAGGTACTTTAAAGGATAATATCCAACATGATGTTCGCCTTTGGGAACCTTATTCATTAGAGAAGGCATTCAGGTTAGCAAGAAAAATAGAAAGCAAAATTATGGCAACCAGGAAGCGTACCACTCACAACTATAAAGATGGAAGTGTCGTTGCCCTTAGTCTTCCACAACCTATAAGGTTGACACCACAACAATTGGAAGAAAAAAGAGCAAAAGGGCTTTGTTACAGTTGTGATAGCAAATACACTAAAGGTCATAAGTGTGCTGAGAAGAAATTATTCTACATAGATTGCGAAGAGGAAGAAGAAAAGGAGTAAGAAAGGTCAGAAGAATAGGATATACTCCAGGAACAAAGCCTAGATAAAAAAGAAATGAATCCGACCATATCTTTTAATGCATTGGCGAGAATTACCACTCCTCAAACCATCAAGATAGAAGGAAAAATCAAGAAGAAAAAGGTAATAGTGTTGATTGATTCATGAAGTACCCACACTTTTATTCATTGTAAGGTAGGAAAAGAATTGAATTGCTTCTCATATCCAGCACCAGAGTGTCAGGTGATGGTTGCAAATGGAGGAACAATAAATTTCTCTGGAAAGTGCCATAATTTCAAGCTATCGATGGGAGAATATGTATTAAATATCCCAATGCTTTCCATTCCAATGGGAGGTGTTGATGTTGTACTAGGAGTCCAATGGCTACAATCATTGGGTACAATAACTTTTAATTTACAAGAACTTTTCATGAAATTTTCTGTGGAAGGAAAGGAAGTTGAATTAAGGGGTATTGTAGGGAAACCAGGAAAGATAATCATCTCTAACGGTATGACAAAGCTTCTAAAAAAGGAACAGAGGATTGTAATTGCACAATTATGCTCGCTAGATGTTTCCACATTGCAATCATCTATTTCTCCAGATCTCCAAAAAGTATTGGACAATCATTCCAACGTATTTGAGACTCCCAAAGGTCTCCCACCTATTCTTGATCATGATCATGCTATTCATCTAATTCCAGGAAGTGTTCCTCCAAACATCAGGCCGTACAGATATCCCTATGCCCAAAAGAGTGAAACTGAACGTGTGGTTGTAGAAATGTTAGAGGCTGGTATAATTCAACCAAGTCAAAGTTTTTTCTCTACTCCAGTAGTATTAGTGCACAAGAAGGATGGATCATGGCGCATGTGTCCGGATTATACGGAGCTCAACAAGCTCACTATTAAAAATAAGTTTCCTATTCCCATCATTGATGAATTACTGAATGAATTACATGGATTAATTTACTTCACCAAGTTGGATCTTCGTTCAGGATATCATCAAATCAGAATGAAGACTGAAGGCATTCCAAAAACAACATTTGGAACTCATGAGGATCAGTATGAATTTTGGGTCATGCCTTTTGGCCTTACCAATGCACCTTCAATATTTCAAGGTTTGATGAATTCCATTTTCAAGCCATTCCTTAGAAAATTTGTGTTAGTATTTTTTGATGATATACTAATCTACAACAAGTCTTGGAAGGATCATGTTGAACATGTTGAAAGGGTGCTACAACTATTGGAGGAGAAACAATTATATGGAAAAAGATCCAAATGTTTCTTTGGAGTAGAAGAGGTGGAATATCTACGGCATATTGTATCTCATGAAGGAGTTAAGATAGACCCTAGCAAAATTAAAGCCGTTAAGGAATGGAAAATCCCCACATCCATAAAGTATCTGCGAGGATTTCTCGAGTTGACAGGGTATTATCGCAAGTTTGTTAAGAATTATGGGAGAATCCCAGCACCTCTAACAACATTATTGAAGAAAGATGCATTTTCGTGGACTCCAGAAGGTACAAAGGCGTTCGAACATCTTAAAGAGGCAATGTGCCAAGCAACGGTCATAGCTACACCAGACTTCACAAAAACCTTTATTCTGGAATGTGATGCTACAGTAAATGGAATTAGTGTTGTTTTAATGCGAGATGAAAGACCCATTGCTTTTGAAAGTCATCCAATCAAGGGAAAGTTTTCACACAAAGCTATTTATGAGAAGGAAATGTTGGCAATACTCCATGCACTTAATAAATGGCGACCCTACCTAATGGGAAGACACTTCAAGGTAAAAACGGATCATGATAGCCTTAAATATTTTTTAGAACAAAGATTATCCTTTGAAGAGCAACAAAAGTGGGTCACAAAGATGTTGGGTTATGACTTTGAAATAATCTACAGAAAAGGGAAGCAAAATTTGGTGGCAGATGCACTCTCAAGAAAGGATGAGGATGTGGAAGCACTGTTGTGCGCCATTTCTATTATCCAACCAGATTGGATAAACGAAGCAAGGCATTAATGGAATAATGATGAAGAAGTGTGGGCACTTATTCGAAAGTCACAACAAGATTCCAGTACGTCTGATACATTTAGCTGGCAAAATGATTCTTTATGATACAAAGATTGCTTATACCTCTGTAAGAATTCCCAACTAAAACAAAATATTCTTATGGAATTGCACACTTCTCCTTTAGGAGGGCACTCAGGATTTTTAAAAACTTACCACAGGGTTAAGAAGGAATTTTTTTGGGATGGCATTAAATTGGATATTCAAAAATTTGTGGTGGAATGTTTTGTTTTCCAAAAAATAAAGTTGAAACAATTAAGACACTGGGTCTATTACAACCTTTATCCATTCCAAGCCAACTTTGGGAGGAGGTTTCAATGGATTTTATCACAGGTTTACCCAAGTATGAGGGAAAGAGTGTCATCATGGTGGTAGTTCACAGACTTACCAATATTGCACACTTTTGTGCATTATCACATCCATTTAAAGCCATTACAGTTTCTACTGCATTTATGGGAACAATTCAAAAGCTACATGGAAACCCAAAGATTATTGTAAGTGATAGAGATCCCATTTTCACTAGAAATTTTTGGAAAGAATTATTTTCTTGTCTTGGTACTCAGTTAGCTCATAGCGCATCTTATCATCCTCAATCTGATGGGAAAACTGAGATAGTAAACAAATGTTTGGAAGGATATCTTCGTGCTTTGTATCTGATAAACAGACACAATGGGTCAAATGGTTGCCTCTGGCTAAATGGTGGTATAACACTTCCTTCCATACAACAACAAAAATGACCCCATTTATGGCACTTTATGGATATCAGCCACCATCCATCACATCATATTTAAGAGAAAATTCTAAGTTTCAGGTAGTGGAACATCACATCGAACATCAACAACAAGTCCTCCAACTTTTAAAGGATAACCTCGTGTTAGCACAGAATAGAATGAAACAACAGGCAGATCAACATCACAGTGAAAGAAGTTTTGATGTAGGTGATTGGGTATTCCTACGGTTACAACCATATAAGAAAATGTCCCTCAAGCAAGCTAAGAAGGATAATAAATTATCACCAAAGTATTATGGTCCATACAAGGTGTTGCAAAAGATTGGTACTATGGCATACAAATTGGAGCTTCCTGCAGCTTCTCGATTGCACCTAGTTTTCCATGTTTCATGTTTAAAGAAGGTTATAAGCGACAAGCTCCCAGTTCAAACAATATTTCCAGAACTTGAAGAGGAAGGAAAAATTATATTGGAACCAGAAGCAATCATAGAAACAAGAACTTGACAGCTACGAAATCAATCAATTTCGAAGTATCTTATCAAGTGGAAGAACTTATCCGCTAAAGATTCCACATGGGAGGATGAGGATTTTATACAAAGGCATCCAGAACTACTCAAGCATTAAGGAAAACACTTTTTGGAAGGAGACGACCATGTTGGGTCCCTATAATACTACTGATTACCCCATTACCATTATTAATATTTTTGTGCCCCTATTATCGCTATATTGTTATTAATGTACCCTATAGAATCCGTCTATTCTTATTTTTTTGGCTTTATATTATTATTGTTAGGTCAGCTAGGTTATATTGTGACTCCTTAGACTCTTATATATAAGGAGGTTTTATCATTTGAATCATCCAATAATTGTTCATTTATGTAATGTAAAGGAGGTTGCCCCCGTGAAAAGGTTGAATTCTAAGGTGTTGATCTATCTTTTCTAACTTTTCTTGAGCTGGTTTCATAACACCTTCTCTAGTTCTGATTTGATGATAACCACTTTTTAAATCTAACTTTGTAAAACATCTTCCTCCACTCAAACAATCCATCAAATCTTCAATTCTAGGTAAAGGAAATCTATTCCTGATTGTTATCTTATTGATTTCTCTTGAATCTGTGCACATTCACCGACCTCCATATTTCTTCAGACTCAACACTGTTGGCACTACACAAGGACTCAAACTTTCTCTAATCAATCCCTTGTCTAAAAGTTTTTGAACCTATTTCTTGACCTCTTCATTCTCTATGGGATTCATCCTGTAAGATGCTTTATTAGGTAGATTCGCTCCTAGAATCAAATCTATGTGATGACTAATTTTTCTAATGGGTGGTAATTCATCTAGCAAATCATCTACAATGATGTGATAATAACTATCCAACATGTTTTGAATTTCAATTGGTAAATTAGAAACTTTAGTTGAAGTTATTATTACCTTGGGTTTTCAAACCAATGAAAAACTTACCTCATCTTCTTCCATCTATTGCAAGTACTCCTTTCCACTCAGCAAAAGGGTCTTTGGATCAAGTTTCCTTAATACGTCTTCTTCTTCCATAGGTAGCAATGTATGATTGACACCATATTTACTAAATTTATATGTGTTCTTCTTTCCATCATGCATAACTCCTTTGTCATACTACCAAGGCCTTCCTAACAATATGTGACACACATCCATAGACATCACATCACACAGAATTGCTCTTTGTATTTTCCCAACAAATCTACTTCACATTGCTCATTTACTATCATCTGATATCGCTTTTGAAGCTACGACACCTTGTAAGGTGTTGGGTGTTTCTTGGTCTTCAATTTCAACTTCTCCACCACTTCTGTGAAGACCAAATTATCTGTACTATCACTATCAATTATCATCTGACAACACTTCCCTTGAACCTTGCACATAGTCCTGAACAAGGTATTTCTTTCTGCTAGTTCAACAATTTCCTTAACTGGATTTAATAAAACTTTGTTAACTACCAAAGACTCTCCTTTCTCTAGTACATTTTCTTCCTCTATCATCTTTGTTGCTTCCTCTTCAGTTTTAGCAACAATTGCATTCCTCTAATTCATCCCTATGTTTTCTGGGAACACATAAGCTCCATGTCCTGGCTTGTTACAACTGTAACACCTGACTTCTCTTCCTCTGCCTCTGCCTCCTCTTCCTATAGAAAAACTCCCTCTACCACCTACATCACCTCCTGTGTGTGCATGCTGACTTGAGCCACTGCTAGCTCCATCTCTAGGTGTTGTAGACCTTCCTCTAGCGCCTTGACTTCCCCTTCCTTTAAAAGTACCTCTATTTCTGACAGATTGTTCCTTATGAGTTTTTCTTCAGCTTTTAATACCATATGATAAGCCTCTTCTACTGTTTTAGGAGACAATACACTTACCTTATCTTGGATCTCCATTCTGAGTCCATTTACATATCTTGCAACCTTCTCATTTGTATCTTGGATTTGTCGTACTCTGATGCTTACTTTGTAGAATTCCTCTATGTATTCCTTTACTGTCATAGACCTCTATCTAAGGTTCTACATCGGTCTAAACAATGTATGTTGATAATCGCTTGGAAAAAACTTACCTTTTAGTTTTTCCAACATTCTATTCCAATTATTTATTGGTTGTTTACCAAGTCTTTTTCTTTCCCCCTGCACTCCATCCCACCAAAGTTTTGCATGTCCTTTCACTTTGGTGAAAACAAACATCACTTTCTTTCCCTCTTCTATTTCTTCATAATTAAAGAATTTCTCCATATCATTTATCTAGTCTATCAATTCCTCAGGACTTAAGCTTCCTATATAATTTGAATCTTCCAGTCTGGGCTTAGATGTGGATCTCAATACAGACTTAAACAATCTCGTCTCAGGACTTACATCTGCAAGTTCCTCTTCTTCTCTAGCTTCAACTTCACGTTCACTGACATCTCTAGCATCCACATTTATTCCTATTTCCACTGCTTCTAATCTAGCCTGCATCTATTACATAGCTTCCAACACTTCGGCATTTTCAACTAGTCTTCCTCTTCTTCAACCAACACCTCTTCCTCCAACTCTAAAAGCCATGTTGACTTTCGTTTTATGATCCTTGAGATCTTGTTCAGTGTCAGTAATCTGATTTGATACCACAAATGGTGGCCTGGGTGCAGGTGTGAGGGATAATCATTCAAATACTAAAAAACTCTCCTCTAGTGTAGGTGGAAGTTCTTCTTTATTTCCCTTGGACATTCAATCATCCGCCTCCAAACTTAGTTATTCTACTAAAATAGCAGAACTTCTTAAATCACCCGGAATATGGTAAACCTTCAAATTACCTACGAAACTGAAAATAAATAAAACCACAATTCATAATTCATCAGGTCCGCTTAGGCCATTAACCCACACGCACATTCGAGCATGATCATCATCCGATCAAACAATCGATGGACAGTCCTGATCAGTGGATCTCAAGGCAGTTTTAAGTCCATTTCATAAAACCTCATCGTGTCCGATTTGGGAATTAACAACTACGCTTGTTTGCACGCGAGATGCGTCTGATCAGTCTTGTAACGGACATTCTGATCACCTCCTAACTTCAACTGGGTTAAGTTTTGGTTCATAACCATATCGGGTCCATCTTCGGGGATACCACTTATGGTTTTGAGGCCGCGCGCTAATCTGCTTACCACCTTATGAAGGCCACCTCCGTGGCTTAACGCCCATGCATCTATGCCATGCGATGACTGTCAATCCATGGATCTATTGATCGGACGGTTCCCATTCTCTTCTGGGTTTTCTCTACAATTTGTCGAGGATTTTTTTATTTTTATTTTTATTTTTATTTTTTATTTATTTATTTGTTTATTTATTTATTTATTTTATTTATTTATTTCTTTATTATTTATTTATTTATTTATTTTTTCCGGTCACGTTTTAACATTTCCGCCAACTTAGATTGGTTCTAAATTATATTCTTAGAACATATTCTGGCTATACCAATACACAACGAATGAATATTTAAGCGCAATAACACGCGATTTATACAAAATCAAATTTTAGAGGACCAAACTGAAATCCACTAATACAAAGATGTTTTAGAGGGAATTAAAACCTCCAGGACTGACCAATTATGCACATATACACATAGATACCAAGAGATTCCAAATTTATGCAATCATATTTTTTTCTTTTTATAAATTTAGCCAAATCCTATTACAATAGTTCGAAACTTACAAAAATACTTTACATCCGACAATCAGATTCTCAATCCAAGGATCGAATTTGTATAATCCTCGATAATTATCTAATCTGCTTGATATTCTCCTCAAGAAACTCAACTAAGTCTGAACTACTTGAATTAATTACAAAATCATTCAAATACCCATATTCTAGATCAACTCATATCAAGAAAACTTTGTAAATTGACAGCTAAAGGATCCCACTCCTTTGCCTGTAATAGTTTTTTGTTTTTTAAATAAAATGAAGCCTTTTTCCTATAAGCCTCGTGGTCCTGCATCAGGAAGTAGAAGGAAATCCTAGGGGAATAGAGACAACAGGGGTTTGGAAAAGAGTGGTATGAATAATGGGTCCTTCCGATCAAAAAGAAAAATTGGGGGAAATATTACTAAGGAGGGAGAGGAAGGAATAAACGAAGAAGAAGGAGAAGGTTCAGGTGATAAATGAAGGATGGATTCACGCACATCCCGATCTAATCTAATTACGAATTCTTCAATCTTAGCAAACTGTTTAACTGGATCTTCTTTAGATTCTAATTTAGTAGTTTGGAACTGGGAAAAGCAAGGCTTTAGCAAGCTTTCATCAATCATTCTTTTGGGTAAAAAACTATCATAATTACTTCTAAATAAACTATGTTCGAAAGATAATTCAATCTCTTTATATTCTAATGTAAGAAAGCTCTCAGGAAGGGAATTAACTCTAGGCAAAAGACTTTGACTTGTTTCACTCTCAACTACACTCTTCCTCCTAATTATTTTTTTTGGATTATCTACAATTTTCGATAGATTAGCATCTGGGTGTGCTCTAATATGTATTATTTTGGGATCCATATCTACTACGAAATATATACAGTTATCCAACTTTATACAACTTTGTGAATGATAGACAATCTTAGCTCAGATCTAGGAAATAGATTTTTTTTTAAGTCGTGAGACAAACTTGAATCTATGGAAGCGTAAATATGAGTCAAGTTTGTTCGTTCCCCATTATCATCGCCAGAATATAATCACATTGTATTGCTTAAGTCTATGAAAGGAATGCAAAGGTAACCACAAAACCACTTTCAAGTCTAGAAGCTAGCCCTCCTAAACTTAGAGAGTGTTGTCTCTGTTAGATTTAGCTTTGTTTTCTTTTAGAATTTTAGTCTAGATGCGAAAGTTCAAGGTTTTTTTTTTGAATTCGTTGTTTGGTTGTTTGGTTCATAATGTAAGAAGCGACTGTTGGAAAATGGAGAAAAGTTTCTTTAGGTGGATCTTTTCAGCAATGATAGATGAGTTAAATGGGCAAGGCAGGAAGATTCGTTGAATCTTATATGCTTGATGAGATGGTAAAGAATAAATGACTAAGTATCCATTAAGCATAGAAAAATTAAGAATTATATTGCTTAACTTCGACAGAAAACATCAAAATTATTCAAAAGACATAATTTAGTGTATTTAAACAAATTCATATTATTTATTTTCTTTCAACGAAATAGATTAGAAACACATGTGAAATTAAAAAGAAAGGCAAACACAATAACAATAGAATATCACTTCCCCAAGAAAATATGACACGGGAATCCTCAAAAGCTTATGTATTAATGAACATTTGTCCACTGGAACTTGTGGAGTAGGCTTACATCAATATTCCTTTTTTTCATACAAAAATCAACCCTTACTACTTCAAAATATGAAGTATTTATAGAAAAATTACAAAAACACATTGATCTCATAATATCAACGCAAAATCCTAAATTATCTAAAATTATTGACTTAAATAGTACAAAAATTTAGGAAACTTAATTTTTGCATCTTACTGGCACTATTTTTCATTCTTACTGTTGGTGACTGGACTTGAAGAATAAAAGCTAGTTGTTGATGGTCTTCTAGAGATTGGATGACTATTTACTCTAGTAACTCACATAATTTCTCCCACTTCTATTCATCTGGTAGTTTAAACTTGATTGACTTTCAGTAAACCTCATCTACCTCTGTGAATTTATTTAAGGTAGGATTATTGACAAACAAATGATTCATTTCATGTTTGATCAATAAAGCGTAGCGTATGTCTTCCATGAATTCCTCTCCTATGAGTGTGCCCTTGATTTTAGCAAATTTTAATCTGTCTCTAGCAATGGTGTGAAATTTATGTTGGTAATCTTCATGCTTGACCAATTTATCTCCTATCCCTTGTAATACAAGGAGACCTTTTTGGTACAGTATGTTGAATTTCCTATGAAATGTCTTAATGATTTTTTCCAGACTATTTCATTTAGTCTCCAATTTCAGCATCAAATTCTTCTTAGTGAGAATTGTTCTCACTTCCAAAATGTTATATGTTATGTCTTCTATGTCTAGTTCATCCAACTCTCCTCTAGATTTTGAATTTAATAATATTATTAGAGCTATATCATCACTTAGTTTGGTGCCAAGGTACTTCTTCACATGTTCTATAAGTTCTTTTGATTTCTGGACCAACTCATCTTGTTCAAATATGATTTGAAGTGATGGCCATATCCTTGTGATAGCTTCATTGATCTCTATCCAAATGTTTTCTTTGGCTTCTAGAATGGTATCATCAATGACAAATTGATTCTCTAGATATCTATCCTCTGTGTGGGCTTGTGTTTTTTTTGCAATTTTGCTAGATATACATTGTATATTTTGAGCTTTTTTTCATGCAAATTATTTCATTTGTCAGTTAATTTCTCAATTTCTTGGTCACTAATAGACATATTTTCTATGGCCTTAGTCAAATTTGTTGGTGTATTGTTATATTTTTCTATGTTATGAGAATTGTTGTTGAAGTTGTGTTTGATCTTGATGCCTCAGTTGTCGATGTACTTGCCACTGGGATTATATCGAAATGAATTTCCTGCACTGCACTAGCTTTCTACTGCTTTTCTTTCAGGATTGTCTCTAGCTCCTTTTCCATCTTTGAAATCTGATTATTCTATTCAATGATGATCTTAAACAGATTCTCCTTTTGCTTATCCTACTCTCCATATTCCTTAGCCTGCGGATCTTCTGTGGAGGGGAGCTTAAGCTTCTTCTTCAACATTGCTATATCTATGTTATTTCTCCTAATGATTTCTTTAGCTTCCTTTACATCATTAGGATCATATCTAAGTTTAATGCCCAAATCCTCCAAATATTTTATCTTTGTGTCTTTGGCCAGAGAATAATTTCTTTATAAATTTAATTGTGCTTGAATATTATTTATTGAAGCCTTTATATTAGTTGTTTCTGTAGTTGTGTTTGTAATGGTGCTATAAGGAATTTCTCCACACTGCTTGTGGAAGTCCATCTAGTCAATGCTATCGATTGTATATATGTCAAAAGGGAACATAGATTGCTTATAATATTTTGTTGATTTGTGTTGAGTAACTTTAGGCTCCAAGAAGGCAACCTGCATTTTCCTCTTCTCTGCATCAAAAGATGTCATAAGCCTGTGTTGGGTGGTGGCTGTTTGTTTCCAAAATTGTGAAAAATTGGTGGCCTTGAGTGCCTATTTATTTTCTTTTATTTCCATGTAAACGGTAGGAATGCTTTGATCCTTATTGTTCTGGTCTGCCTCTCTTGATGGTGATGAAATTGGTGTATCTATGGTCGTTGGGGTCATCATATATGTAGGAATAATATCATCTCTCCTTGACACTGAAGGGATACTAGGACCTGTTAGAATGATGGGTTGTTGTTGTTATGTATTCTGATATTGAGTTTCCCATATATCTATAGTCCTTTGTTCCTTGTTGTATAAAATATTTTGTTGAGATCTCTGTTACTGAAGGGGTGATGCTTTCCCTTGGTGTTTTATTTGTTTTTTCCAAAGGTAATGGAGTTTTTGAAGTAGATAGTACTTATTCTTCGACCCCGAAAAGAGTATTATCATGTCACTCCTCTTGGTTCATAAATTGTTCTATTTCTAGTCTAGGAGTATGGGTGTAGGGAGCATACTTATGTTCAATTATTCATTTAGAGATTATCCCAAAAGGGCCATAAGACGAAGTAAAGTTATGTTTTAAGCTCATCTGCTTCAAGATAGCCTTTGCATCTTGTCCTGCTCACCTTGCATTGCATACAAATGGCCAAAATTTTGTTTTTATTTTGAATTGTGCCTTGTTCTTGGCTTCCACGAAGTGCATCTGATCCATGTTGATCATTTTCCTTATAAAATGCAAGGAAAATATTCAAACAGGTACAAATTTAGATAGTTTACAGGGAGGCAATTCAAAACCATATATTCTAATATATATGTAAGATTGGTATAAATATCAGTGCCCTCTCTTGTTCTCATCGCTCAAATAAAAATTTTTCTTTATCTTTGAATTTATTTTGGGCTCTACATCATTGTTAAACAAACTAGACTCCATGTGTACAAATTGATCTACAAACTCGCTAACTGTAAATTCAATGTTGTTCTTTGTCAACAAGGAGGATTAGTGAATGACTTACTCAGGGTTCCCTTAACGGCCTGTCTTCTATAGCTATAAAGGGAAATTTTCTAAATTAGAATAAATAAATAAATACACCAAAATGGATGCATATCTAGAAACTCCTTCACTTGAGAATTTCATGAATTGCTCATGAATCACCTCTGCCAAAAATTCACTGTGATAGAAAATAGTTGGTGGCTTTTCACCAGTAGAAAATATAGAGAGATATACAAAAATTCTTTCATCTACTGACTGGTTAGAGTAGTATCCTAAGATGTAAGAAATCATGGATATTGTATGTTTGGCCTTCTCAGGAAAAATAAAAGCAAGATGGGCAGGGTTTTTTTCTGGAAATTGAGGATTATCAGGCAAAAAAGTTTCAAACACTTTGGCTATCTGAGGGAAATCCAATTTGTTATATATTCTCGTAAGGAAATCTAGTTGAAAAGGTTTCCTTGGGTTAGTATATGTTATCTAAAGCATCTATGAAATTTAGTACCCATTAATGGCAAAGAGAACATCAACATTTTGTGCCACTACTATTCTTTGGCTAGGCATATAACAAAATTTGCACTAGGTTAAAAATTCAAGGAAATAGTAGGTTTGTGGGAAAATGTATCGGGGTAGGAAGGAGTCCGACAATCCCAATTCATCACCGAGGTCCATATGGTTTTGTTTGAGGCAATCTTGTCGATCGTACAAGTCAAATTGACAATTGGTATCTGTACCCTAATAGAGCTTATCAACTAAAGGTTGGTGGTATAAATCTATGGTTGGGGCAGCCCGTGATTCTCCAGGGGAATGGATTTCTTCTTGGAAGATGTAATTGAACATGTTTAATCGATGTTTATCCTGAACATACCTAGTTAAGGAGATGGATAGTTAAGCGAGGAATAGGACAAGCTTGTGAATGCATTGAAACTCATGGGAGTGGCGAGCCTCTGAGTGAAATAACAATGATAATTGAGATCATTTTTGACAGAAAAAGAGAAAATAAGGGTTCGTCATCCAGGAAATTAGACCCTTACAATAAAAAAAATATCGTTCAAAAATCTGTTTACTTTGGTGTGGGGGAATGGAGTTAATGAATAATGAACTTCTATAATGGATAAGTCAAAAATGAATATATTATAATGAGGACTGGGGAATATAGACACATGAAATTCAAGGATTGGAGGATATATGGTGATGTGTGAGCCCCGGAGGAAGGTGAAGGGATGGAGCACTAAGCAAGATCATGGTGGAGAGGGAGGAGGTACATGGCAATAGGGGAATGGATGTGATGGGAACATGGCATGATGAAACGGTAGAAATGAGACCAACATGTGGTCAACAAAGGTGGAAAGCGGGTTTGAGGGGAACCAGAAGGGTGCTAGCATCCGGAAGGGGTTTCAGGGGGAGGAAGAGTGCATAAAAGGGTGCCACATAGCGTTAAGCGGGTTTGTGAAGACCTCTTCCCCAAAGCCCCACGCCCTTGGTCAAATAGTCTTTGGAAGTGATGACCGTAGGAAATTTTTCACTTTTTATTACATCCCGGCAATTTAACTTTGTCGTCTTGTGACTTTAGAATAAAATTAACATCAAACCATTTTTTGCACCAAACACTTTATTAAAATTGCTAGTTGTTCTTAAATAACACTATTAGGTATTCGAAACTCAATCAATCTATATTAACCTTTGATTAATTTATCCCAAAGGCACATTTTGATTTGCAACCTTTTATTACTTTTTCTAAGATTTTTCAATTTCTTTTTAAGTTTTCTAACTATTAACCAAGGTTAAATAATTTGGTTACTCCTTTTTATTCTACTTGATCAATTTCAACTACGATTACACTAGATGGTTGCTTTATTCACTAATCTGGATTAACTTTATTTAACTTAGTTTAATCATTTTTAAACAATATGATTAAACTTGCTAATCTATTTCTAACTTTGAGGTGGCATTTGAACAAGTTGCACACTTCCTTGAAAATTGAAAAAGTATTATTGATGTATTAATTTTTTTCAGTGACATTTAGACTTTCTCACTTTCATATATATATATATATATATATATATATATATATATATATATATATATATATATATATCTATATATATATATATATATATATATAGATATAGATATATATATCTCACTTTCATATATATAGATATATATATATATATATATATATCTCACTTTCATATATATATATAGATATATATATATATATATATATATATATATATATATATATATATATGATGGTGTATTTTCATCATCATTTTTCGTTTTATTCTATTTTTTTTTTTTTTCACATGTCCAATTTTTTGTACCCTCTTTTTTTTCCTTTTTGTTTATATATATATAATTTGTACAATACAATACTATTTATAATTTCATCAAATAAAAGACAATAGTCAATCATCATTTGATCCTATGAATCATATGACCCTAACAGTCTCCTTCATAGGACTATGATTTTCTTTGGGCTTGGCCATCCTGGGAGCCTCAGAGCCCTTTTGTATTATTTACTTTTTTTCCTTTCACTTCTTATTGACATGCATCTCTTGTTCTTGTCTTTTTCTATTTTTTCATTGGGTATTGACGATTTCTTGTTGTAGCATTGGGTTAAATGGTTGATGCGAATTATTTTGTAGGATAAAAATCATGATTTCATCCTTTAAACAAATTTGGAAGGTCATAGTAATGAGTGAGCTACTTGGATTATTTTTCTTTTTCCCAAATTTAAATTTCTCGAAGTCCCTTATGGAAAATAGTAGTAAATTTCTGCTATCTTTTAGAACATGCTAACGAGCTTCAATTATGCTAATTCCACTTGCCTTAGATAAAAAAATCACTCTATTTAATAAAAAAAAGTCACCCCATTTAAGTCTCACTTGATTAGGTAAGGAATTTTATAGATTAACTAGCTCACTATTTCTCAAATTTCTAGAATTTAGACTAGTAATTTTATGCTATTTTTTATCATGTGTTAACAAAGGTATTTTTTAGTTATTCCACTTGGAATAGGGACCTAATACATCATAATCAATAAAAAAAATATTCCTATCCAATTTCGTTTTGATTTTCTTGGTAATTCAGTGAATTATATCTTCCTGTAGCAAACTTGTTTCCTGTAGCATATTGTTATAACACTCTTCCACCATGTATAAACTTGCCCAGATTTGCTAAAAAAGGTTGATTTTTGTCCCTTGGGGTTGATTCAAGACCCATAGGATCTAAATAAATTTTTTAGGAGAATAAACACCACTTAGGAATTTCCTTTTTACCCATTCAAATCATCTCACCAAATTGGGTTAATGGACAAATCTATGAATTGGATAATATAATAATGATTTTCTTGATTGCCGCATCGAATGAACTCTGTAATTTGATCTAAACTATTTAAAATGTAATGATTGATATTTATTTAATGATATTTACTTTATGCATTTATAATAGTTGTACCTTCCTTGTATTTTCTTTCTTGCAATAGGTTAAGGTTTCCATTTCGAGCATTTCCATTTATTCAACTAGTTAGGATTTGATTTCATTAAATGCACTCCATTACATCATGACAACAAAGGAAGGACACATTATATGATGCACATATAGTGTCGATACCTGTTAAGTTTGTACGAACCCATGGTTGATAATTAAAGTTGGTAGCCTTAGGAGTTGCAACATTCTTGTTGCAATACTGAGACCCGTCACTTTTTAGTGCCATTGTTGGGGAGGTGTCAAAGTGTGCATTTTTTTCCTCCCTAGTTGATTCATTTCTTTTTGCTTTCTACAAAAATAAAAAAAAATTTCCATTAGGCATATTTTATTTCAAGAACAGAAAATTGAATTTCATTAGCATTCTAATTAAAAAAAAATCTCCAACACCAACACCCCCGCATTTGATAATGTGGGGTAGTAAGAGCCACATCAGCATTCATTTTTACAGGTATAAGAAGAAGATGCGATAGAGAAGTTAGAAGAAATGGATGGAGATGATGACAATGAATAAGATCCTCTTCGATTTTCTATTCA
Source organism: Pinus tabuliformis (assembly GCA_031772625.1). NCBI lineage: Eukaryota > Viridiplantae > Streptophyta > Pinopsida > Pinales > Pinaceae > Pinus > Pinus tabuliformis. Next base: position 1,059,876,010 of record CM062811.1, on the reverse strand, counting down.
AGATATTGATGTTAGTGTGCACATGAAGAACATCCCTCCATCTTTTCTTCCAAACTTTTATGGTTTAATATCAGAGGATCTGGAAACCTTTCTCTTTGAATTTGAAATTGTTTGTAAATCTTAGGGTTACTTATTAAAGACTCAAAATTTTTAGATTGCCTCTGGAAACATTGAAGGATAGAGCTCTTAAATAGTTCATGAGTTTATGGACAAATTCAATAAGATTGTGGAAAGATATGAAAAATATATTTCTATACAAATATAAAGATCGCAATTTTAAAGAAGAAATATTTAGAATGAATCAAAAATGATATGAGAGCCTTGAGGATATAATATACAGGTTCATGTAAAATCTTAAGAGGGAAAAATTGCATCATTTAGGATCTGACACACTAAAAACCATCTTACTTTGAACAATTAGGGAAGAATGGATTGATCTCCTTGATCTCATGAGTATATGTGATGTATACCAATTATCATTTGAAGAAATTTGTGAAAGATGAAAACACATATGAAGAGGAAGGGAAAATGTAAGTCAATCAACATTAAGATCAGTCAGTCAGTCTAAACTTGGAAATTTTCTTGATAAATGTAAAACATAAATTCTTAGAAATATAAGTGAACAAGTAGAAAGGTTAAGAATACAAAATGAGGAAAACAAAGATGTTGATATTTTTGTTGTCCATGCAAAATCACATAATCTTAAATATTTCCCCTCATTACCAAGGTTTAAGGAATTTTAAAAAGAGGACAATGGAGTAAGTCAATTGTCAATGTAGTTATGTTATGTAGCTCCAAGAGGACCATGGAAGCCTATTCAATCTGATATGATGCAAGAGCCTAATTCACAATTTCAAGCTTACGCACATCCATCTCAACGTAATTGAAGTACACCCTTTCCTTGGCAACCTTCGCCATTGCAACCCCAAAACCAATATTGGCAACAAGGTTGGCAAGGAACTTATGTGAGTCATCGATAATACCCTGAATATTTTCCTCAATATCCTCCATACCGAAATCCATTCTATCCCTACCATTCACCTCCACCACAACCATAACCCCAACCACATCTATCTCAAAGATCCATTCCCACTCAACTACGTCTACCACAATTTCCAAATCCACACAAGGAAGTAGCTCAACCCACTTACAATGTTGAGGCACAATGCTCCCAAATATGTCCTCTTGATCTCAATGGTATTCATCATAGTTCAATAAGAGCATTAAAAAAAATATTCTAAACAATCATGGGCTGCACTTGATGAAGAGGAGACATCAAATCCAAAGATTGAGAAAGTTCCCTCATGTTTACCATCAGACCCTCCATTTGTTCAAGAGAATAATATGCAAAAAGAAGCAGATCTAAACTTCATGGAAGAAGAAGGCATCCAAGATGATCCAAATCCGTAAGTGGATCAGTGGCATCAAAACTATATTGAAATATGGCTCCAAAAATATAGTAATTTGTAGCCACACACTCTTCTTCAAAAACTTCTGATCTCATCTCAATCAAAGGATTTGGTCTCTGAAATTTAGGTACACGTCAAAGCATATATTTCAACCCTATATATCATTTTGTCTGCAATCTTGATGTGCAAATGGCCCCATTGGAAGTATTCTTATAGTTGAAAGAGATTTTTTTTTTCAATTACGGTAGGATAGAAAAAAGAAAAAAGGAAAAAATGGAAAATAAGAGAAATATATAAAATCTAAGATGAAAACATCCTGTGAGGTGCATAAGTTTGGATCATGGATTGAAAACTTTCATGAGGCAGTCAATGGGTTGGGAAAAAAGAGAAAAAAAGAGATAAAGAAAAGATCCTAGGTGAAAGCCTCCTTTGAGGCACCTAAGCAGACCTACTAGTTGAAAACCTCAGTAAGGCAGCTAGTAGGCCTAGAAGATAAAAAGGGAAAACAAAATTAAAAAAAAAATCTCCATGTATTTCTCTCTCATGAATCAAGGTGCTCTCCAACCTGTGCAAGAAACAAAAAAAGTTAGCCACCAAAAGAAAAGTTGTTCAAAAGCCTAGTAAGAGAAAGTCAAATTTGGACTTTCTCCTCCTTTTCTTAGATGCTACAGAGGACCAAGGCCATGGCAATCCATCACCCTCATCTATTTCCACCATCCACTCATCACTGCCAAGATGTTACCACTCATTTTCCTTTCTGTCCTAAAATGCTACAAGAAGGCTTTGTTTTGCTACAAGAAGTAAAAATACACAGAGAAACAAATGATTTTTGGCATATATTGAAAATCATACATACATTTTCCAAGTTGCTTCAGGGGGAGATGAATATGGGTGATAGTAACATTCCCAAGCAATTTCAACAAATTACAGTGAACACTTTTTGAGAAATTGACCTCCATCACCCACAAACATTTTTAAATTTTTTCGATATTCATGCATCCATTTTCTAGGTTGTTTCATGGGGAGATGCATATGGATTATGGTAGCATGACCATGAAAATTTAGCAAATTCTAGTGCACTATTTTAGAGAAATTGACCCCCATCACCTACAACAATTTTTTTTATTTTTTCTCAATATCCGTGCATCCATTGGCCACTTTGTTTTATGTGGAGGAGCATAAGGATTATGGAAACATGCTCATAAAATCTTAGGTCAATCCAGTATACCATTTGAGAGATATCTGTAAAACAAGGCTACAAGTTTGCTACAAGATGTTGCTATAGGATTCCTTATAGTACTATAGGATGACTTGAACTGCTACAAGAAGTTGGATGAGGGGTTTTGGAGGAAAATAATGGTGATATGAAGTGTTGGAAGGGTGTATGACAGTTGTGAAAAGTGTGGGGAAGGTGAACATAATACATGGCCAATCCCAACACTCCAAGAAGGTCAAATTTGACTAATACAACTTGCCCACGGTGACTGGAAGACATAGGTTTAGAATGTGGGCTAGCATCCTTCAACTCCAACAATAGAAGATTGAATGCTAAAAAGAGACCTGCACACAAAAAATATAATATGATGTCATCATATTATGAAGCTCAACAACAAAATTTTAGTGAAGGATGTGAAGCAACAATAACAACAACAACAAAGACCTAGGAGACCTCTAGATTCAAGGCTATCAACAATATGACCCTTACAAGATTATCACATGCAACTTTAAGATCATTAGCAGTAGCTTCAGGACCACCAATGGAAACTTCAACATTCATATTAGCATCCTCAATATCACCTACAAAAACACATAAAGGGTAAGGCTTAGGTATGAAATACTTTAAACCTTTCTTATGAACTTATTTTAGCTTGAAAATAATTGCAAGTATATGAAGGAAGAGGTTTTTATAGCCAACATTAGTAGCAGAGAAACCCTGGCCTTCTCTAGCAATTAACGTCGCTTTTCCACCAAGACACATGCACATGGGGGAGAGGACAAGACAAAAGTGTTATAAACTTATATATTAGAGAACAATGGAAGACATAAAATATTGCAGAAATATAAACATAGAAAACACATAAAACAAGAGAGACATAGATATACGTGGTTCACTCAGTTTGGGCTACGTCCATGAAGAAACAGCCAGTCCTTCCTTTTATATTATCTAGCAAATTGAAGAGATACAACCTACAATAGATCCACTGTAATTCCCTCTTCACTCTCAATCTCCTCTCTCTTCCTCACTCAGATTACATATCTACATAGACGCAATACAATTCCCTCATATATAGTGAGGGGTTGCCTTCTAGGGAAAAAACCCTAGATTAAAAATAACTTTGAGACAATGCTAATTTGTTATTCTTCCTATCTCTAGTTATTCTCATACCAAGGATTTGTTTTGCAACACCAAAATTCTTCATTGCAAATGAGTTTTCCAATTTTATTTTGAGAACATTTATTTCTTTCATGTTAGATCATGCAACAAGCATGGCATCTACATATAATAACAATATAATATAGCTGCCATCGTTTTTCCTTTTGAGATAAACACAATGATCAGAGTGGCATCTAGTATAACCTTGTTCAGACATAAATATGTCAAATTTTAGATACCATTGCCTTGGAGCCTGTTTTAAGCCATACAAGCTCTTCTTCAACCTGCAAACTAGCTTCTCCTTCCCTTTTACCTCATATCCTTGTGGCTTTTTCATATATATATCTTCCTCCAAATCCCCATGGAGAAAAGTTGTCTTTACATCTAATTTCTAAAGATGAAAATCCTCAACTACTACTAGACTTAAAATAGTTCAGATTGAAGTCAATTTAACAATGAGAGAAAATATATTATCAAAGTCTATACCCTTTTTCTGTGCAAACCCTTTCACCACAAGTCTAGATTATACCTTTTTCTACCTCCACCTTCTTCTTTCAACTTGTAAACACATTTATTCTGCAATGTTGTTTTACCTACAGGCAACTTGACTAATTCCCAAGTCTTTTTATGTGCTAAGGAGTCCACTCTTCTTTCATGGCTTGCTCCCACTTCTTCCTGATTTCCTCATGCACTGCTTCTTCATAACATTGTGGTTCACCAAAATGACTCAACAATACATAATGAAGGAGAGTATTGTTTAGGGGGTCTACCTATCCTGGTAGATCTTCTAACACCACTTTCAGGTGTTTGAGGTGCTTGTTGTTGTTGTAGTTGTTGTTCTAGCTATTGATCATATGATTTCTAGGCACCATCACTTTTCATGTGATCTCTTCAAGCACTATGTATTCTTTGTTTTGTTTTTCTTGTTTCTTTTCCTACAATTGATCCTTATACAAAACCTTTTCATTGAATATGACATCTCTGCTCCTAATCGTTTCGTGTTTCTCATAATCATAAAAGCGACACCAAAATCATTAACACCATATCCAATAAAGGTACATTTCTTTGATTTTTCCTCAAGCTTTGTTCTATTTTCTTTATTAATGTGGATAAAGGCTTCACAACCAAAAATCTTTAAAAAAGAGTAGTTTACTTTTTTACCTGTCCATGCCTCCTCTAGAATACCACCATCCAAGAAACTTGAAGGCCCTCTATTTATTAGATAAATAGTAGTATCTACAATATCTGCCCAAAACTGTAAAGGAAATGATGCATGCAATCTCATGCACCTTGCATGCTCCATGATTGTCCTGATCATCCTTTGTGACACACCATTTTCTTGCGGTGTTCATTATCACCCTAAGAAACTCTCCTAGGTTGTATCTCAGAGATGCTCGGGAATGTTACAAACTCAACGAAATGTTGGAAATGGATGAATGGAATGAATGATGCTTCCTCAAGCTAGATAACCACTTCTGCTATGCTTAACTCCAGACATGGATGAACACCCCCAGACTACAAGGTTTTAGACCACCAATTACTCACAGTTTGAGGATTAGGTGTACATGGAGAATACTGACCACACCAACAGATGCACAAGACCATGTGATGGCCGGGTGCAGCCAGTAAAGAGGTCTGCAAATCTATTTCCTAATGCACATATAGGATGACAACTCTCTGGCAGTACGTAAACAAAAACCTGCATAACGCATTCCATGTTACATACTAGACTTGAACACAGAGGTGGGATGATAGCCCCTCTAATGCTAAATATCAATAGCACATGAACAAATGCATAACAGGCACAGCCTAGAACAAAGTAGAAATGGAAAGTGAGCAATTAACAACAAAAGAAGCTTGTATTAGTTGAAAATGAAGACCAGACGCTGCAAGTATCAAAGAAGTTACAGTCTCCGGAAGTTGAACCTTACATGAAAACAACAACCATCAACCGTGATTACATCTGCGTTCTGGGTATATATAGAGTTTGTTTACAAAGATATGCTGCCGTTCTATGCCTGGAGGGGTCATAATTGACCACCAACCACCTTAACTATCTGATGGCGTCTATGCTACAATATGCTTGCTTCAATGAATTAATTTGACATTCTCTGGTGCTCTGTTGTACTCCTCGAGTAGGTGGAGTATCATAAAGGATGAAATCCCTTAATTGCTGGATGTGCTGGTCTGCCCGAGTCTTGTCCTTTCCCTTCTCGGCCATCCTGTTTGTTGAATGCGGTGGTTGAAGAGTAACTGTGCGGAGTGGTGAACACTGGCCACCTTAGTCCTTTTGGGAGTATGAAATGGCTATTTTGCGTTGTCTATGCTCCTTGATCACTCTTGCTACGGGCTACATCATGTTGTGCTATCTCCTTTCCACTTCCAACCTTCTGTCTTTGTCTCTCGGCCTTTTTTAGGTGATGTGACCTCTTGAAAAATGCTTAATAATGATTGTTTTCTGTTGTATACAGAAAACACTGTAATACTGAGAAATCCCACCCATTCTGCTTCTTTCAGACTTCAAAATTCCTCAAGTATGGTTTAACTATCTATCGGGTCCGCCCTTGGGTCACTGTCGCATGTCGCACTCAGCCTGGTCCCTTTGTTCCTTGAAATACTTGAAAAACATGGGAAATACATAAGAAAGGCCTCCCTCCGGACTTCAAATATTTAAACAATTTCATTCCGAAAACCCATTGGGTACAGGTTTCATCACTATCGCACTACCCCGAGGTTCCTTTGTAATTTTTTTTGTGTCGATAGCCTCCGCTGATGCGACCTGCCGATCCAATCATTGGCGATCGATGATCAGCAGTGTCCTGTGCCCCTTCGTAAGTCCTCCATTGGTTTTTGCCGACAGCGATGTAGCGATGCGATGTGGGTTGTCGATACACGCACACAATCGACGGTCCACATTGCATCGCTGATCGCAATCGCGATGCCCCTTCTGTCTGTGCCGATACCGCCGATTTGCCTCCACCAATTTCCACTGCCTGCCTATGCCGATTAGATCTGTCGATGCAATCTGCCAATTAAATCTGGACCATTGATCAGCCAAATCAAACAGCTGCTATGCAATCATTGTTTAAGCTTGCGATTTTATTCTTTTTTCATGGTTTTGGAGTGTTTTTCCCTCCTGATAGTGTATTTCCGCTCTCCTCAGGGTTTTTGGCATATGATTGTTTCAACCCTGGGAAGATCTTAATCAACTCTTGAAGAGATCAAGAGTGTTTTGAATCCATCTTTTGGGCCTTGTTTCCACAAGGCTAACACTAGCATCCTATTTGAGCACAACCAAGTAGACTAGGCTTGTCTCTAACCATAGAAAATCCTCGTTGTATAGTAGAGTTAACAGTGTTCCTGGAACTGTATTCTCTCTGCGAATTCCATTCTCTGAAAAGTACCTATAAAACTCTTTGCTGCAATATTCACCACCATTGTCTGATCTGAGTCACTTCAACCTTTTTCCTGACTCATTTTCAACCAAAGCTTTCCATTTCTTGAAAGTATCAAATACATTAGATTTATTTCGAATATAAAAAATCCAAGTTTTTTTGGTTGCATCATCAATAAAAGTAACATAATAATGAGATCCACCAAGATATGATACCTGAGCAGGTCCCCATACATCTGTATGCACAAGCTCTATTTTTCCGCTCTTCTTTTCTGTCCCAACTGTAAGGAATCTAACTCTCTTCCGTTTTCCATAGACACAATTCTCACAAAATTTTAAATCAACATTCTTCAAACCTGGCAACAAATTTCTTCAGAGAAGAATCTGCATCCCCTTCTCACTCATGTGCTCGAGCCTATGATACCACAATGTCGTATCTTCTCTTGTAGAGGTTAAAGCATTAACAGAGTTAGAAATACCATTTCATAAATATAATGTACCAACCTTTCCTCCTTTCGTTCTTACCAGGGATCCTTCAGTGACCTTATAGATTTTATCTGTAAAAGTAGTTACACAACCTTCACCTCCCAACTGCCTTGTTGAAATCAAATTTTTCTTCAGATCTGGAACATTCCTTACCCCTTTCAATAGCGACTAACTTCCATTTTTATATTTTATGAAAACTGCACCCATTCCATTGATTTTACAGGGTTTATCATCACCCAATCGAACCTGTCCAAAATCTCCTTGAACATAATCATAAAAATGTTTCCTATCAGGTTTGGCATGGAATGAGGCCCCTGAATCTACAACCCAAGTATCAATAATATTTTCTAATGAAAGAACCAAAGCATCTTGCAACAAATCACCTGTTACATTCACTTCATGATTAGTTTCTTGTTGTGTGTCTCCTTCTTTTCCTTTTTGAGACTTGCAGTCTTTCTTCAGGTGTCCTTTCTTCCCGCATTTCCAGCACACTATCCCCAATATGGACTTACATTTTCCTTTTCTTGACTTACTGTGATATCCAAGGCTCTTTTCTCTTTCCATTTTTCTTCCCCTAGTCTCTGCAGTCAAAGCATTACCTGATGTCTCACCGGAGCTTTTCCATCGCATTTCCTCGCTCAGGATTGCACCGACAACATCATCAAACTTTAAAGTACTAGATCCAAAGACAGAGTTACTAATGGCCATAGCTAAACCATTCCAACTTTCTAGCAATGAGCACAAAAATAATAGAGCCCTAACTTCATCATCAAAAGTTGCCTCTACATAACATAACTGACTGGTAACTGTATTAAACTCATTTAAATGATCAGCAACAGATCCACCTTTCAACATCATCATATTTAATAAACACTTCATAAGAAATACCTTATTTGAGGCCGAGGGTTTTTCATATAGTTTGGCCAATGTTGACATTAAATGCTTCATTGTCGTTTCCCTTGAAATATTAAATGCTACTGACACTGCTAGGAACAACCATATTGTTCCAAGTTATTTTCTCTATGGAATATCCCATTATGTTTCTGTCTTACTCATCAGCTTCTTTGTCTTTCAGCTCAATGGTTGGTACAAATCTCTTGAGTATAAATAATAATCCATATGCGTCTTCCACAGCTGGTAGTTTTGGTCGTTAAATTTTTTGACCCTAAACCTCCCATATTCCACCATTTCTCCCACTCGAACCAGGGACCCTTCTCTCATATGAGTTTATTAGCCAAATAGACCTTCGACTCTGATACTGATTGTTAGAAAATTATATATTATAGAAAAATGGAACACATAAAATATTGCAGAAATATAAACACAGAAAACACATAAAACGAGAGATACACAGATATACGTGGTTCACCCAATTTGTGCTACCTCCATGGAGAAACAATCAATCATTCCTTTTATATTATCCATCAAACTGAAGAGATACAACCTATAGCAGATTCACTGTAATTCCCTCTTCGCTCCTAAGCTCCTCTCTTCCTCACTAAGAACACAGATTTACATAGAGGCAATACAATTCCCTCATATATAGCGAGGGGTTGCCTTCTAAGGAAAAACCCTAAATTAAACATAACTTCTACCGTTAGATCTCTGCCTAATGAACGGCCCGGATTGACTACAAAATTAAAAAAATTTACAAGGCAGTTTTACATCTATTCTTATATCTAGGAGTGCTGCCCTCGATCCCCCCACCAAGGGGGGATCCCAAAGGTCGCAGCAGCCCCCCTGCAACGAATATTTTGCTGGCGGCGTTTCCGCCCCATTACAAACTGGGGTCCAATGCGGCGATACCTTTGAATACACAGAACATAATTAGGCTCCACGCCCTACAAATAGTGAAAAGGACTTGAGAAAGTGGGATGTAGTCATTTAGTTGTGATGGAAGACAAGGAATGTGAAGGGATAGGTGAGGTCCAACCTAGTTATCTCAAAGCACTTTGAGTCTATTCTATATGCAATAAAAAATAAAGAAAGTTGAAAATAAGAGAAAAAATAATGAAAAAATGAAAAAAAAAAATAAAAAAAAAATAAAAGGTGGACCCACCACCTCTTGGCATGAAAATTTTAGTTTCTAAAGGATTCATGTTGCGTGCATCTCATTACAAATGAAGAACCACCTAAGGAAAAGACTCATCCTCAACCTATAGTAGGGATTCCTTGGGAAACTGAGAGAGAAAAATGCAATGGCAAGAAGACCAGCAAAAAGAGCATCAAATAGACCAGAAAACAAAGCATGAAACATGTCAGTGTACATGAATAACAACAAGGAGAGAAATATGGATAGGTTTCTTAGAGAATGAACTACAATTTCAGCAGGGGGTTATGATGGGCCTTTAAATTGGAAATAAATTAAGGCTCATATAACCTTTCTTAGGCACATGAAGGCTATGTTAAACTTCTTCTTCCACACTTAATAATGTTTTTTAGCTTTTATATCTTCATTACAAAGGTTTATGGATAATTGCATATTTGTGCCTAATATTAATTTTTATATAGAAAATTATGAGAATATTGGGCAGATTACGGAGATTTGAAGGAGGATATAATTTATGGTATTTCTCCCTACTACAATATTATCAATATTTGACAATAAATAGACAATATACTCTAAATTATTGCACATATTCTAGAGTTCCAATGGTTGAGAATATCTAGGAATGTGTTCCCTATTATTTAATGCATATTCCTAGTGTTGGGAACCAAATCCACTATTCGAGGGATTTATAAGGGGAAAGCTTCCTCCTTTCATGGGGAATTATTTCCAATCCTTTTTATAAATACGAAGTCTAATTTTCCTCTAGGGATTTATTTTCATTTGTCTTCTTGTGGAGAGAACTCATATTTTTGCAGCTCCACTTTCATTTCATGGAGGGAAGTAATTGTATTGATGGAAATAATGAAGATTGGTGCCATGTTGAGCTTCTAAATCTTGGTCTCCTTCAAAGGACTCTGATTTTCATTGGGATTGTCCATCCCAGGAGCCTCAGAGTCCTTTTTTATCATTTACTTTTCTTCCTTTCACTTCTTATTCACATGCATCTCTTGTTCATGTCTTTTACTCTTCCTGGATTTATTATTGATGATTTCTTGTTGTAGGATTGGGTTAAATGTTTAAAGTAAGTTATTTTGCAGGATCAAAAGCATGATTTCATCATTTTAAAAACCTTCTAAGGTCATGGTAATCATTGAGGTACTTGGATTAGTTTGATTATTCCCAAATCTAAATTTTTGGAAGTCCCTTGTGGCAAATAGTAGTAAATTTATGCTATTTTTAGAATATGATAATGAGCTCCAATAGAGTTGATTTCACTTCAATTAGATCAAAGCAAAAATCTAATTAATGAAAAATTCTACCCCATTGGATTTACACTTGATTATGTTGGGCATTTGATAGATTAACTAGCTCACTAGTTCTCGAATTTCTAGATTTTAGACTAGTAATGTTCTGCTATTTTTTAGCATGTGTTAACAAGGGTATTTTTGAGTGATTCCTCTTGGAATGGAGACTAAAGATATCCTTGTCAATATAAAAATTTGTCCCATTGAATTTGGATTTTATTTTGTTGGTCATTCAGTGAATTATATCTTTGTGTAGTAAACTTGTTTCTTGTAGCAAAATCCTGTAGCACTCTTCCAACATGTATATACTTGCCTATATTTTCTCAAAAAGGTTGGTTTTTGTCCCTTAGGGTTTATTCATGACACATATTCTCTAAAAAAATTGTTGAAGAGGAATAAACACCACTTAGGACTTGCCTTTTTACCCATTCAAAACATCTCAGCGAATTGAGGTAATGGGCAAACTTATGAATTGGATAATATAATAATGATGTTCTTCATTTCCACATTCAATTAACTTTGTCAATGGATATAAACTATTTGAAATGTAATTATTGATACTTATTTAATGATATTTATTGTATCCAATTAGAATTTTTTTACCTTCCTCTTATTTTCTTTCTTGCAATAGGCTAAGGTTTCCATTTCGAGCATTTCCATTTCTACAACTAGTTAGGATTTGATTTCATTACATGCACTCCATTACATCATGATAGAAAAGGAAGAACACATTGTATGTTGAACATATATTTTCAATACCTCTTAGTTTTGTATGAACCCTAGGTTGATAATTAAAGTTGGTAGATGTGGGAGTTGCAGCATTCTTGTTGCAATACCGAGGCTCATCATCCAACACCTAGTTCTAGCTCATTCAATGGTTTTCATAAATCATGTTAGACTAGGTGTTTATCGAACTGGTGTTGCCATATCATTAGTGGATTTCAGTTGTAGGTATTATATCATGTTATGACAGGATGATGATGAAGTTGATGAATAAGGAGACGCTACTAGAAGACACCATTGTAGCCGTAAATACAAAGTTGATCATTGAAGAGAAGATGAAGAGACATTAGTTTATGACAGAACATCAAAGATGACGATCACATGAATACTCCATATCAGTCATCCCCTTGGAGGATGACCATAAAATACATGCAATATCCATCATAAATATGAAAAGAAAATAGAAGAAGGAGCATCTTAGCAATGCCACATCATCATGAATTTCCACGTCATCATTGTCAAGAGTCCTGTCAAGAGTCACATGTGTTATAGTGTCTTGCCACATCATTTTTCAAATGTAATTATGTAATCATCCGAATGAGAAAATTAATATATGTTGAAGACCGAGGTTCCCACATGGAATATGAAGAGTCACTATTGAGTTCTAAGGTCTTATAGAAGCTCAAATGTCATGTATGAATTCAAAAATTCATTGTAGAAGCTCAATAGTCATTAGGGAGGTCAATGGTCACATGAGTGGTGAAGACTCACCCATTTGTTAAAATTACACCCTCATAACTCAAGCAAGAGGCATTTTGGTGACTATAACTTTCACCTTAGCTTCTTTAGAATTGGCATAGGAGAGAAGATAATTCTTTCGAGGCGCAAGTGGTGACTTAGTGTTCCACTATTCATGCTAATGTAGCAGCATTGTACTTGTATATCTTGGCACTTCCACTTAATAAATGAAGCTCAATGAGCCATCAAATTTTCATGCATGTATCATAAGTATAGTAACAATATTATTTATATGTTTGTGGTATATGTTTATGTCACATGTACTAAAGAAATTGATCTATTTCTGTGGCTTTGGTACTTGTTGAAGGTGTGTTGTATTTAGTTTTATGATTGTGGTTGTCTTGTGAACTAATTTATGCACTAAAATTTGATCCTATTATGCTCTTGTGTGTCTCTTTTAGGATAGTGATATTAATTTTCTACTAGAAGATCACACTATTTCTTCCTAGATTGAAAGTATTTTTTATACATTTCAGTTGTATGCCTCATAGTGTCAACTTACTTGTTTGTTCCAAAGAATGTTATATAACCTCTTATGTTAGTAATTGAAGCCAAGGAAAATCCCTGAGGACAATAGAAAACCGCCATATTTTCGGTTGGGGCTCCTACTCCAAAAGATGTGAGATCTACTTGGGACTTCACATCACAGAGACCCCCTTGGTTGACAAATTTCCATCACAATCAACATCGCCATGGAATTGCAGTCCATCATCCAAAATCTATGAAGGATCATAATAATAGAATTGCCTTGACCAAGGAATATCTCAACCAGCTTTTTCCACACTTCTAATCCCAATAATTAATGCGTCAAACCTAGATCCTTCATCATGAACATAGAGGTCAACTTTCCCTTACAGAGATGAATGGAATTTATTAGTCTTGTCAAAAACAAGTCATCAACATATAACTACAAGATCAGTGGATCACCTTTAAAAACCTTGTAGTAAATATCGGGATCAACATCACTCTTGGTGAAACCAATTCTCCTCAGGTGTCCATCAATCTTAGAATACCAAGCACGAGGTTTGTTCTTGAGCCTATACAAAGTATTATTTAGCTTATGAACATGAGACTCCTTCTCATGTACCTCAATGACCTGAGGTTGCTTTGTGGACACTTCTTCCTCAATCACTCCATTGAGGAAAGCAATTTATACATCCATCTTATGCATTTTCCAACACATAATAAAAGAAATATAAATAATTGTTGTAATAGAAATCTATCTTGTGATTGGAGAAAACATCTCTTCATAGTCCTCTCCCTCTTTCTAGGAGAAACCTCTTCCCATGAATATCACTTTGTAAATCTCTATGTTTCCACTGCCACATGCTCAATCTTGCGGATCCACTTCAAAGTAACCACTTGTTGGACACCTAATCCCCCTATGGGTTGGTGTAGAATGTGAATAGCCATGAGAGTCCAAGAGGCCTTGGGATGTGGAACTTAATGGTCACACGAATGTACTATAAATGTATATCATTTGTTAATAATAGATGAACTCTCATGCTTATCTTTCCTATTTGTCTTTGCCATGTGCGTGTTTAACATAGTATTAGAGTGGGCGATATCCTGCCTTGCCCATATTTGAGACACTTTTTTATGGCCTTTTTGTGCAGGTCATTTCTACCATAAATTCTACATTTCATGAACATTTTCTTAGCTAAATTCTAGCAGCAACCTCTTTCATCTCTCCAATGCCATTTTTGGCTTCCTTCTTTAATTTGCAACTCCTATTCTGCGTATTCTGCCTATGTTATTAATCCTATGCAGACTGACATCTCTCTCACTAATATTATATTGATTCTGGATAGCTTGGCAGCTCTGACGCTTCCACTGGTCTAATATGGTATCATCAGCAGAACCATACCTCCCATCTGAGAATACACAGTTGTGATATAACGCTTCCTGTGCTTGGAAATCTGTGGTGTCACTGCTTGGCATTCCGTGGTAACGTTGTTTGGCATTTTTTTGATTCCATACATGTTCGTGAACCTTAATGACTGCTTGTAGATCTGTTAGGTTGTCGCATGCATTGACTAAAGAAATAAGAGCCAATTTGTCAGGCTCTATCCCTGTGCATTGCATTTCATAATACATCATCAATGCTTCCTTGCAGAATCCATTCCATTCAATAACAAAACATTATTTTGTTTGTATTTGTGTAAATCCATTTTAGTACATTAGATTTGGTTTCCATATGCATTTGCAACTACTGAAACTTGTCTCTTCCTCTTCACTTTAATAACCCACGACTGTTTAACTACTGCCACAACAGTGAATACGAGAGTGGGACGAGGGCCATAAGAATATGAAGTATAAGAATGAGTTCAGAGACATAAGGGCAGATGCGGAAGCGTGTAGTTATTTAACAAATTTTCATACGTAGTTGGAGATGAAGATTGGGAAATGGTGAACATTTCATTATGAGGAGGTGGCCTATGATCAAACTGCCATTATTCACTCATTTATCGGCCTCAAGATCATCATCAGCTTGGCATGGTTGAAAGCTATTGGGAATCTGCCCCAGTTCAGGAATTTGACAGTCTTGCAACTTTTCTTCTTGTGATACAATAGACTCAGCAGCCTAAGTCCCTCAGTTCTTTACATTCTCATTTCCTGATACGATGGAGAGGATTATATGATACAAACATGCAGAGAAAAAAGTAACTAAGAAACACAGCTTCTCACTAGATTTGTACTGTTGGAATGGATGATACTGAATATCTGATGAACTACACTTGCTATTTCATTTGTAGATGTCAATTGACATTCTTCTTCAATCTTGACATTGAAGGAGTAGAGCACTGAAAGATCAATGGTGGTAATATTCAAGTGTAAAATTGTCATATTGAGATTCTCAAGAGCCAAGATGACTTTGAGAAGTTGTCCAGGCCTCTTTAGAGAGAGAACTTTGAGACTGGCATGTGTTTCAATCACAGTCACCTCTACATCAACGATTGCAGACTTGCTTTCTGCAGTAATTTCATTATGTTGATCCAAATTAGAGCTTTCCATCTCACATTTTAGTTCTGTTCGTTGTGACAAATATGAAGTATACTGTGGAGAGAGGAAGAAACCGTTGAAGGGAGTGGCATTTGATTTGGGACTCTGAGATCCTTCCAGTTCACATTGTTTTCTACGCTTTTGAGCTTGAGCTTGAAGAGACTGCAAGAGCTATTCTAGTTCTTTAACAAAGTCAATTGCACCTCCAATAATGGAGGCCTCATCTCCCCTTTGGATGAAAGAGACCGGCATCAGGGAACATAGGACTGTTAAATGCTCGTTCATTTGCTTTCTCCTATTGTGCTCAATAGCAATGTGAGTCATCCTTTGGCTCTCAACTTCTTCACTGTTCTTGCAGACCTTGGAACGCTTCCTCTTCCTAATTCACTCACAGGTGGCTGTATTGGCTTGGTAACCATTAATATTCCCCAATCTCTTGTCGTTGCAACTGTATGAAGAATTCACAGTGTTGTTGCATCTGTTAGAGGCCACTCTAGGAAGTCAAGATTCACTACTAAAAACAGTGGGAAGATTTATCATTTGGGCACAAGTTCTGTATGGAATTGTCAGCTGAATGTACACATATGTATCCTCCTTGATGTGCTTGTAAGGTAAAACCAAGAGCCTCTCCTGGACATTCGTTGAAAGGAGCACAATACAAGATTGAGCTAGCCCACACTAGAGGTTAACCAGACTATAACTGCACTTGTTCATTTCCGAGCCAACCCAAGTATTTTTTTGCACATAATGGTCACCTGTAGCCTAACAATGATTGCTGCCACAACTGATTATTCTTAAATAGAGCTTGAAATATTCCAGCAAGGTCACTATATTCATATGTTTGATGGCAAAGCGTTTGACTTCATCTGTAATGAGTTCAACTCCTTAATGCATTACACCCTTTCCATTCCATTAGTCATATGGAGCAAGTCAATGCCATGAGAAGTTGAAAAGGTACGAGAAAATGTTTATTTTATAATATTCAATGCCACAATATGCCCTGAGGAGAAAGTAGGGGTGTAACGATTTTGCACAAGATTTTTATCCTCACCATGATGCTGGACCGAGGTCTATGTAACCAGATTTGATACTGACCTATTTCCTATTTTGAGTCTTATTGTTTGCGAATGAACAATATACTTTTCCTTGTATATGAATGCAACCAACCATTGTTGTGTGTGGATTTAGAGAATAATTGTAGAGTTAAAAACTTACTTTTGGTTCATTCCTCAAGGAAGAATATCACTTGATTGTTGTATTTTTCTGGGAGAACAAAGTTTGAGAATAACTTGCAGTGCAATTAGTTCATAGTCATGAACAAATTTCAAAGTGTAAGTTTGACAATGGAGAATATGGCTCAAATTATTGAAGTATTAGAATTATTGAAAACTTTGATGCATTCTACTGATCATGATACAATGAAAATTAGCAAGAACACTCTCTGTGATATTAAAACCTACCTGCAGTATACACAAGAAAAGATAGAATTTTTGAGGTATGAATCTCATCTATAGCAAGAAGAATTAAAATAGAAGAGTCATCATTCTGAACCTGTTTCTGTTCAAAACAATGAAACAGACTCCCATAAGAAGCAAGTTGATTAAGATCCAGTGACCAATAAAGCAGGAAGGTTACATGCAGAAGTAGAAATTCAGTCTGCATTTCCCAAGCCAATCATTAGACCTTGGGAAGAGCTTGTCCAAAACAAACAAAAAACTGGTCTTGGATATGACAAGGATGTGTCCTCTCATATTCCAGATTACTCAAAGCCCATCCAGTTTTAGAGTGATAGATTCCTTCATTACAGTTCACCTTCAGTTGTTCCAAATTCTGCTCCTCTTCCACAACAACAACAACAAATTGTAAAATGCCAACACTGTGACCTAGCTGGCCATAAGAAAGATCACTATTTTGATCTTCATCCATGTAAGCGCTGTCATAAAACCAGTCATTCTTCAAACAAATTCTTTAGAAACAAACCCCTTGCGAGAACAAAGATTCATCTTGGATGGATCGCTTCTTGGCAATGGGCATCAACAACCAAGAAGATATTTTAGTCATATGTCCGAACTTGGTCTAGAGTATTGAACAATCTTGCAGTTGAGTATTCTCCATCATCTCACCTTATATCTAATAGGGGGGAAATTATGGTCATCTACAAGCTTCAAAGCCAAATCAAGCGAGCCTGAGCCACAACCTGCCATACGAGATTCAGAGTTGTAGCCAAAGACAAAGATGCCCCTAAGCATGCCTTCAATGGGTGCTATCTCTTCAATCAATTTGGGCACTTCCTCTAGCAGAAGACTTCAGCTTCTTACCAGTTTTGGAAGAGTTCCAAGAATTGCATTAAGCATTCCAGAGTTGTTGGTCATACTTAACCCATCACAGGTGGAGACCTCCCTTTCATGGTTAAGGTTTCTGTCTTCAAAACATCAGGAGCACTTCCTCTAGCAGAAGACATGAGCTTCATGCCAGACTTGGAAGAGTTCTAGGAACTGCACTAATCATTCTAGTGTTGGTGGTCATCCTTAAACCACTGCCCTTTATACCAACATTTCAAAGAGCACATTTAGCCTAGTGTTACCATCTTTTTTACACATTTTTTATTACAACTCTCTTCTTGGACTCATACATACCCATTAGGATTAAGGGGGAATATTGGACACCTAATCCTCTATGGGTTGGTGTAGAATGTGAACAACCATGAGAGTCCAAGAGACCTTGGGATGTGGAACCCAACGGTCACACGGATTTACTTTAAATGTATATCATTGTCAAATAATAGATGAACTCTCCTACTTATCTTTCCTATTTGTCTTTTCCATGTGTGTGTTTAACACCACCTATATGTTTTAACCCTGTACATAAATTACATACATATGAATTCCAAAATAGAAAATAAACAATGAGAGAGCATAACACATAAAACACATATACACAGAGATTTCCCCTGGATCCCAAAACCGAGACTACCAACATGATTTCTCATTATATTCCTTTCAATGTTATAATACATATTTATACATGCCGAAGCATCCAATACCATGGACCGAAAACCATTGCGTCAAAAAACTATATGCGAAAATCATGCACAAAACCATAGGTGGGTTGACGGGTGCTACCCCGTAACCCATAAAGTGGGGTGATGGGTACACCTCAAACCCCCTGTGACCTCCCCTCTAACCCCCAGTTAACTACGTGGGCTAGTCATGGAAATAATATAACACAACCCAACATTCTCCCACTTGTTGTTTTCTTTCCACAGGGGGCCACAAGAGAGCTTAGTAATTTATTCAGCCTTGCAATGCCCATTGTTTCTCTACACGAAGGGAACTTCTTAGAGCTCACAGATTTTTTCAATGCATCTGCAGTATTCTTCAAAGTGTCCACCTTTACCAGCAACACGTTTTTGTCTTCTATCATATCCCTCACAAAGTCATACTAAACATGAATGTGCTTTGTCCTTGAATGATATCCAGAGTTCTTTGCCAAGAAAATTGCACTTTGGCTGTCACAATCTATCCTTATAGCTTCCTGTACTAACCCCATACATGAACACAATCTCCGCAACCAAACTGATTCCTTGCTTGCATGAGTGGCTTCCATGTATTTTTCCTCTGTATTTGATAGTGCCACTATAATTTTTTTCTTACTCATCCAACTGACTACACTATTAAATAGGTTAAACACATACCCACTTGTAGATCTTCTCTGATCCAGATCTCCAGCCTAGTCTACATCAACAAATCCATGAATATCCAACACTTTGTCCAATCCTGGTCTTCCTTGGTAGCACAAACCATAATCACTAGTGCCACACAAATACCTAAAAACCCACTTCACTGCTATCCAATTCTCCTTCTCTAGTTTAGACATAAAGCTGCTCAATACTCCCACTGTATGTACAATGTATGGTCTAGTACAAACAATTTCATTCATCAGGCTACTGACTGCACTTGCATATAGAACACAGGACATGTCCTCTTCCTCTTCTTGTGTCTTGGGACACTATTCAGCAAATAACCTCACACCTACAGGAATAGGAACCTTCACCGGTTTACTGTCCTACATATTAAACCTCTGCAATAATGTCTCAACATATTTCGTCTAGTTTAACTAGAGCTTCTTCTTTGTCTAGTCCCTTTTAATTTCCATGCCCAAAATATAGTTTGCAGCACCAAGATCTTTTAGGTCGAATTTGGAGGACAAACGAGTCTTCAAATCCTAGATAATTTCTTTGTCATTTCCAACCAGCAACATATCATTCACATACAAGACCAGTAAATAACATGGTCACCAATTAATTTAAAATACACACAGTGATCTTCTTTTCTTCTGGTGAAGCGAAGTCCTCGTATTAATGTATCAAATTTCTGATACCACATTCTTGGTGATTGTTTTAACCCATACAGGGACTTCTTTAACTTACATACCAGTTCTTTCCTAGACTTCACCACAAAGCCTGCAGGTTGCTTCATGTAGATCTCCTCTTCTAGATCCTCGTGAAGAAATGTTATCTTCACATCCATCTGTTCTACCTCAAAATCAAAAGCAACAACAACAGATAAAATTAATCTAATAGAAGTTACCTTGGAAACAGGAGAAAAAATATCACCAAAATCAATTCCCGGCACCTAGGAATAACCTTTTGCTACCAACCGAGCTTTGTATTTCTCCACTTTTCCTTCTGTATTTATCTTCTTTTTGAACACCCATTTGATCCAATGGGTTTCCTTCCAGTCGATACCTCCACCAGATCTCAAACCTCATTTTTGTGCAAAGATGCCATTTCATCAACCATGGCCTCTTTCTAGAGTTTTCCATCCTTTGAATCCATCGCTTCCTTCACAGTTATGGGATCATCATCAGTAACATACAAAGTAAAATTTTAACAGAAAGTAGATGGACTATACCTTTCTAGCTACCTTCTTTCTCGAACTGATCTTCTCATAGCCAGAATTTGTGGCTCTTCATCTTTTGATTCCTCCTCTGCTATAGAGTCTGATTCTTCCTCCTTTAGCTCAAACTCTATCTTCTCAGGTTCCTTTGGTTGGAATTCATGTTTAATAACATCTTTCACCTCTCTGAACACCACATCTTGGCTATACACAACCTTCCTTGTTCCGGGGTTCGAAAGCTTATAACCCTTTAAACCATCCTTATACCCAATAAAGATGCACTTTTCAGATTTACTATCCAACTTGGTTTGTTTCTCCTCTGGAACATGTACATATGCATGACATCCAAATACCCTTAGATGTGAAAGAGACGGTTTCGTACCAGTGCATACCTCTTATGGAGTCATATCCTCCAACGGTGATCAAGGTGACTTGTTGACCAGGCAACATGCAGTATCCACCACCTCTACCCAGAATTCCTGTCCTAACCCGGCACCACTGAACATGCTCCTTGCCCTTTTCATCAACGTCTTGTTCATTCTTTTTGCAACTTCATTTTTATGAGGTGTATATGGAGTAGTCTTCTACCGTGATATACCACATTTCTTACAGAATTCTTCAATTTCCTTGATACAAAACTCTCCAACATTATCTGTCCTCAGCACCTTTATCTTCTTCTCTGTCTCATTTCCATGAGAGCCTTAAATTCTTTAAATCTGTCAAAGACTTTAGATTTCTTCTTAATGAAATATATCCATGTATTCCTTGAGAATTCATCTATAAATCATACATACTACACAGAGTTACCCAGTGATGGAGCCTTCACAGGTCCAAACACATCACTGTGAACAAGCTCTAATATCTATTTTGCCCTCTTACTACCAGAGGGGAAACTCACCCTATTCTTCTTCCCATATACACAATTTTGATAGAAATCAAAATCCAGAGTGCTATTAATCATACCTTATACCAGACCTTTACCATGAAGTATTCGAAGGCCCTCCTCTCCAATATGTCCAAGCCTTTGATGCCACAACATGGTCTTTTCTCCAGAGACCACTAGATTTTCTTCTCCACTTTCAGGAACCACAGAACTGTTGAACCCATCAACAACTACGCTATCTTGTAGCTTGTACAAAGTTCCAATTTGAACTCCCGACATCAATACTAGTGCTCCCCGAACCATCTTGTAGGTATCCTTCTTGAACACTGTTTTTAAATCTGCATCATCCAGCTTGCTAACATAAATCAGATTTCTGGCTAATGCAGGAATATGCAGAACACCCGGAAGTGTTCTAACACTTCCACCTTGCAACTTCAACTTTACTTTTCTACGACCAACGATTCTAGCCTTCCTGTCATCGCCCAAGAAGACATCACCACCATCATATTTCTCATACTCGCAGAACCACTCTCTATGGGGAGTGAAGTGAAAGGATGCACCTGAGTCAATCAACCATGCCTAATGATCTACATGTGTACTTGAAGAAGCCAAGTACACAACTCCACCTTCATCTGAGGTGGTTTTCACCTCTACAGAAGGAGCATCATTAGATCCCTTTCCTTTATCAGGAGCTTTAGATTTACAGTCCCTTTTGTAGTGCCCTTCCTTTCTGCATTTCCAACGCACCACCTTTACAAGTTTTCTTGGATATTTAGATCTCCCTCTAGATTCAGATCTCCCACTTGATGACTTATTTTTGTTTCTGTTCTTCGACCGTCCTAGTACAAAAAAGGCATCACCATTATAGCTCTCCATATTTTTCCGTCTCATCTCCTCTGGCAGCAAGGCTGAGACTATTTCATCAAATTGCAAGGCAGTTGCATTACTACCTATTGCAATAACCGAACTATCCCATGAATCTGGTAGAGAACACAATAAACTAATGCACCTATCTTCATCTAAAATTTTAATATCAATAGATGCTAACTGACTTACCACAGTACTAAATGCATTTAGATGCTCTATCACCAAGTCTCTATCTTTCATCCTCAGGTTATACAGCTTTTTCCGCAAGAACATTTTATTCACTAGAGATTTAGATTGGTACAAAGTCCCTAACTTGTCCCACAAAGCCTTCGTCGTAGCTTCCCCTGATACATTCAGCAATACTGAATCTGAGAGACACAATCAAATTGTGTTCTTTGCCTTCCAATCCAACTTCTTCCATTCTTCATCAGACACTCCCATTGGTTTAGTACCTAGATCTACCGCGATCCACTAATCTTTATCCGCCAACAGATCGTCCATATTGAGTTTCCACAACTCAAAACTATGACCATTAAATTTCTCAATCTCTATATTTCCACTACTTGCCATATTATTTCACCATCAGAATCAATCTCGCAGATCTCCCACTGAATATGGTCTACCACAGGCCCAAGTGAAACCCCTCAGCAACAGAGGCATCCCCTTGAAGCCAAAACATCTCTGATACCAAATGTAGGTTTTAACCCCCTACAGAAATTACCTGCATATGAATTCTAAAACACAAAAAATAAACAATGCAAGAGAATAACAAATAAAACACATATGCATAGAGATTTCCCCTGGATCCCAAAACTGGGACTACCAGCTTGATTTTTCATTATATTCCTTTCAATGTTACAATACATATTTATACATGCCAAAGCATCCAATACCATGGACCGAAAACCATCGTGTCCAAAACCATGGACCGAAAACCATCGCGTCCAAAAACCATGTGCGAAAGTCATGAACAAAACGATAGGTGGGTCCGCCCATAAAGTGGGGTTACGGGTACCCCTCCAACCCCCTGTGACCCCCCCTCAAACCCCCAGTTAACTACGTGGGCTAGTTGTGGAAAGAACATAACACAACCCAACACCACTGGCTTCCTCTTGGGTCTTGGCACAATTTCCCACCAATCATTCTTCATGATGGATTGGTATTCCTCCATCACAGAATCCTTCCAAAAATATTGGTCTATGGGTAATTTCCCAAATAACTTAGGAGACATAAGACATGGTTTTTCTAGGCTAGGAAGTTCCCATAAGCTAAGGATTAATAAGGGAACATGATTTTCCTAGGAAAAATATCATAATTCCTTAAGTGGTGAAAAACAAGCATACTCTAGGCTAATGAAAAGTCACCTTCATTTTATAAAATGAAGAATTCCTAAAGCGACTTTATAAAAATTAAAATGGTAAAATGGAAAAAAGAGTGGCTACTAAATTATAAAAAGGAAAAAGTGAGGAGTATCTCCTTATTATATCACTTGCATTTTGAGGAAAGGAGCTCTTAGAGAGAAGCTTAAGGTTTGAGAAATCCTAGCAATGATTTTTAGCTTCAGTGATGATGTTATACACCGTAGTTGGTCAAGAGAGAAGAATAACTTAAATTTCTCCCTTGAATTTCAAAAGAGAAAAATATTTATGGAATATGATGGAGGTAAAAGGTGTTATAAATTGATTTTATCTTCTCATTTTGTGTTTTCCATATACCGTCTTTTAGGTAGAAGTCTAAGCCAAAGTGGTTGTTGAAAAGAGGCTAGATATCTAGCTCATTGTGTTGGATGAGTTCACTAGAATAAAGATTGGCTCTGAATGAGAAGGAGAACACGAGTTTTTTTGGGCTTGTAGCATGAATTTCGCTTACCAATGGGGTTCAAATAACCCATGATACTTGTTGGATAAATTCTATAGTAAAGGGTTTGTGTTTATTGACCAAAGTGACACAATTTTATCTAAATTGTGCCCAAATCCGTTCTGATGTGGCTAGACACAATACTGTAGCAGAAAAGGAGTTTCCTTCCTTCATCCAAGTTATTGTATGAGTTTTTTCCTTGCTAGCCAAGTCATATGGTTGTATTAAGCATAATTTTTCCTGCATTTTGGATCGTGCTAAGCAATAAATAGGTCTGTATACCATTTTTGTGTGAGGGATTAGGTATGTAGTGAAAGGGAGCATGAGTTCGATGTCCTTGAGGATGAATTTAAATTATGAGTGTCGATGAACTTTTTAGAATATTACTAATCATGTGATTGAGTTGTTTCACATATATTTGGGTCGACGTACCAGTTTCCTATTCTTTATTCACAGTACTACCACTATGTGTATTTTATAGTTAGCGTAGCTTGTTTTGTTGAATTTATAATAGTTGGAGTTATATGTAAATATAATTGTGTTACCTCATACTATAATTAGTATGAGTTTTATGTTGGCTTAATCTCTTTACATCATTCTCATTGGAAGGGAAATGTAAGCATATTTTGATTTTTAAGCTATTTATTGTGATCTGATTGTATTTTAGTTGAATATTTCTCATATATTGTTGTTAAAAGATCCATTGAACACATGTGTGGTACTGTGTATTTAACATTTTGAATTAAATAACTCTGAAGAGCATCTATAACTATAGACACACCAACTGTTTGACGAAATTTATTGATGAGATATTCCCTAAAACTTAGAAAAAGTATTAGAAATTCAATATGCTTCTAGAGATGTATCTTACAATGGTATTAGAGCATGACATTGGAAAGATATGGGTTTGAATGATAAATTATCAGTGATTCATTAGCTCATAAGACAAACATTTCAGTTCGGTAACTTATAGAAGGAGCGTTCAAATAAAAGATCCCACTCCCATTTGGGAAGAAGAAGAGTCTCAAAGAAAAATAAGAGAGGAATAAGAAATCCCTAGAAGGGGAAAATGGTTAGAAGAGTCACTTGAAATGGAAGAGCTATACATGGGAGATAAGGAGACTCAAGCGTTCAACAACCTTCTTAGTGAATTGAATGATTTTGATAACGGCCAAAAGGACATGGTGCTTCTAATGAGCAAGATAGAAAACAAAGGAGCTTCCACTAAGGACCTTGAGAATGGAGAAAGATATAATAGTGGTGATGGTAGCAAGCTTGTACTACCATTCAGAGCCATTTCCACTTACATAGCAGTGCACCCAGACCAAACATGTCTCAATTTATATACGAGGCAACAAAAGACCATATATAGAAGACAATTTAGGGGATTCCTTATATGGATTATTCTAAGTATAGAGGATTTAAACTTGATTTCCAAGCTACTATGGGTTTCACAATCCTTTTACACCTCCAATTCAAAATCAATCCTAAGGGAGCTCAAAAGGCTATGAGGCAAAATCACAATCTACATAAGGCATTGGGGAAGGTGACCACTCCTTATTTTCATGGGTGATCTAGATGCTCATCTTAGTCATGGGTATAGAAGTTGGATACATATTGAACAATGTAAACTTTGAAATGGGTACTATAAACTCAAAGTGGGAACTCTAGTTAAAAACGCCCAAAAATGAAAAATAGTGCTAAAAATGAAAAGTTTGTATAGTGGAACGATGTTTTGTTTTAGGGTTAATTTTCAAACATGTTTAAAAAATGGAAGTAAATCCCATTCTTTTTTGCAAAAAAATATTGCTTTTGAGCAAAAAAACACATTAATGTTTTTGAGGAGAAAACACACTAATGTTTTTGGTAGAATAACATTTTTCTTTCCTACGGATAATTTCCAATATATTTAGTAATGAAGATAAAGATAAAATAATTGGATTTGAAAAAAAATTAAAAGATATAAGTTTTCAACACAGTTAAACCATGAAATTATGAACAAATTACATGACTAAATTAATCAAAAGGTCAATACTTGTAGATTGGATGAAACATAAATTATATCTCTAACTTGTTGTTGCATTGTAAATATTCTAAACAATAAAACTCATCATAATTAAAACATATAATGCAACAAACATAAAAATAACTCATAACTTCATTTAACATGATATGGAAATCCATTTTTTTTATTTCAAGATACGATGCAAACATTAGTTAGACAATTATTCAAATCACTCATATTTTCTTGCACACCATCACAATTCACATCTTCAAATGAATGACTGGATGCAGATGAAGATGTTCCATATTCTTATTTTTCATCAACTAGTGCCCCATATGAGTCCACATGCGTGTCACCATTTTAAAAGACTCCCATCTCAACATTATCTCTTCTAGTAACAACCTCTTCAAAATATCTATCGCCTTGAAGCGAAGAGTTCCTATGTTTGTTAAATTGAATTCATAAACAAATATGTGAATATCCCCCAATTTTAAGAGGTATGTGTGATGATGATTTATATTTGTACCCTTGCATTTTCTCTTTCCGCCAATTTTTTTATCAATTACCATCTTTGGCTTGTACACACCACTGAATGGGTGTGTATTTGTGACATACCAATGTACTTTGACACCTGCAACATCTTCATTTTCTGTAATGACCTTTATAACCTTAAAAACCTAAAATTGATAGCCATTAGGATCTCTATTAGCTAGCACTACGATCACGAAAGCCTCCTTAATATCCTCTATTGAAGCTCTATAAAGGTATTCCATGGCTTCGTGTTGTGCACGAGATTTTCTGGAACCAATATACATTTCTCTATCCTCTACCTATGAAGAATTAATAATACCTTGAGATTGTTGTCGTTCAATAATGTTTCTTTCCTCATGTTCATTTGACACATTTTGTGGCCAAATAAATGGAGTTTTCAAAGGTAGATCTTCATTTGTTGTTCTTGAAATGATATGACTTTGATTATTGAAAAACGACTCCCACAAAACTGAATCAGTAATATCAAAGTACGCATATGTATATATAATTACATTTTTTAATTTCTTCTAGGAAATCAAAATAATTTATATCTCTATTCTACCTGCGTGCATTATGAACTTCAATAGCTGATTGTAATAACAATATATTTGATGCAAATATTGGATGATTTGGAATGAACTTCAAAAATTAAAAACCTCATGACGACGCCCATTCTACAGTAGTTGAATACTGATTGACCCATATTAATGTTTTCCCATCAATTTTTATGATACGAAATTGATGTTGGAAGCTAATGCCATTAAGTTGTTCAAGGCATTTTTGCTCACCATCCGATCCCAGAATAAACCTTCGCATGTCAACAGTCTCTTCCAACACATAAAAAATAGGCTCCAGCATGTATGATTTCTTAGTACATTCAATTAATGATGGAAAGATCCCAACATCCTTCCTCCTCAATGTGACTGAAAAATTATTGAACATCTGATCAATATGGGCATGAGTGTGCCCAACAGGAAGGAAACTAGTCTTTACCTTCTGAAAATTCTCAATTCAACAAGCATAATTATATATCCAAAACCAATCTCATTTTTATTTTCACGATAAGTGTTGTCCAATTGTAGATACAAAAATTCAGGATGGTTACCAAACCAATGAGGAAGCACACCATGAATTATGGTTATTGTCAGATTTGCATCATTATGAATATTTGGAGCCATGAAGAATACCCTTGGTAAAATTTTCCTATTGAAGACCATACAACTAACCAAGTGATACTGAATAAAATTTTCTTCCTATAAATTTTTGGGTGTGAGAACAAAATGTGGTAGAAGTGCTTTATTCTGGTCCATACCATCAATCATCAAACCCCAAATATTTATTTAGATTATCGTAACACTTCTTTCAATGCTTGTACAAAATTTTCCTTTCACTTATTTGTTGTTCGTGATGATATTGAAGCTCTTTGACAATGGAATCTACAAAACATAAAAGAAATTCATTAATAAATAGATTTTCATAGTTGAGGACTATACAATTTTAAAAATTAATGTTATGAATGCTTACCTCTTTCTGCCCCTTCACATTTATGCCTTTTTTATCTAAGAGAAGCACATGTACTACAAATCCCCATCCTTGTCTTCTTAGGAATACATATATTGTTGATTTCTTTCTTCCATATCTTCACAAAAGTTTTATATGTAATAAATTGACCATTTCCTTCAGCACCTTCTCCATATTCTTTGTATAAGCTGTAGATTTCTCGTCCTCAGAAATTATCTAGAATATGTATTATCTCTCTATTTGGCATACTGTTAGGTTCCTATAACACTAGTGATTACCCAATTACTATTGTAGTTATATCCCTTATTAATATTTTTGTGCCCCTATTGTCCCCATATTGTTATTACTATGCCCCATAGAATCCCTCTATTGTTATTTTTGTGCCTTTATATTATTATTGTTAGGTCAGTTGGGTTATATTATTACCCCTTGGACTCCTATATATAGAAAGGAGTTTTTGTCATTTGAATCATCAAAGAATCATTCATTTGTGTAATGTAAAGGAGGTTTCCTCCTCGAAGAGGCTGAATTCTAAGGCGTTGATCTATCTTTTCTATATTTTTGTGAGTTAGTTTCATAACATTTGGTATCGGAGCTTTGGATTCTAAGGTTTCGCTGCTTCAAATAGGTCATCATGGAATTTTCACTATAACGTTTTTTCCTGTGACGTTTCAGAAGAAAAAAAAAACTATTTGAGACGAAATCACAATAAACCTTGGGTCCGAATTTTAGAGATTTTTGCGCTATATTTGTGGAGATATGATCCGAGGAAGTTGGTCTTTTTGAAGACTCCTGAATTACATTCCAAACAGGTGACCTGGGGAAAATCGTCATAAATTTCTCTCTGAGCATCAGATTGAAGTTTCGTGAGAAAGTATAGAAAGAGGATGGACTGTAGTTTCTCGTATATATTTTTTAGAGCCAAAGGTCAAAACAGGGACACGTGGCATGCCGTACAAGTTCACTCTACTGAACTAGTCTATAATTAGGTCCCTGTGGGAGATTTGGCATAACTCTTCCTTGGAGAATCCAATTTGGATCAGACTGGTGGCATTGGAAAGAGGACACAGAGGGCTACTACAGAACGCAATTTCAAAATTGGATGATCCGAAATTACAGAAATACATCAGAGGCAATATCGAGCTCCTACAAAGTGAAAAACGTTCTGTAGATTTTTTTAAATTTTAGCTTAAGCTTAGTTTGAAAAATTATTTTGAAGGAATTCAAAGGGCATAGTAGAGCATTATTATCAGTAACTCATGCCTCGAGGAAAGAAAATGCAAACACCTAGTAAGCAACCTGAAAGTTGTAGCATCACTTATGAAGAAGAGGAAGAAATGATACATAATATATCAAAATTACAAGACCAAGTGCAACAAATGTGACTCTCACAAAAGCTAACAGAGGCTAAGGTAAATGGCATGGAATCTAAGATAAAGGGTGTGGAAGCTAGGATGAATGGCATGGAAGCTAAGATCGACGATTTGAAGACAGACATGGCAGATTTAAAGACACATTTGACAAATTTTCTACAAGAAATACTTACTAATGGTGAAAGGGTAGTAAAGGAAACTCATGATGCGAACAAAATAAATGTTAATCACGATTTCATAGACTCTATTGTTGGATCAAAGACCCACCATATTCCAAAAATCGATATGAGGAAGTTTGATGGAAAGGATCCCGCAACATGGATATTACAGATGGAGCAATTTTTCGATCTCATTAATGTGCAAAACGCACAAAAGTTACATATTGAAACTTTATATTTGGAACCAAATTAGTTTGTATGGTATCAATGGCTTTTCTCTCGTAAACGAATTACCACTTGGGCAATTTTTACGGAAGAATTGACAACACATTATGAGGATACAGAAAGCAACACTTTTTTTAGCCAAGTGATAAGTCTCAAACAAAAGGGTTCAATAATGGAGCACATTGAGGAGTTCCAAAAATTGAACATAAGGGTAAAAAATATTTCAGAGGAGCATAGGATTGATGTGTTCATAGGGACTTTAAAGGATAATATCCAGCACGATGTTCGCCTTTGGGAACCTGATTCATTAGAGAAGGAATTCAGGTTAGCAAGAAAAATGGAAAGCAAAATTATGGCAACCAGGAAGCATACCACTCACAACTATAAAGATGGAAGTGTTGTTGCCCCTAGTTTTCCACAAGCTATAAGGTTGACACCACAACAATTGGAAAAAAAATAGCAAAAGTTCTTTGTTATAGTTGTGATAGCAAAACACTAATGGTCATAAGTGTGCTGAGAAGAAATTATTCTACATAGATTGTGAAGAGGAGGAAGAAAAGGAGCAAGAAGGGTCAAAAGAAGAGGATATACTCCAGGAACAAAGCCTAGATAAATAAGAAATGAATCCGACCATATCTTATAATGCATTGGCAGGAATTACCACTCCTCAAACCATTAAGATAGAAGTACATACCAAGAAGAAAAAGGTAATAGTGGTTATTGATTCAGGAAGTACCCAAAATTTTATTCATTGTAAGGTAGCAAAAGAATTGAATTGCTTCCCATATCCGCACCAGAGTGTCAAGTGATGGTTGCAAATGGAGGAATAATAAATTACTCTATAAAGTTCCATAATATCAAGCTATCCATGGGAGAATATGTATTGACTATCCTAATGCTTTCCATTCCAATGGGAGGTGCTGATGTTGTACTAGGAGTCCAATGGCTACAATCCTTGGGTACAATAGCTATTAATTTTCAAAAAAATTTCATGAAATTTTCCACGGAAGGAAAGGAAGTTGAATTAAGGGGTATTGCAGGGAAACTGAGAAAGATAATCAGCTCTAATGATATGACAAAGCTTCTAAAAAAGGAACAAAGAGGTGTAATTGCACAATTATGTTCGCTAGATGTTTCCACACCAAAATCGTCTATTTCTCCAAATCTCCAAAAAGCCTTGGACAATCGTTCCAAGGTATTTTGAGGCTCCCAAAGGTCTCCCACCTATTCGTGATCATGATCATGCTATTTATCTGATTCCAGGAAGTGTTCCTCCAAACATCAAGCCGTACAAATATCCCTATGCCCAAAAGAGTGAAATTGAACGTATGGTTGCAGAAATGCTAGAGGCTGGTATAGTTCAACTGAGTCAAAGTTCATTCTCTTCTCCAGTAGTATTGGTGCACAAGAAGGATGGATCATGGTTCATGTGTCCAGATTATAGGGAGCTCAACAAACTCACTATTAAAGATAAGTTTCCCATTCCTGTCATTGATGAATTACTGGATCAATTACATGGATCAATTTACTTCACCAAGTTGGATCTTCGTTTAGGTTATCATCAAATTAGAATGAAGACTGAAGACATTCCAAAAACAACATTTAGAACTCATGAGGGTCATTATGAATTTTTGGTCATACCTTTTGGCCTTACCAATGCACCTTCTACATTTCAAGGTTTGATGAATTCCATTTTCAAACCCTTCCTTAGAAAATTTGTGTTAGTATTTTTTGATGATATACTAATGTACAACAAGTCTTGGAAGGATCATGTTGAACATGTTGACATGGTGCTACAACTATTGTAGGAGAAACAATTATATGAAAAAGGACCCAAATGTTTCTTTGGAGTACAAGAGGTGGAATATCTGGGTCATATTGTATCTCATGAAGGAGTTAAGGTAGACCTTAGAAAAATTAAATGCATTAAGGAATGAAAAATCCCCACATCCATAAAGCATCTGCGAGGATTTCTCAGGTTGACAGGGTATTATCGCAAGTTTGTTAATAATTATGGGAGAATAACAACACCTCTAACAACATTATTGAAGAAAGATGCATTTTCATGGACTCCAGAAGCAACAAAGGCCTTTGAACATCTTAAAGAGGCATTGTGCCAAGCACCGGTCTTAGCTTCATCGGACTTCACAAAAGCTTTATTTTGGAATGTGATGCTTCAGGAAATCAAATTGGTGCTGTTTTAATGCAAGATGAAAGACCCATTGCTTTTGAAAGTTGTCCAATCAAGGAAAGTTTTTACACAAAGCTATTTATGAGAAGGAAATGTTGGCAATACTACATGCACTTAAGAAATGGCGACCCTACCTAATGGGAAGACACTTCAAGGTAAAAATGGATCATGATAGCCTTAAATACTTTTTAGAACAAAAATGATCCTCTGAAGAGCAACAAAAGTGGGTCGCAAAGATGTTGGGTTCTGACTTTTAAATCATCTACAAAAAGGGAAGCAAAATGTGGTGGTAGACACACTCTCAAGAAAGGATGAGGATGTGGAAGCATTATCATGTGCCATTTCTATTATCCAACCAGATTGGATAAACAAAGCAAGGGAGGAATGGAAGAAGGATGAAGAAGTGTGGGCACTTATTCAAAAGTTACAACAAGATTCCAGTACATCTGATACATTTAGCTGGAAAAATGATTCGTTATGGTACAAAGATTGCTTATACCTCTGTAAGAATTCCCAACTCAAACAAAAGATTCTTATGGAATTGCACACTTCTCCCCTAGGAGGGCACTCAGGATTTTTAAAAACTTACCATAGGGTTAAGAAGGATTTTTTTTGGGATGGCCTTAAATCGAATATTCAAAAGTTTGTGGCAGAATGTTTGGTTTTCCAACAAAATGAAGTTGAAACAATTAAGGCCCTGTGTCTATTACAACCTTTATCCATTCCAAGCCAATGTTGGGAGGAGGTTTCAATGGATCTTATCACAGATTTACCCACGTCTAAGGGAAAGAGTGTCATTATGGTGGTAGTTGACAGACTTACCAAGTATGTAATGGCAGAAGTGTCCTCAGACACGTAATTTTATTAATCAGAAAAAAACAATTACATAATTGAATTTGCAAGAGTTTACACCTGAACAACACAAATACTCTTGCAATGAGCTATATATAAGCTCCATTTCCTAACTACCTCTAGTTATGGATCACTTATTAAATAACAAGTGTCCATTTACAATAAATGCTATTCAAACCAACTAGCGAACTAATCTCCTAAAATAGAGCCTAAGATACAACACATTTGGAGAGTCATATCTAGTTACAACAATATGCTAATTCTAAAAGTCTCCATTAAATAAATAAACATTCTAGAATAATAATTATTAATTTAATATCTTAAATTAATAATTATTTTATTCTAATTTTATAACCTATGATAAAATTGTATTTTTGGATCATCTAACATTCCCCCTATGATTCAAAGATACATTACAACAGATACCAATTTCATCCCTGAACTTAGTAAATTTTATTCTGCCGAGTGGTTTCGTGAAAATGTCGGAGATCTGATCTTCGAAAGGACAGTAAACTTGTTTACAGACATCTTTGGCAATGAGAGACATGATATGATGATACTTGGTGTCCACATGCTTTGTCTTTGAATGAAAAACTAGGTTCTTGGAAAGTTTGATGGCTGACTGGCTGTCAATGAATAATGATGTAGCTTCTGCCTGAGAAATGCCCAAGTCTTGCAAAATTCGGCGCAACCAAACAATTTCACATGCTGCTTCCCATGCTGAAATGTACTCTGCTTCTGCTGAAGAAGTGGTCACTGTAGCTTGTTTCTTACAACTCCAAGATATTGCTGCTGACCCCATGTTCATTAAATAACCTGATGTTGATTCTCGATCATCAATACTGCCAGCAAAGTCGGCATCAAAATATACACCAAGTACAAAATTTCTAGTCTTTGTGTAAAGAAGACCAAAATATTTTGTTCCTTGGATATATCGAAGAACTCTTTTGGTTGCATTCCAGTGGCTGTCTCGTGGTTCCTGCATAAAATGTGAAAGAATATTGACTGCATAAGATAGATCAGGACGAGTATTTGTGAAATAAATCAAGCTGCCAATCAACTGTCTGTAAGTTGTACTGTCCACCTTTTCCCCCCCTTCAAATTTTGAAAGTTTCAAGTTTTGTTCCATGGGGGTAAGAACGGGCTTGCAATCCTGCATGCCAAAACCCTGAAGAACCTCTGTTGCATACTTACTCTGAGAAATGAAAATATGATGTGGACGTTGGAAGACTTCAAATCCAAGATAGTAGTGAAGTAATCCCAAATCTGTCATCTTAAAAACTGCACGTAACTCATTTTTCACCTGTGCAATATGATCATCATGGTTGTCAATAATGATCAAATCATTTACATACATAACAAGAATTACCAGATATTTTCCCCGTTGTTGCACATACAAAGTATCATCAGATTTAGTTTGTTGAAAACCAACTTTCTTAAGGTATTCATCCATCTTTGCATACCAAGCTCGGGGAGCTTGTTTTAATCCATATAAAGCCTTGATCAATTTGCAGACTTTATGTTCTTGTCCTTCAACTTCAAAACTTGGTGGTTGGGTCATATACACTTCCTCCTGTAAATCCCCGTTGAGAAAAGCACTTTTCACATCCATTTGATGAACTTTCCATCCTTTTTGAGCGGCCAATGCAAGTGTTAATCGGATGGTGTTCCATTTAGCTGTAGGAGCAAAAGTTTCTTCATAATCAATGCCTTCCTGCTGCAAAAACCTTTTGCGACAAGTCGTGCTTTATACTTTTCAAGTTCTCCCATTTGATTATACTTAATTCTGTAAACCGATTTGCATCCTATGGGTTTAACATTTGCTGGACAATCAACAAGTTTCCAAGTGTTGTTATCAATTACTGCTTGATATTCTTCAACCATAGCCTATTGCCATTCTTTATGTTTTACTGCTTCTTTGTATGTGGAAGGTTCAGTAAAATCATTTTCTATCAAGGCAAAATTGCCTTCACTTCTATGTGCCCTTCTGGTGCCAGTTTTATTCTGTTCATCAGGCTTTACATCTTTCAAAAGTTGAACTTCCCATTTCGGAAGTTGGTGCTCACTTGTTTGCGCTTCTGTAAAGTCCCCATCATTATAAAGAGGATTAATATAAACTGATGTTCGTCGTTCAGGTGAAGAATGTGAAGAATCACTGTCAGAAGAACTGCTGCTGCTTGGAGATGCAGATTAACTGCTAGAAGACCCAGATGATGTTGTTGATGTAGATGGACTGGATGACTCATCTTTAGAGGAAGGAAAATCAAGTTCATACCAATTTGGTGAAGTTGGTTGACTTTGCATTTTTCCATTTCTTTTACTTCCCTTAGTTTCTAACTTGTGAAGAATATTTTCAATTTCTTCAGCACTCTTACTCTCTGTTTCATCAAAAATGACATCCCTGCTCACAATGAATTTTCCATTGGTCAAAAGACAATACCCTTTCTTCTCATCAGAATAGCCAATCATTGTGCATTTTAAACTTCTTGAGTCAATATTAGTGTTAACACCCAGGTTGTTCCCTATGACTCCCAAGGAAATACGGCCGGGGTAACCACTAACCAATCTTTGGATTGCAGTGCCTATCCACAGTGTAATCAGAGAGGGCTCTCTCTTTATGATTTATCTCTGTTTGTGATAACTTTAGGCTAGTTATAAATTTCAGGTTTGCTTTAAGTCTTTTGTTTGGATAGTAATTTCAAACAAGGTGCTTGTATGTTTTCAAAGAGTTCTAGTCCATTGGGCTAAGGAGTCAGTGTTACTTAAGATGTTTGATGTGTCGCTGTGATACCGTAGTGATGTTGCAGAGCCGATTTAGTGTCTGAGAAATAACGTTTGAAATAGTGATGGAATGGGGTGCATTGAGTTAGTGCAAGGAAATTAAGAAACTTACAGCTTAACTGTTTGAGTAAGAAAATGAGAATATTTACCTAGGAGCATTTAAGTATTTCTAGGTGATATTCATACACATAGAATTAAGTGATACATGAGCAATTAAGAATTCATGTACATATTTAATCCAGAGGACAAACATTTTCAGCAGCAAAAAATTGAGGACAAGGTGTAATAGAACAAATCTTGTACTATTGTTTCGTTCTTACTGCTAGCTTAGTGTGAGAAGTGTGATTTGATAAACATAAGAAAAACAAGAACAGAGTTTTGAAGAAAACTTGTTATCTCTTCAGACGGCATAGGAATTCTGCATCAACACATAGAGCATCCTCCTGACATCCAATAGTTTCCGGAAATCACTGAGCTCATCAGGCCCTTTGTATTAGATAATTGACAAAATACAATACAAGTCTTCTCATAGAGAAAATTACCAACCCTTTATGAGTTACTTAGGGGAGTATATATACAAAAATTACAAAAAATATCAACGAAATTAGTTATTATCTCATTTATGATATGCTAATCTCAAAAATACAGTAGCTGAAGGAGTGAATGCAGCCGAAATTCCTTTATGCTTCAGTTGTCAAATAGTCAGAAGATATTTGGTCTTTATGACTGTTGGAGTCGGTTGGAGATGCGCTGTTCAAAACTTGGATGGCTGTCATCGCATATGTGATGAGTCACTTTTGGCTGCTTTTAAATACTAACCCCTTTTTCGCTGTTTTGTCTTCTAGTGACCTGGAGCTGGTAGTGACCAAGCAGTTGGAGCTACCGTGGCAGAATCTGAAGCATTGCTTGCCACCAATCTTCCTTTGGCATCTGATGCCTCCGAATTTTTATTAAGGTCTCATCGGCCTCTGTATACCGCCAAAAGTTAGGGGGGGTTTCAAACAGATGATTTGCCTCATTCTCAATGAAGAATAGGCCTTCTAGTTTTGTGTACAAGCTCTGCCCTGTTGTAGGCCCTGTTTGCTCAGTGGTACTGCCCGATGCAACGATTTGATTTTCAATGTAATTGGCCATCTTGTTGGTGAATTGATCTTTGGTGATCAATTTTCCCGCGCTGCTCAGTAGGCTAGGCAGTCCTCTTGCTTGCAGCATCCCCATTTTGAGTTTATACTCCTTTACCTCAGCCTGTATTTCATAGCATTTTCTCTCTACAATCTGCACATAATTTCTGAGGGTCAGCACCCTTTTAGTTGTGAGGATGGCCTCTGTCCTGTTGTTGATGCCAATGGCTGCCAGCTCCTCTTTGTCCTGCCTGTTCAAAAATTCTATCAGTTTGTTTGCCTGCTCAGGCCTATTTCCCAGCACTGTTTTGGCCTTCTGGATTTCTGTTTGTGCTTGGCCAATCAAATCCATATGCTCATGGATTGTTTTGATGGATTTCCATTGTTTGGTGATAGTTTGGCTGATCTTACCCCATAGAATTCTTTTTATGTCAGCCATGGCACTGTCCAGATTGAGCTCCTTCTCCAGGGCCTTTATTTTATCCTTTAGGGCCTTTATTTCTCTGCCCTGTTCTGCTACAGTTACCTTTGATTTATCATATTTGGCATCCAGTTTTGCCAATCTCTCCTTTGCTTTCTTTATCTCATCTGCCTGGAGCTCCATAGCCTTGACCGCTTTGGTCAATTCTTCTACACTTGGGTGGGCATCTGGAGCCGCTGTTGTACCTGCTGCTTTTGTTGTGGGGTCCAGTGGTGCCCCTGTGGTTGTTGCTGTTGTCGAGGTTGTTGGAGGAGCTTGGGATGTAGATTCTCCCTGTTTGTCCTGTAGAGCTTCTTCAAGCTCTTTCTCCAATTCTTTGATCCTCTGATCCTGCTGTATTAGGAGGTCAAGTTGTTCATCGACCTGCTTTTCCTTTTGTAGTTCTGCTGTCTGAGGGTGTTCTGTGGGTGACAGCTTTAACCTCTTCTTTAGTGCATTGAGGTCATCCTCCTTTTTCTTCATAAGGGCCCTTACACCCTTTGGATCCTTAGGATCATGTCCTAGGTCTATGATAATGTCCTCCAAAGATTTTATTCTGTTATCTTTGGCCAGGGAGGACATTCTCTCAAAATCCAACTGAGTGTTGGTATTTTTGAGTGACTCCTTTAGTTCATGAGCCACAGTTGTATTCTCCACCAAGGTCGCATAGACCATTTCTCCAGTCTGTTTGTGGAGTTCAATTTGATCCAGGGGGTGGATGTCCTTTGCCCTTACCTCCACCCTTGTCTTCACATAGTCTGCAGCTGATTTCGGCTGTGGTACTGTGGGCCTGAAATGACTTAATATCATTTTCTCTTCTTTAATGTCATAGACAGACATTAATCTTTCTTGCTGGGCTGGTGTAGCATTCATAAATTGTTTGTACACCTCCACCCTCAGTAACTCATTAGCTGCCTTGCTTTGCTTGAAAGAAGCCTTAGTGCTTTTAGGCTTCTTGCTTCGCTGAGAAGAGGATGATACCTCCAAAACAAGTTGCAGGCTTTGTTCCTGTTGGAATGAGCTGGTACCAGTGTGCTGGCTTGCTTCCTTGTCTTTCCTTGAACTGTCAAGGAATTCCTCAGTGATGTCTTCAACTTTTGGGGAGTCAGCCCTTTGCCTTTTGGCCTCTCGCTGATGGGAGGATCCACTGATAGGAGTGGACTCTTCTCTGTCTCTCTTAGTACCCCTCTCCTCATGGGCTGGGGTCTGCAAAATTGGTGCTATTGGTTGCTCTGTTTGTGGAGGAGGAGTTTGATCTTGCTGGTGTTCTGTTTGCTCCTCTCTCTGCAGCTCATTTTGCTGTCCAGTTTGCTGCTCAGTTGAAGGGGCAGCCTTGTCTTTCACTGCCTCCTCTTCAGCACCCATTATTCCTTTTCCTTTGTCTAATCCTGGTGCTGTTGTAGAAGATGCTTGTGTGATTGGTGCAGTCCTTGAGGTCGAGGTCCCTTCTCCTGCTGAATGAGGCGGTTTGAAGGGTACCTGCTGCACAGAGTCTATGTCAAGAGTCTTTTCTAATTCCTTGACATTCTTTATCATCACTTCTTCTTCAGTTAATTTGTCAATTATAGAATCCTGTAGCCATTCCTGCTGGTTGGAATATTTTTCAATATGGGGATAACTGCAGTGCTTAATGCCAACTAGTCTGTATTTTATTCTTCTAGCAGAAATGAAACCTTCAGGGTCATAAGGGACCCATCGAAAGCTATATGACAGCTTGTATTTGTCTTTGAGGATCTGGTGAGCCTCTTCCCAACCTTCCTTTTTATTCATGATGAAAGGGCCCAGCTGATGTTTGAACTTGAGGTGGGCTTTCTTTTTGGAGCTGTGGAAGTGGGTTAGGTCAGACTGAATCAGCTGCCTATAATATTCAAGGGAAAATATTCTCATAGGCACATACTTTGGGAGCCTGAATGGACAAAGCTCACAGCCATACACTCTGATGACAGTATGATCCTCATATAGGTACCAGTCACCTATTTTGGATTTCTTGGACAGCTGCAAGGCTTTCTGTATTTCAGTTGACATTCTGGGAGGAGGAGCCCTCATTAATAAGCAGGAGACCGGGTATACAAACTGGTCAATAAACTCAGAATAGGAATAAGGTGACTTGTGGACCAGGTGATAGACAGATGTCCAGAATATGACAGATCTTCTTTCCCCTCTATAATCCAGCTTTTGAATGTAGCATGGAAAGACCTGGGACTGATAATACATGAAAAGATGATAGATGTAAGAGGAGTACTTGAACACACCCTGTCTGTCCACTTTGCTCAATTGGTCATGAATTTTGTTGGCTATGAACTTGGCAAAGTTGAACTTACGAGCAGGGGGTTGGCCTGGACTATAAACAGACAACAAAACCAGCATTGTCCCATCCACATACTCACTGGTTCTGTACCCCAACACATAAGAGATCATATCTAGTAGCAGTCTGCCTGTGTCTGTAAAGGAGACATCCATGTAGGGAGGTGGCCCTGCAGGCTGGCATTGAGGCTTCATGAATGTCGTGGTGACATTCTGCAGCTCCTCACTAGTCATTTTGGCAGCAGCATCCAGCAGATAATTCATGGAAAAGGGGAAAAGCAGCTCAGTCTGGTGAAAGTGAAGCATTTTATTAATGGATTCAGGATTGATGTGAAAGAGAATGCTCCCAGATGGAGACTTAATGGATCTTTGCTGCACATCATAATTTTCAGCACATAGACGCACAATCTGAGGGAAAACATTGACAGAGGGGAGGCAGTAGTAAGGAAGGTTGGACTCCCATATCCCATAGGTGTCCTTGCCATTCAGGTAGTCTTCCCTCAACTGTCTGAAGGTCTGCAGGAAATCCCTGTTACCCACAAAGTCTTCAATTAGGGAGTCCCTGTCAACAAGGGGCAAGGCCTCCAGGTCCTTGTTTGGTGGATTTAAAGGAGTGACATTTAGAGCTGTAGGTGCAGGGGCAGCCATTTGTATAATCTGGTTCTAAATAGTGTAATTGCAGAGGCTTGCTAGGCTCCTCAGAGTTCAGTAACAGCCTCAATGTTGACAATGCTTGAACTTTTATTCACAGTGAAGAAGGCTAGCCTGCTTCTGCAGGTTTTAATCAATTCTCAGGGACTTTGAATTGTTAGGAATGATGTGCAGAGGGTGTGCAGGATTTGGTTTGCAGCTGGCCTGTACTTGGAAAAAGGGAACAATGCCAAGTACCTTGAGGACAATTTTATTGTTCTGATCTGCGGAATGACTGTTTCAATGTCAAATTGTAGTTCAGGGGCAATGCAGGTTGCTTTAGTTAACTCTCAAGCAGCAGACAGAGTTAAATTTAGGATTTTGACCAGTTTTTTAATGGTGAATTTTAGCAGAGAAATGGTATGTATGGGCAAAGCATGGGATTCACGGTGAATACCTGAATAAATCGTTCGACAAGCCTGCGGGCCGAGCTATTGAAGACTTTGTAGCAGCTGATGGATGAGTTGACACGATCAAATTTCAACTTTGGAGACCCGGAAGTACGTTGGTGGTGAGGGAGCAACATGAGTTTTGTGCAAATTAGCTCCAAAAATGGAAAAAAACGGCTATCTTGGGCGTTTATAATGACTAATTTGGCAAAAATACGTATTTAGCACCTTCCCGCAAATGACGTCAGCATGACGTCACGGCGGGCCCGGGTACGGGTGACGTGGACGCTGAGCTGGAGGCCAGCGTGCCCGGATGAGGTGGCAGGCGGATGTGGCGGCAGGGTTGCATGGAGGGTGACGAGCGCGGGGGTGGGCGGAAGGGAGGTGACGTCAGAAGGGCGTCATGGTGACGTGTGCGGAATGGGTGGTAACGGGGAGGGGGTAAGCGGTTTCCCCGCACCGCCTTTGGCAATAAGTGGTATCGGGGAGGGGGGCTCCGAACAGCCCCAACGTTTGACACGCATCTTGGGTACGGACCCTGATACCGCTGTTCCCCGGACGCTAAAGGGCGGCAGATCCAGATCTGTAAATGCCCGCCCACCGTTGGATCGTGGGTGGCAGAGGATCTACGGCTGGCGGGCCCTCCGACGGATCGAGCAGGTTGGGGGGGGGGGGTCCCGCCAGTCTATTAAAATATTGAGTTAAATATTTCGGGCGGGGAACCTTGGGATAGTGGGTTTTTATGGGTTTTTCAGGATTTCTTGGGTTTTTCCATAGTTTCAAAAGGGGTTATGGGTAGGAAGGGGTTTTTATAGGGTCTTTCTCTACAGATGGGGGTTTAATGAGTGGAATCATTTGAAAGAAAGGGGGGGGGAGATGAGGTATAGGTTCATCCAAGTGGCCAGATGTCACTTTGATCCCTGACATAGGACTTATTGGCTATAATGCCAAGGGGAGGGGTATTTATACAGAATTTGGGGTTTATACACCATGGTGTTAATAATATTAGGGGGAAGGGTAATATAGGGGATTTACATAGTAGAATTAGAGTTAATATGGATGAGATAGTGAAATGAGGGGGAAATCACTAAGTTTATTTGAAACTTACTTAGTTTAAACAGTAGATCAAAATGAAAAGATTTTTAGACAAGAAATGTGGCTTTTAAAGGCTTAAGAACCACCATGAAATCACAATTTCTTCCATGAATCTCAGCTGATGAGGGGATGTTAGAAATGAAATGGGAGGGGAAGGAGGGAGTTTAGTCATGCTTCCTGCTGCAACTTGATGAAGAAGAACACCTTGTCATTTGATTGGCTTTGCTTTGATAAACACAGTTACCACACCTGTAATGGTAAAGACAACCTTTCTGCAACCCCAACTACTTACCCAGCTAGCCTAGCATTTTTATTTCTTCTTGGAGGGTGCACTTGGACTTGCAGACCCTTACTTGCCTTTTCTTTTCTTTGGCTTCTTCTTTTGTTTTTCTATCTACTTCTACCCTTATTTCTTCCAAGGCCCCAGATTAAGCTGTTGGGAGCCTTTTCTTCTCTACCTGAACTACTTGTCTGCCAAGATTAAACAGTTTGGACAGACTACTCTCTCTATTCTACAACTGAAAACTGAAAGCATGGCATGACCCAGATTAAACTGTTGGATCATCCATCAAAATTTGAAACAAGGTCATCAAGATTGAAACATTTTACACACTTTGTGTTCTCTAGGAAATATGGGATCTTTGTGTAATCAAAGCAGAGCATATTTGGATTTTCCCTTGCCAATCATGAAATATGAAACCTATTGGTATAGGTATCCAACAGTGGCTCCACATGGGGATGGTTTTTCTTTGAAAGACCAAGATCAACAGGTCAGATTGCCTTGCTCCTTGACTGCCCATATCACTCTTTGAAATTTGCTGCTTTGAAGTGCCAAAACTGTATGCTTCTTTTCTTGAAAGGCCTCTTATTCTATTTACCTTATGCTGAGAGTCAATAAATTTGAAAAAACTACATTTTTACAATCTAAAACAGAAAACAATATATACATCTGCATATGTACAAGGGAAACCAGACTGCGCTCATGGGTAATAGTCAAAATAATGCTTCAGCATCCTGCCATTCACAGGACCTTCATCCATGTCAGTTTCAGTTAGACTTTTAAGGAAATAAGTATTGTTTCCTTG
Organism: Pinus tabuliformis; assembly: GCA_031772625.1. Taxonomy (NCBI): domain Eukaryota; kingdom Viridiplantae; phylum Streptophyta; class Pinopsida; order Pinales; family Pinaceae; genus Pinus; species Pinus tabuliformis. The sequence goes on along the minus strand of CM062811.1, from coordinate 1,059,833,183 downwards.
TACTGCTTGGATAGCAAATGGCCCTCTCCATAAGGAATCAAATTTTCCATGTTTTCCTTTTTCTTCTCTCCTTGCATCCCACTTGAGGACTTTGTCACCAATATTGAAATCTTCTGCTTTGGTTCTTCTGTCAAAGGCCTTCTTTAACTTTTCTTGTAATATCTGAACTCTGTTGAAAACCTGCTCCCTAGTTTGCTGTAAACAAATTATCTGATTGATCCTTCTTTGCATATCATTTGGTTCTGCTTGACTTTCTTGAAGAAGCTTCATAACAGGCACTCCTAGTGATGAGGGGAATTTGGCTTCTAATCCATAAACCAACTCATATGGGCTGGTCCCGATTGATCTTTTTGTTGTTAGTCTATCTGCCCATAAGGCATTGACTAGTTTCTTATGCCAGTTCTTTTTGTTCTCTTCCAGCACCTTCTTTATGATATTTACTAGGCTTTTGTTTGATGATTCAGCAAGGCCATTTCCTTGGGGATAATATGCAGTAGAATGGCCCAAAGTAATGTGAAATTTATGGCAGAAGTTTACCATTTTCTTGGATCTAAAAGCAGCAGCATTGTCTGTTATTATCTTGTCAGGACAGCCAAATCTAGCCAATATGTTGTTCTCCAAGAACTGAATAATTATTGAATCATTTGCTTGTCTGCATGGGGCAGCTTCAATCCACTTAGTGAAGTAGTCTGTTGCTGTTAGAATCCATCTGTGTTGGCCTGAAGAAGAAGGATGGATTTCCCCAATGAAATCCAAGCCCCATTGTTGAAAAGGTCTTTCTGTTGCAATAGGTTTTAAGGGGAGTGGCAGCAGCTGCCTTTTGCCCTCGAACACTTGGCATTTGTGACATGAGGTGGTGAGTTTTTTAACATCAGAGAACATGGTGGGCCAGTAGTAGCCAGCCCTTAGTATTTTATCCACAGTGGACTTCCAGTACAAGTGTCCACCACAGTCTCCTGCATGAAACTCTTGCATGATATTTTTAGTTTCATTTTCCATTAAGCAGTGCAGCAATATACCTTCATGGTTTTTCCAAAGCAAATTCCCTTCCATCACAAAAAATCTGGAAGCTTTCATTTTTAAGAACCTACACTTAGTTCTGGACAGTCCTGGGGGAGCACACAGGTTTTGTAACACATAACAGATATCCGAATACCAGGGGGATTGTTCAAAGGCTGCATTGATCTTTGGAGTCGCCAGCTCTGTTTCACTGTCCAACTGATTGATGTCTAAGGCTTGAAAATTTGTTTCTGTCATTAATTTGGCCAAGCCTTGCCCTTTTATTAGTTTTGTAGGTTTTATCTCAATGTCAAATTCCAAGATACTGGCAATCCATTTTCCTCTTCTGCCTTCTAAGTTTTCTTGGGTGAGAATGTCTTTGACAATAGGACTTGGCACATATGCTTTCACATGGGAGTAAAGGATATAAATCCTAAAGTCTTTGATTGCTTTGACTAAAGCATAGGCTTGTTTTTCCATGATTTGATACTTCAAAGGTGCATCCCTAAGAGCTTTGCTAAAGAAAGCAATTGGCTTTTCATTTCCTTGGTCATCCTTTTGTAATAAAACAGCTGCAATGGTATGTTGGGAAGCAAAAGAGAAAATGATAAACTCTCTGTCAAACTGAGGGTTGGTTAAGACTGGGGTTTGGGTGAGGGCCAATTTTATGCCTTCAAATGCTTGATTGGCTTCAACAGTCCACTTTACTTTTGAATCCTTTTTCAGCATGTTGTTTAATAATCTGGTTAGCTCTGCTAGGTTTGGGATAAACCTTCTTAAGAAATTAATTTTTCCCAAGAATCCTTGCAATTCTTTGACATTTCTTGGATGAGGCATTTGCAGGATAGCTTGTATCCTATCTGGGTCAATTCTAATGCCATCTTTTGAGATGATGTGTCCTAAGAGCTTGCCTTCTTCTAAACCAAAGAGGGATTTCTTAGGGTTCAAGGAGATGCCATATTTTCTGCATTTTAGGAAGATCTGTCTTAGATGTTTTATATGTTCTTGGTCTGATTTTGAAAAAGGTGTTAGGTCATCTAAATAAATGACTAAAAAGTCATGAATCTCCTTGGCAAAAGCTATATCCATTGCTCTTTGAAATGTTGCTCCTGCATTTTTCAAGCCAAAAGGCATCTTTACATATTTGAAAGTTCCCCATGGGGTTGTAAATGTTGTTTTGTCCTGATCATCAGGGTGAACTAAGATCTGGTTGAAACCTGAAAATCCATCCAGTAATGAGATCCTTGAGGCCCCTACCACTCTTTGGAGAATGTGATCCATCTTGGGTAATGGGTAGTTATCCTTTAAGGATACCTGGTTTAGATTCCTTAAGTCCACACACAGCCTGATCTCACCTGTCTTCTTTCTTGTAGGGACTAAGTTGGAAATCCATTCAGAAAATCTGATTGGTGCTATGATGCCTGCTTTGAACATTTTATGTACCTCTTGTTCCATTGCTGGTAGAAGCATAGGATTGATTCTCCTCGGTTTTTGTTTAAAGGGCTTTTGATCAGGTTTGAGAGGGATGGTGTGTTGGATTACAGAGGTGTCATAGGACTTTAGGTCCTCGTAGCTCCATGCAAAAACATCCTGGAACTCTTTGAAGAGGTCAATGTATTTTGGCTTTTGGTCTGGAGGTAAGGAAGCCGATAATTTAATTATCTTGGGTTTGTCAACTGTACCTATGTTGCACTCTTCAATGGCTGCATTCAGGGGCTGCATTTTAGGCTTCCTGGAAATATCATTTGAATCAAAGATGTCTTCTAGTGGGGTTAAACCTGTTGGTAGAAAATTGTCTTTTAGCTCAATGACTTCAGTTTCAGCACTGGACACCCCCTCTTCCCAGTCAACTTGTTGAATTTGCTGGATGCTTTCTGTATTGAAAATAGTTGGATTGAGCATTTGTTTTGCAGTTCTAGGTGACATTGGCTGAGCAGTCTGTTGAAAATGAATTTGTGATGGACTTGCTCCATCAAGCATTTGTGATTGACTTGCTGTCTCATTGTCAATATTTAATCCTGCAAATTCTTGCTGTAGGGTTAAAAAATGGTTTATTTGCTTGTCATCCTCAAATACTTGCCAATCATTGATGTTGTTAGGTATGGAAGGTCTGTGTTTTACCTCAGCTGTGAAAAAATGGTGGGGCTCAAAGGGCAACTTGCAGGTACTTGCAAAGGTGGCTAAACTATGAGCATGTAGATTTTGGGTTCTGGGAATTTTAGTAATTTGGAATTCGGAGAAAAAGTTTAGTACCTCGGCAACAGCAGACCTATAAGTCCTTAGTCTTTTGTCATTGGTGACAAAGTTTCCTTTCACTTGTTGGATAACTAAATCTGAATCTCCCATGATTGAAACCCTGGCAGCTTGTAAGAATTTTGCCAATTTGAGTCCTAGTAAAAGAGCTTCATATTCTGCCATGTTATTAGTACATCTGAAATTCAATCTATAGGCTCTACCTTCTGCATGACTATTTTCTTTATTGTGTATCCAAACTCCAGCTCCTGCCCCTAATTTGTTAACCGAGCCATCAAATTCAAGGAACCATAGCATATCTTGTTGGGATGGAGATTTTATGATTTGTTCATGGGCTGGTAATGTAAGTAGCAGTTGTGATTGTCTCTCTAGCTGGTCTTCTAGGACAGTTCCATCATTCAATTGGATGTTCTTGACAATTAATGCAGCAGCACTATCAAATGTTTGTTTGGCTGTTGTTTCATGAGTGATACTACTCTCCAATGCATCCCCCTCCTGTATGAATATCTTGGTTTCGACTTCACATTTTGAGGGAGTAGTTGTATCATTGAAGAGAATGTATGAGTCTATGTCTGAATGGACAGCATATATAGGAAAATTTTGAGGTTTTTCTTCACTGCTGACCATGTACTTCATCAGTGTTTCTCTGTATAGTCTTTTTGGTTGCCCAAACACAGAGATGGTGGCATATGACATGTCTAATTGTAGGGAACCTTGGAGTTTGGCTCCCCATGATCTTGATAACAACATTCCATACTTAGGCGGGATATCAGCAACTACCACATCCATTAGGATTGTCTTGTTTGGGTATTGAACTAGAGACACACATAAGTCTTTTATGAGACCTAAGCACTTGACTTGGCTGGAGTCAAAGGAAAACAGATCCTTGTATGGTCTTGTTATGTCTAAATTCAATCTTTCCATGACTGGTTTTGGCATAAGATTGTGAGAGGCACCTGAGTCAAACATTGCATTATGTAATACTTTGTCATGAATATGTAAACTGACATAGAAAGGCAGCACCCCTGTGACTACTGTTTTTCCATCTACTTCTGGGCCAAAAAGGAGTTCTGGGGTGTCATCCAGTACATTGACATCATCTTTGTTGCTAGTGAGTTGTAGGGACCTTTTGATTTGTTATTTATAGCCGTCATGCTTGGCTAATTCCGAGAGAGGAATAGCTATTTTTATTTTGCTAATTTCTGTTTCAAGATCAAAAGGTTTTTCAGACTGGGTTTTGGGGTTATAGGTGACAGTTCTCTCCTTGTTCATTACATCTTCTTCTTGATTTTTATTTTGTCTTTGGGATTTATCCTTGTTAGTTGTTTCTTGAGGAGTAATATTTGAATTAGGATGAGAGGATGAAGTGTCCAAAGACTGCTGTCTTGAGGACAGTGGTTCAGTGATTTCTTCAACAATCACTTCTTTGGTAGGTAAGTTTAGTTGGTCACTAGGTTCTGTGACTATAACTTTTTCAGGCTACTGATTAACCTTTTTCTTTTCAGGCTAGTTGATGTTCACAGTTCTGCTCCTCAGCTTGTATTGTTTATGGACTTCATAAACAACAGTGTCATAGCCTTGTTTAAAGTCAAAGGATTCACTTGATTTAGTTTGGAACAGTTTTATTTCCTCATCCTCATGATCTTCTTGTGTTAAGAAAACTTGACTTTCACCGTCTAGCCCTATCAAATTAATCTCAGGATCTTCATTTGGCTCAGTCAATGTGGAAGTTTCAGCATAGTTTTCCTGAAATGGCGGTCTGATTTCAGGATCAGCATTGGCCCTGCCATTGTTTGTGTTTGGGTTCCTCCTAAAATTTGGATTTCTAGGAGGGTTATTTTGTGGTGCTTCCCATGATGCTTTTCTTTCAACTGATTCCACCCTATCACCCAATATTTTCATGCTATTGAGTATGGCATCAAGCTTTTGGTCAAAGGCTGTGGGTTCTTCTTTGTATATGCTTCTCTTTTCTAACCTTGCCCTATTTCTTTTGGCAATCAAGTTTGCTTCTACTGTGACAGCAGCCTTTTGAGCGTCTTCAAGGGTTTCAGGTTCTCTCTCCCTCAACTGAAATGCTATGTCAGAATCAAATCCATCAGGGAATTTGTACAAGGCCAAATCAGGGGGGGGTCTCAAGTTTTGTGGTATTGCATTGTACACATTGTTGAATCTAGCACAATACTCCAGAACAGTCTCTTGAGGACCTCTCTTGATTGTTTCATATTCACCAAGTATGTGTAGGGGATCATTCTTCTTTTCCCATCTGGTAATAAAGGCCTGATAAAGCTCATCAGGGGTTGTGATAGTATTTGCAGCAATCGACCTGAACCAGGTTCTAACATCACCTGTCAGGCTTTGGACAAAAATTCTCATCCTCACACTGTCATCATCTATCTCATAGTTTTCAAAGTGATCTTGCATCCTCTTAGCATGTTGAATAGCAGAGTAATGGCCAGTGGAGTCAAAATATGTGATTTTGGTTTGGTAATCCTGGGGCAGAGCTGCAGGGTTAGCAGGTAGCTGCAAGGGTGCATACCTATTTGCCATATTTGGTGGGTTGGGTGTATTTATAGGGACTGCTGGGATAATAGGAACAGTGGGTACCACAGGGGTAACAGGTGAAGTTGAACCTGAATGATGGTTGAAGGGGATATGTGTAGTGAATGAGGATGAGGGAGGAGGACTTTGAGATGTGGATGGTGAACTAGGAGAACTTGGAACAGACCTAAAGAGGACTTTAAGTGGAGTAGAAAGGTTGGGAAAATCCGCAACTGAGGTCAAAACAGCAGGCTGATCCTGTTTTTGTTGCTTTCTGGTGTTTCTAGGGATGGTATTTGGATTATCAACAATGATGGGTGGATTTGGGTCAGGATTAGCCCTAGTATGTCGAGGATTTTTCTTAGGAGGCAGTTTCTAACTGTTTTTCAGGACTTTTATAGGAAGTTTTTATATATGCAAGGACTGGATGAAGATTTTGGAATGGCTATATATGTTTCAAAGCTAAGATGAAGATTCCCTAACTAGTTCTTCCCTAAAACTGTCACTGTGGTACAGAAACTGTTCTAAGGCCTCTTGGCTGGTTTCAGGCTTGATGGTAGCCTTGGAAGATAGATAGTAATCGAAAAATCCTAAGAAGTCCCCAGTGGAGTCGCCATTTATGTTAACACCCAGGTTGTTCCCTATGACTCCCAAGGGAATACGGCCGGGGTAACCACTAACCAGTCTTTGGATTGCAGTGCCTAGCCACACTGTAATCAGAGAGGGCTCTCTCTTTATGATTTATCTCTGTTTGTGATAACTTTAGGCTAGTTATAAATTTCAGGTTTGCTTTAAGTCTTTTGTTTGGATAGTAATTTCAAACAAGGTGCTTGTATGTTTTCAAAGAGTTCTAGTCCATTGGGCTAAGGAGTCAGTGTTCCTTAAGATGTTTGATGTGTCGCTGTGATACTGTAGTGATGTTGCAGAGCCGATTTAGTGTCTGAGAAATAACGTTTGAAATAGTGATGGAATGGGGTGCATTGAGTTAGTGCAAGGCAATTAAGAATCTTACAGCTTAACTGTTTGAGTAAGAAAATGAGAATATTTACCTAGGAGCATTTAAGTATATCTAGGTGATATTCATACACATAGAATTAAGTGATACATGAGCAATTAAGAATTCATGTACATATTTAATCCAGAGGACAAACATTTTCAGCAGCAAAAAATTGAGGACAAGGTGTAATAGAACAAATCTTGTACTATTGTTTCGTTCTTACTGCTAGCTTAGTGTGAGAAGTGTGATTTGATAAACATAAGAAAAACAAGAACAGAGTTTTGAAGAAAAATTGTTATCTCTTCAGACGGCATAGGAATTCTGCATCAACACATAGAGCATCCTCCTGACATCCAATAGTTTCCGGAAATCACTGAGCTCATCAGGCCCTTTGTATTAGATAATTGACAAAATACAATACAAGTCTTCTCATAGAGAAAATTACCAACCCTTTATGAGTTACTTAGGGGAGTATATATACAAAAATTACAAAAAATATCAATGAAATGAGTTATTATCTCATTTATGATATGCTAATCTCAAAAATACAGTAGCTGAAGGAGTGAATGCAGCCGAAATTCCTTTATGCTTCAGCTGTCAAATAGTCAGAAGATATTTTGTCTTTATGACTGTTGGAGTCGGTTGGAGATGCGCTGTTCAAAACTTGGATGGTTGTCATCACATATGTGATGAGTCACTTTTGGCCGCTTTTAAATACTAACCCCTTTTTCGCTGTTTTGTCTTCTAGTGACCTCGAGCTGGCAGTGACCAAGCAGCTGGAGCTACCGTGGCAGAATCTGAAGCATTGCTTGCCACCAATCTTCCTTTGGCATATGATGCCTCCGAATTTTTATTAAGGTCTCATCGGCCTCTGTATACCGCCAAAAGTTAGGGGGGGTTTCAAACAGATGATTTGCCTCATTCTCAATGAAGAATAGGCCTTCTAGTTTTGTGTACAAGCTCTGCCCTGTTGTAGGCCCTGTTTGCTCAGTGGTACTGCCCGATGCAACGATTTGATTTTCAATGTAATTGGCCATCTTGTTGGTGAATTGATCTTTGGTGATCAATTTCCCCGCGCTGCTCAGTAGGCTAGGCAGTCCTCTTGCTTGCAGCATCCCCATTTTGAGTTTATACTCCTCTACCTCAGCCTGTATTTCATAACATTTTCTCTCTACAATCTGCACATAATTTCTGAGGGTCAGCACCCTTTTAGTTGTGAGGATGGCCTCTGTCCTGTTGTTGATGCCAATGGCTGCCAGCTCCTCTTTGTCCTGCCTGTTCAAAAAGTCTATCAGTTTGTTTGCCTGCTCAGGCCTATTTCCCAGCACTGTTTTGGCCTTCTGGATTTCTGTTTGTGCTTGGCCAATCAAATCCATATGCTCATGGATTGTTTTGATGGATTTCCATTGTTTGGTGATAGTTTTGGCTGATCTTACCCCATAGAATTCTTTTTATGTCAGCCATGGCACTGTCCAGATTGAGCTCCTTCTCCAGGGCCTTTATTTTATCCTTTAGGGCCTTTATTTCTCTGCCCTGTTCTGCTACAGTTACCTTTGATTTATCATATTTGGCATCCAGTTCTGCCAATCTCTCCTTTGCTTTCTTTATCTCATCTGCCTGGAGCTCCATAGCCTTGACCGCTTTGGTCAATTCTTCTACACTTGGGTGGGCATCTGGAGCCGCTGTTGTACCTGCTGCTTCTGTTGTGGGGTCCAGTGGTGCCCCTGTGGTTGTTGCTGTTGTCGAGGTTGTTGGAGGAGCTTGGGATGTAGATTCTCCCTGTTTGTCCTGTAGAGCTTCTTCAAGCTCTTTCTCCAATTCTTTGATCCTCTGATCCTACTGTATTAGGAGGTCAAGTTGTTCATCGACCTGCTTTTCCTTTTGTAGTTCTGCTGTCTGAGGGTGTTCTGTGGGTGACAGCTTTAACCTCTTCTTTCGTGCATTGAGGTCATCCTCCTTTTTCTTCATAAGGGCCCTTACACCCTTTGGATCCTTAGGATCATGTCCTAGGTCTATGATAATGTCCTCCAAAGATTTTATTCTGTTATCTTTGGCCAGGGAGGACATTCTCTCAAAATCCAACTGAGTGTTGGTATTTTTGAGTGACTCCTTTAGTTCATGAGCCACAGTTGTATTCTCCACCAAGGTCGCATAGACCATTTCTCCAGTCTGTTTGTGGAGTTCAATTTGATCCAGGGGGTGGATGTCCTTTGCCCTTACCTCCACCCTTGTCTTCACATAGTCTGCAGCTGATTTCGGCTGTGGTACTGTGGGCCTGAAATGACTTAATATCATTTTCTCTTCTTTAATGTCATAGACAGACATTAATCTTTCTTGCTGGGTTGGTGTAGCATTCATAAATTGTTTGTACACCTCCACCCTCAGTAACTCATTAGCTGCCTTGATTTGCTTGAAAGAAGCCTTAGTGCTTTTAGGCTTCTTGCTTCGCTGAGAAGAGGATGATACATCCAAACCAAGTTGCAGGCTTTGTTCCTGTTGGAATGAGCTGGTACTAGTGTGCTGGCTTGCTTCCTTATCTTTCCTTGAACTGTCAAGGAATTCCTCAGTGATGTATTCAACTTCTGGGGAGTCAGCCCTTTGCCTTTTGGCCTCTGGCTGATGGGAGGATCCACTGATAGGAGTGGACTCTTCTCTGTCTCTCTTAGTACCCCTCTCCTCATGGGCTGGGGTCTGCAAAATTGGTGCTATTGGTGGCTCCGTTTGTGGAGGAGGAGTTTGATCTTGCTGCTGTTCTGTTTGCTCCTCTCTCTGCAGCTCATTTTGCTGTCCAGTTTGCTGCTCAGTTGAAGGGGCAGCCTTGTCTTTCACTGCCTCCTCTTCAGCACCCATTATTCCTTTTCCTTTGTCTAATCCTGGTGCTGTTGTAGAAGATGCTTGTGTGATTGGTGCAGTCCTTGAGGTCGAGGTCCCTTCTCCTGCTGAATGAGGCGGTTTGAAGGGTACCTGCTGCACAGAGTCTATGTCAAGAGTCTTTTCTAATTCCTTGACATTCTTTATCATCACTTCTTCTTCAGTTAATTTGTCAATTATAGAATCCTGTAGCCATTCCTGCTGGTTGGCATATTTTTCAATATGGGGATAACTGCAGTGCTTAATGCCAACTAGTCTGTATTTTATTCTTCTAGCAGAAATGAAACCTTCAGGGTCATAAGGGACCCATCGAAAGCTATATGACAGCTTGTATTTGTCTTTGAGGATCTGGTGAGCCTCTTCCCAACCTTCCTTTTTATTCATGATGAAAGGGCCCAGCTGATGTTTGAACTTGAGGTGGGCTTTCTTTTTGGAGCTGTGGAAGTGGGTTAGGTCAGACTGAATCAGCTGCCTATAATATTCAAGGGCAAATATTCTCATAGGCACATACTTTGGGAGCCTGAATGGACAAAGCTCACAGCCATACACTCTGATGACAGTATGATCCTCATATAGGTACCAGTCACCTATTTTGGATTTCTTGGACAGCTGCAAGGCTTTCTGTATTTCAGTTGACATTCTGGGAGGAGGAACCCTCATTAATAAGCAGGAGACCGGGTATACAAACTGGTCAATAAACTCAGAATAGGAATAAGGTGACTTGTGGACCAGGTGATAGACAGATGTCCAGAATATGACAGATCTTCTTTCCCCTCTATAATCCAGCTTTTGAATGTAGCATGGAAAGACCTGGGACTGATAATACATGAAAAGATGATAGATGTAAGAGGAGTACTTGAACACACCCTGTCTGTCCACTTTGCTCAATTGGTCATGAATTTTGTTGGCTATGAACTTGGCAAAGTTGAACTTACGAGCAGGGGGTTGGCCTGGACTATAAACAGACAACAAAACCAGCATTGTCCCATCCACATACTCACTGGTTCTGTACCCCAACACATAAGAGATCATATCTAGTAGCAGTCTGCCTGTGTCTGTAAAGGAGACATCCATGTAGGGAGGTGGCCCTGCAGGCTGGCATTGAGGCTTCATGAATGTCCTGGTGACATTCTGCAGCTCCTCACTAGTCATTTTGGCAGCAGCATCCAGCAAATAATTCATGGAAAAGGGGAAAAGCAGCTCAGTCTGGTGAAAGTGAAGCATTTTATTAATGGATTTAGGATTGATGTGAAAGAGAATGCTCCCAGATGGAGACTTAATGGCTCTTTGCTGCACATCATAATTTTCAGCACATAGACGCACAATCTGAGGGAAAACATTGACAGAGGGGAGGCAGTAGTAAGGAAGGTTGGACTCCCATATCCCATAGGTGTCCTTGCCATTCAGGTAGTCTTCCCTCAACTGTCTGAAGGTCTGCAGGAAATCCCTGTTACCCACAAAGTCTTCAATTAGGGAGTCCCTTTCAACAAGGGGCAAGGCCTCCAGGTCCTTGTTTGGTGGATTTAAAGGAGTGACATTTAGAGCTGTAGGTGCAGGGGCAGCCATTTGTATAATCTGGTTCTAAATAGTGTAATTGCAGAGGCTTGCTAGGCTCCTCAGAGTTCAGTAACAGCCTCAATGTTGACAATGCTTGAACTTTTATTCACAGTGAAGAAGGCTAGCCTGCTTCTGCAGGTTTTAATCAATTCTCAGGGACTGTGAATTGTTAGGAATGATGTGCAGAGGGTGTGCAGGATTTGGTTTGCAGCTGGCCTGTACTTGGAAAAAGGGAACAATGCCAAGTACCTTGAGGACAATTTTATTGTTCTGATCCGTGGAATGACTGTTTCAATGTCAAATTGTAGTTCAGGGGCAATGCAGGTTGCTTTAGTTAACTCTCAAGCAGCAGACAAAGTTAAATTTAGGATTTTGACCAATTTTTTAATGGTGAATTTTAGCAGAGAAATGGTATGTATGGGCAAAGCATGGGATTCACGGTGAATACCTGAATAAATCGTTCGACAAGCCTGCGGGACGAGCTATTGAAGACTTTGTAGCAGCTGATGGATGAGTTGACACGATCAAATTTCGACTTTGGAGACCCGGAAGTACGTTGGTGGTGAGGGAGCAACAGGAGTTTTGTGCAAATTAGCTCCAAAAATGGAAAAAAAACGGCTATCTTGGGCGTTTATAATGACTAATTTGGCAAAAATACGTATTTAGCGCCTTCCCGCCAATGACGTCAGCATGACGTCACGGCAGGCCCGGGTACGGGTGACGTGGACGCTGAGCTGGAGGCCAGCGTGCCCAGATGAGGTGGCAGGCAGATGTGGCGGCAGGGTTGCATGGAGGGTGACGAGCGCGGGGGTGGGCGGAAGGGAGGTGACGTCAGAAGGGCGTCATGGTGACGTGTGCGGAATGGGTGGTAACGGGGAGGGGCTAAGCGGTTTCCCCGCACCGCCTTTGGCAATAAGTGGTATCGGGGAGGGGGATCTCCGAACAGCCCCAACGTTTGACACGCGTCTTGGGTACGGACCCTGATACCGTTGTTCCCCGGACGCTAAAGGGCGGTAGATCCAGATCAGTAAATGCCCACCCACCGTTGGATTGTGGGTGGCAGAGGATCTACGGCTGGCGGGCCCTCCGACGGATCGAGCAGGTTGGGGGGGGGGTCCCACCAGTCTATTAAAATATTGAGTTTAAATATTTCGGGCGGGGAACCTTGGGATAGTGGGTTTTTATGGGTTTTTCAGGATTTCTTGGGTTTTTCCATAGTTTCAAAAGGGGTTATGGGTAGGAAGGGCTTTTTATAGGGTCTTTCTCTGCAGATGGGGGTTTAATGAGTGGAATCATTTGAAAGAAAGGGGGGGGGAGATGAGGTATAGGTTCATCCAAGTGGCCAGATGTCACTTTGATCCCTGACATAGGACTTATTGGCTATAATGCCAAGGGGAGGGGTATTTATATAGAATTTGGGGTTTATACACCATGGTGTTAATAATATTAGGGGGAAGGGTAATATAGGGGATTTACATAGTAGAATTATAGTTAATATGGATGAGATAGTGAAATGAGGGGGAAATCACTAAGTTTATTTGAAACTTACTTAGTTTAAAGAGTAGATCAAAATGAAAAGATTTTTAGACAAGAAATGTGGCTTTTAAAGGCTTAAGAACCACCATTAAATCACAATTTCTTCCATGAATCTCAGCTGATGAGGGGATGTTAGAAATGAAATGGGAGGGGAAGGAGGGAGTTTAGTCATGCTTCCTGCTGCAACTTGATGAAGAAGAACACCTTGTCATTTGATTGGCTTTGCTTTGATAAACACAGTTACCACACCTGTAATGGTAAAGACAACCTTTCTGCAACCCCAACTACTTACCCAGCTAGCCTAGCATTTTTTATTTCTTCTTGGAGGGTGCACTTGGACTTGCAGACCCTTACTTGCCTTTTCTTTTCTCTGGCTTCTTCTTTTGTTTTTCTATCTACTTCTACCCTTATTTCTTCCAAGGCCCCAGATTAAGCTGTTGGGAGCCTTTTCTTCTCTACCTGAACTACTTGTCTGCCAAGATTAAACAGTTTGGACAGACTACTCTCTCTATTCTACAACTGAAAATTGAAAGCATGGCATGACCCAGATTAAACTGTTGGATCATCCATCAAAATTTGAAACAAGGTCATCAAGATTGAAACATTTTACACACTTTGTGTTCTCTAGGAAATATGGGATCTTTGTGTAATCAAAGCAGAGCATATTTGGATTTTCCCTTGCCAATCATGAAATATGAAACCTATTGGTATAGGTATCCAACAATTAGTTCGCTTTTCTTTCGGAACTAGGGCATAACACACTGACCCAAAAACTCTAAGATGTTTAACTCGAGGTTTGAAACCAAACCAAGCTTCATAAGGTGTGATTCCGTCTAAAGAAGCAGTTGGAGATCTGTTTCTTAAGTAGAAATCTGTATGGATTGCTTCTTCCCAATATGTTGGACTTAACCTTTTGAAAGTTAACATGGATCTCGCCATGCCTAACAAAGTGCGATTCATTCTTTCGACTACTCCATTTTGCTGTGGAGTGTAAACAATAGTAAGATGTCGTCTGATGCCATTTTCACTACAACGAGTTTTGAATTCATTTGAAGCGAATTCTCCCCCATTATCTGTCCTGAGAGTACCTATCTTTTCTTTGACTTCATTTTCAACAAGTTGGCGAAAAATTTTAAACTTATCAAATGCTTCTGATTTGTTCTTCAAAAAGTAAACCCAAGTCATTCTACTGAAATCATCAATGAATAGTAAGAAATATTTGCATCCACCAAAGGAAGTTTGTAGTGGTCCACAAACATCACTGTGAACTAGTTGTAGCCGCCTGTTTGCACGCCATGAACTTGTTGGAAAACTTTCTCGACTTTGTTTGCCATAAATGCAAGATTCACATTTTGCATTTTCCCTTTTGAATGTGGGAAGTCCTTTAACCATTCCTTGTTTCTGCAATTGAGAAAGACTCTCAAAATTCAAATGTCCATATCTTACATGCCATAGTCTTATAGGTGAAATACCTATAGTCACTACCCCTGCAAAATCAGAATGCCTTGGAATAATTGTCCCTTTCATCCGTAACAGTTTTCCGTCTTCATAACCTGTCATGACTGTTTTCAAGTTCTGTTTGACTGAATTAATCTTGACTAAACCATCTTCCATAATCACCTGATGTCCTGCTTGTCGAATCATGACTAAAGAGAGAAAATTTTTCTTAAAACTCTGTACATACCATACATTGGAAATCATTTTTTCTCTAATGCCAGGGAGAAAAAATTTTACTACTCCTTTTCCATAAGGCATATGTTTTGTATCATCAGCAAGAAAAATGGAATTAAGTTGGCAATCTTGAAAATTCCAGAAAAAATCACGTCGACAAGTCATGTGTTGAGTTGCCCCGGAATCCAAGATCCAGGCATCTTCATAGTCACTTCTAAGATGGGATGAAATTTGTGATGCCGGTGAGGAAGTAAAAACATATTCTGAGTTATCTTCATCTTGATCATTTGCAACTTGTGCTGAATGCTGCTGAAACTTGGGAATTTTATTAAGTGATGATCGACAATCTTCAGCATAATGCCCAACTTTGTTACATCTTCAACACAGAATTTGACTTAAGTCTCTTCCTCTTCTTGAAGATTGTCCTTTGCCTCTTCTTTGACCTCTATTTTGAGATTGTCCTCTACCTTGATTATTATATTCTTGTCCTTGAAAATTGCCTCTTCCTTGGTTGTTTCCTCTACCTTGAAAATTATTTCTTCCTCCTCTATTAAAATTGTTTCCTCTGCTTTGGCTTTGACCTTGATTATGTGCTGCTTGATTCTGATTCCATCTACCTCTTCCTCAAGAACTATCTGCTGATGACTTACTAGTGCTGACCTCTGTGAGAAAAACATCTTCACCAACTTTCTTTTTCTTCCCAAAAGTTTTATCATGTTGAGTTAACATTTCACAAAGTTCATCAAACTTTAACTTCTCTAATTTCCCAGTTACTTGTAGAGTCTCCAAAAAATGCGTACAGGAAGAAGGAAGCCCAGCAATTAAAATTGTGACCATAAAGCTATCATCAATTGCAGGAAAACCAACATTAATAATTTCTTGCTTGATATTCTTAAGTCTTGAGATATATTCATGAACATCACCGCCTTCAGTTAATCTTTGTTGCAACAATTTTAATTGTAGATCGACTTTCTTTGATTCAGGCTGAGTATCAAAGAGGTATTTAAAAGTTTTCAAAGTAGTCCATGCATCTAAGGCATTTTCTATATCGACATACATTTCATCATTCACAGAAGATTTAATAAGAGCTAAGGCTTTAGCATTTTTGATTTCCCATTTTTCTAGTGCAGTTGCATCCGTGGGTTTATTTGGCTTAACATCTCCATGACATATTCCCTGCCATAATTCATTGTAAATGAGTGTGCTT
Source organism: Pinus tabuliformis (assembly GCA_031772625.1). Lineage (NCBI taxonomy): Eukaryota > Viridiplantae > Streptophyta > Pinopsida > Pinales > Pinaceae > Pinus > Pinus tabuliformis. The sequence continues at coordinate 1,059,817,554 of CM062811.1, read as the reverse complement.
TCGATGAGACGATGCCATGTTTTATAAGATTTGGTACCTTCTAGTTTGTCAGAATCAGAAAACAAATTAATCAACTTATACATTGTAGTGTTAATACTTCACACCACGAATCAAGATCCAAAAAACTCAAGATGTGTAACACAACAGAAACACACGATGCAAAAAAAACGAACTATCGGGGCTTGGCCTTGACCCTCGAATAGTCGTAAAAATAGGAGAAAATTGACTGAGCTTTGCACTTGGCTCTAGTCAATTTCTCAAATTTTACAAGGCAACTTTCAAATTTTGATTTTTACAATGGTGCTTTTGCACAATCTAGTAAAAAAATTTACCCCCCCTGAAAGTAAAAATTACTTTGAGTTACAAAACAAGTTTGCATCCATTTTATTCCATCAATATCTATGCTTACTGTTATACACCCCGCAAATTCACCAGCATCTTCAACACTTCCATCCACAATATCAAATCTTATATGAGATATGATTAGCTGCAAAAAATCTTCGAACTTCTGAAGGTCCAAATTACCGTGCTATGCTATTTCACTGTCCAATTTACTCAATACGCCATCAATACAATAGGATTTTGATATGAACCAGTTAAAATTAAATGCCAAAACTTCATACTTACCAAAGCTGCCTTCAACGAATTGCCAGACTTATGTCTTTGCATTCTCCAACATTTACTGTTCCATGATTTGCATTAAATTTTCAACACAGACTTGGATTTTTGACCGCTGATCCCAAACTACAATTCGATTCAGAACATCCATTGAATCAGCTTTTGCAAACATTGTTCCTCAATTAAACAAGATCGCTGCTGCAAACACTATCTTTCACAAATCGATGTCAATTTTCCAAACAAATCATTTTTTATGTGGTAGCATGGATCGAATACAATCAGATCCGCTCTTCCTCCATTGTGAAACAGAATCGAAACTCCATTAATAAGTATTGAAACTTTACACAGGATAGCGTATTCAACCTTCTAGCTCGACCTTTCTGGAATTGGGTTTATTAAAATTGACATGAAATCTACCTTCATCTTATTCTATACAACGAATCTTGCCATAAATTTGCATCGATAGCAAATGCAATTCAAAATTTAAAACTTCACTTACCCAGAAATCGATTGTACATTCAATCACTGAAAAAATTAAAGAATCTGCATATTGTATTGAAAGCATTGCATGTAACCACTTTGCTTCAGCTGTGGCATGGAACTGCGTCCAAGACTCGTTCAAAAAATCAACAAGATCGTCAACTATTGACACCGAGCCCTCGAAATTTGTAGATACCTCAAGGTATTGTGCCTGTGCCTTTGCATGGACGGAAGATCTATGGTTTAATCTGGTCCATGGCCTTTCTGTCATGGAAAAAGATCTGATCCATTTCACCTGAGAAATTCCTGGGTAGAAACTCCTCGAATGTCTTGCTTGAGTTATCAGATTGTTTGAACACTAACCAGTCCGATGATGAGATGGTACGAGCGCTTTCAATATTACATTCAATAAAAAATACTATCCAACTTTGCATCAAATTTTGGCATGGGCGTATGTTCGAGCATCCAAGAATTAACCAAATCAATTTTAATATTAGCAATAATAATAATAAAAAATTATTTGTTGAACACAAAACTCGCCAATTTCATATCAGTGATTTGTTGATCAATTCAAGGGAGTCTTCCACAAACTTGTAGAGCTAGAATCTCCTCTTCACATCCACTGCAGCATTACTGGAGCTCTGATACCACAATAATGGCAGAAGTGTCCTCAGACACGTAATTTTATTACTCAGAAAAAAACAATTACATAATTGATTTTGCAAGAGTTTACACCCGAACAACACAAATACTCTTGCAATGAGCTATATATAAGCTCCATGTCCTAACTACCTCTAATTATGGATCACTTATTAAATAACAAGTGTCCATTTACAATAAATGTTATTCAGACCAACTAGCTAACTAATCTCCTAAAATAGAGCCTAAGATACGACACATTTGGAGAGTCATATCTAGTTACAACAATATGCAAATTCTAAAAGTCTCCATTAAATAAATAAACATTATAGAATAATAATTATTAATTTAACATCTTAAATTAATAATTATTTTATTCTAATTTTATAACCTATGATAAAATTGTACTTTTGGATCATCTAACAGTATGCACACTTTTGTGCATTATCACATCCTTTTAAAGCCAATACAGTTTCTACTGCATTTATGGAAACAATTCAAAAGCTACATGGAAACCCAAAGGTTATTGTAAGTGACTAAGATCCCATTTTCATAGGAAACTTTTGGACAAAATTATTTCTTGTCTCGGTACTCAATTAGATCATACCTCATCTTATCATCCTCAATCTGATGGGCAAACTGAGATAGTAAAAAAATGTTTGGAAGGATATCTTTGTTGCTTTGTATCTGATAAACAGACACAATGGGTCAAATGGTTGCCTCTAGCTGAATGGTGGTATAACACTTCCTTCCATACAGGAACAAAAATGACCCCATTTATGGCACTTTATGGATATCAGCCACCATCCATCACATCATATTTAAGAGAAAGTTCCAAGGTTCAAGAAGTGGAACATCACATCGAGCATCAACAACAAGTCCTCCAACTCTTAAAGGATAACCTCGTGTTGACACAGAATAGAATGAAACAACAGGCAGATCAACATCGTAGCGAAAGAAGTTTTGATGTAGGTGATTGGGTATTCCTACGGCTACAATCATATAAACAAATGTCCCTCAAGCAAGCTAAGAAGGATAATAAATTATCACCAAAGTATTATGGTCCGTACAAGGTGTTGCAAAAGATTGGTACTATTGCGTACAAATTGGAGCTTCCTGCAACTTCTCGAGTGCACCTAGTTTTCCATGATTCATGTTTAAAGAAGGTTATACGCGACAAGCTCCCAGTTCAAACAATAATGCTAGACCTTGACGAGGAAGGAAAAATTATATTGGAACCAGAAGCAGTCATAGAAACAAGAACTCGATAGCTACGAAATCAATCAATTTCGGAGTATCTCATCAAGTGGAAGAACTTATCCGCTGAAGATTCCACATGGGAGGATGAGAATTTTATATAGAAGCATCCAGAACTACTCAAGTGTTGAGGACAACAACTTTTTGAAGGAGAGGGGCATGTTAGGTCCCTATAATACTAGTGATTACCCCATCACTATTGTAGTTGTATCCCTTATTAATATAGTTGTGCCCCTATTGTCCCCATATTGTTATTACTGTGCCCCATAGAATCCCTCTATTGTTATTTTTGTGCCTTTATATTATTATTGTTAGGTTGGCTGGTTTATATTGTGACTCCTTAGACTCCTATATATAGAAAGGAGGTTTTGTCATTTGAATCATCAAAGAATCATTCATTTGTGTAATGTAAAGGAGGTTTCCCCCTTGAAGAGGCTTAATTTGAAGGCATTCATCTGTCTTTTCACTCTTTTGTGAGCTAGTTTCATAGTTGATGACTATGTAATTTTAAAACTTAATGTTATCAATGCTTACCTCTTTCTACCCCTTCACATTTATGCATTCTTTATCTAAGAGAAGAACATGTACTACAAATCCCCATCCTTGTCTTCTTAGGAATACATACATTGTTGATTTCTTTCTTCCATATCTTCAAAAAACTTTGATATGTAATAAATTGATCATTTCCTTCAGCACCTTCTGCATATTCTTTGTATAATTTGTGGATTTCTCGTCCTAAGAAATTATCTAAAATATGTATTATCTCTCTATTTGGCATACACTCTCCATGCTTTGAAAAGAAGTCATTCATCCATGACATTTCAGTATTTGATAATGACCCAAACTATCATTTATGATGTACTTCTGAATAAAATGTGGGATCGTTTTCCAAATTTTCTTGGATTCTTGACAAATGAAAATTACCCATTGAATGAAACATTTTGAAAACCTTTTGATAGATAAATAAAGACCCAGTAATCATAACGTGACAATGTAGGTTTCATGCACCCCACTAAATATGAATTTTTGATGCTTTTTTTCATTGACAAATATCTCTTCCTTTTATCTAATGCAAACTTGAAATCCATATGTTTCAAGTAATCCTTTTGATAACATTCACTTGAAATGAGAGCACTCATAGACCCTCTTCTCGTGAGATATTCTGTTCTACCACTTGTATAACTAAAACATCTTGGATTGATATGAAAAGGTATGCTCCTACTCACCGATATAATATTTGATGACAACATCTCGATCATTGATTCATCATCTATATAAGCATTTTCATCATCATTATGAGGAATATTATACTTATTATGGTCATTCGTGCTTTTGAAATATTGACTTGGAGGATATTATTCATCTTTCCATTCTTCAATGCTACCCTCATAGTCCTTAGAATTAATATTAAATGGAAAATTTGACTCAATGTTTATTGGATATTATTCATTATGTGCATTTTTAGTATTTCTCTAATAGTCCATGGGATTAAGACTACGTGGAAAATGTGACTCTTTACTTACTCTTCATCCTTCCATTCCTCATTGTTGCTCCCATAGTCCTTAGGATTAATACTAAGTGCTTCATCCTACCCTTCGTCATTGCAACTCTCGTAGTTGTTAGGATTAGGACTCATTGCTTCATCCTGCCTTTCATCACTACTACTCTCATAGTCCTTAGGATTAGGACTATGTTATTCATCCTCACCTTTGTCACTACTGCTCTCATAGTCCTTATGATCAGGACTAGGTGGAAAATGTGACTCTCTATTTACCAAAAATTCATCATCCCGTCCTTCATCACTACTGCTCTCACAGTCCTTAGGATTAGCACTAGGTGGAAAATGTGACTCTCGATTTATTAGAAATTCTTAATCCTCACCTTCATAACTTTTGCTCTCATAGTCCATAGGATTATGACTAAGTGGAAACTATGACTCTCGATTTATTGGAAATTCTTCATCCTAGCCTTCATCACTATTGCTCTCTGATGGGACCAGCCCGTGACTTATGACTTAATCACTACACTAATTCTTGATCAACAAATGATTTAATTAATGGCCATATAATTAGTTTATAAAACAAGGATTAGCACCGATATTTGGATTGCATTGATGTCTTTATTGATTGCTCTGTATGCCAAGAGGATAGTTGTCCTGGCCTCGGGTTTCCTTCCTACTCTTAGCTAAAAGCTAGTTTGTTTTTTATCCTCGGTTATTTTCGTTCTGCCCTGTTTGGGGTGAGAGCTCTGCAGTTCTGTGGGTGACTGTATTTGTTTTCGAAGCGATGCTCTGTTCGCGCCAACTATGGCTTCTCTATTGGTAAGTGGGTAACTATGCTCAGCGTTTATGTTCACACTCTTCTTAGCTCGGCTCTGTCACTCGATTGTTGGCTTGTTGTGAGGGTTTCTCTGCTCTTTTGGTGGCTCGGTGCTCACTATCTCGCCTTCGTTTCTCACTCATTCTTTTGAGCTTTCTTATGGTTCCTTCGGCTACTTGTATGGTTATCTCATTGGTTGATTTATCTGCATGCTTGTGAACACAGGTCGCGGCCTCAACAGGACCCTTTCCTCTGTGTTCGCTCAACTCCGGCAAGGTAAGAATTCGTTCTTTGCTAAATGTTGCATCCTCAGTTTTTTTATACACTAACAGTCATTGCTCCTTGCGAGCAAGGTTTTGTTTTGTAATGGATGCGACCCAATGTGGGTTTCCTCATCCAGCGCTGGTTGTTGAACTGGTAAGTTCTTCCGGCGTTTCTCTCCCTTGCTGTCAGTCTTTCACTTTATCCTTTATTTACTTCCAATTAATGCTGCTAACACTTTGTTATGGTGCCTATGCAAGTTGTTGTGCCTTTTTGGTTGGATTATCCCTCGGCCCTTCCTTCAAATGGAACCGGTAGGGTCTTTCCTTGTTGCAGTTGTTTAGTCAAGGGTTTCTTTAGTTGCTTTATCTTGTAGTGTAGTCGGTTGACCTGGGTTTCTGTTGCAACATCATCCGGTTGATGGTAATTTGGCCTTCAGTTTAGTTGTGTTGGATGTTGTTGATTCTTCAGTGAACTGTAACAATTTTCAGGGTTATAACCCTAACCCTCATTTCGCTACTCTGCTCCCGGAGGATGGTTTACTCACCCTTAGGGCCGCTAGATTTTTGGACTTGTAGTTGTATAGTCGATATGCAATTTTATTACTGTAATCGCTTTTAAAGACCAATGAAAAGAATTTTGTTTTTAATACACAGGGTTACCTCTTGGTCGAATTCTTCTTTGTAGTTGTATTTGTTGGTAAATGGCTTTGGCTGTAGCGTACTCTAGTACCTCTGTAGCTTGTCAATATGAAAGGAACTGCATGCTCAGTCTTTGATGCTTCTGGCTGTATTCGTTTTCGAAGTTGTGCCTCTGCTTGTCGTTTGATTATGGGAACTTCGCCTCTGTTTAATCTGGAAGGATTTCTGATAGATTGTTTAACTGTCTTTACATTACATATGATAGGAATTAGATAAAAAAACAATATCTAGACAGATGGATTCAGGGATGAAAAGAAATATCTCTCTCTTTGTATTATTCTTCTATGCTGAAAAATGTCGAACCCTTTTCCACGCTGTGTACATCTATTTTGTAATGTTACAATATAGTTAAGCAAACTGTTTGCAGTTGCTTCTTCAGTTATGCAGTTGATAACTATCTTGTTGTTTTAATTTTTCTCATTCTGTAGAATACAGAGATAATATATTTCTTTCTGTTGTTTTGTTTTTTTTCAAAAGTAAATAACTGTAAAGATAAACTAAAAATAAAATACCAGACAACCATGTGGCTATAACCACTTCCACCTGATTGTGCTGACCCTAAATACCTATTAACTGACAATGACATAAGACAAGTTCCTAATACTATTTTTAATTAACAAACACAAATGAAATTTAAATACTGATGAACCTCTCGTCCTTAGCTGAGACCAACACCTGGTCATGGCACCCTTTGCTGGATTCTCCTACATCACTCTCACAATCGATAGGATTAGGACTAACTGGAGACCATGACTCTCTATTCATTTTAATTTATTCATCATGCTCTTCATCACTGCTTCTCTCGTAGTCCATAGGATTAGGACTAAATGGAAACCGTGACTCTTTATGTATTTGAAATTCTTCATCATGCTCTTCATCATTACAGCTCTTATAGTCCATAGGATTAGGAATAAGTGGAAATTGTGACTCTGTATTCATTTGAAAAATATTCATCATGTTCTTCATAATTTCTACTCTCATAGTCCATAGGATTAGGAATAAGTGGAAACCACGACTCTTTATTTATTTGAAATTCTTCATCATGCTCTTCATCACTATTGCTCTCATAGTCCATAGTATTACGACTAAGTGGAAACCGTGACTCTTTATTTATTTTAAATTCTTCATCCTTCCGTTCATCAATGCTACTCTCATAGTCCTTAGGATTAGGATGAAGTGGAAGATTTGACTCTCTATTCATAGTGAAATAATTTTCATTATATTCATCAAAATGAATAGAGTTGTTACCCGATGAAGACGTTGATGCTTCACAAAGATAAAATTCACTATCAGAAGAATCCATTCCTTTCAAATAAAAGACGTTTAATGATACAAATTAACTCTCTCCTAACGATAATGAAAATTTCCTCCGAAGTTTCCCTCTAATTTTTTTTGGCGAAAATTTTCCCTCCAACAAATTTGTTTCATGTATTTCTCTCCAACATTTTCTTCTACAATTTATTGAGAAAATTTAACTAAAATTTTGTTATGAGATTAATATTTTACATTAAATCTTTAAATTAAAATTGTAAACTAAATCTTTTACCTAAATTAATTTTTTACATGAACTATATAGCATTTACTAGACAATTGAATATTTCTTTTATTTTTTATTATATCTTCTATCACACATTTAAAATAAATTACTATAACACCCTAACATGATTTATATGTTAAGCTTTTATAATAAAAAATATTAATACCACATTCACCATGTGGTAAAACAATTAGGTAATGTTCGCTTTATCATAAATTACTATATGACAATAAGAAAATTTATATGTAAAAGTTTTTATAAAAACAAATTAATACCGCATTCACCATACGGTGAAACAATTTTATAATTTACACTATATCGTAAATTTCATTATCACTATTCCTCACATCACATCAAGGTTTTTCGAGGTTCGTTAAAAGACTTGGAGCGATTTTGTGGAGCAGCTACATTATTATCGACAACATATTCAACGGAAGATTATCACATTTGAAAGGTTAGCTTCCCTTTTAATGTGTGCAAATATTGAACTCCCATAGCTTTACTAGTAGTTATGTATCAGTTGGGTTGTTATATTCATGTAAAATACTACACAAAAAACATATTCCAGTAAAATAATATTACCTTTTTATTAATGAAATTTAGACTTCTTCTACAAATTAAAAATTTAGATGAGTCAACTTTACCCAACAGCCCCTTGGCAAGCAAGAGGAAACTACATCAGCAGTGGACATGGTAGGATAGGTCGTGGGCTTCCTGGTTGTGAGCATGCCCTGCCTTGGTCCAAGTAGCCCCCTTGAAGGATAGGGAGTTTATTCTTGGAATCGCCACCTGGCCTACCCGAGGGTCGTTCTGCCATGGGTGGGAAATCCCATGGCTCGGCGGGCCCACCCATAGGGATCAAGCGCCCTTGCCAGTTGTACCCACCCTGGTGGCCCAACCCACCAAGGGTGAGGGCTGATTCTCAGAATCGATTGTCCACTGTTATGAAACCAACTCACAAAAAGATAGAAAAGAGAGATCCACACCTTAGAATTCAGCCTCTTCGAGGGGGCAACCTCCTTTACATTACATAAATGAACAATTCTTGGATGATACAAATGACAAAACCTCCTTTCTATATATAGGAGTCTATGGAGTCACAATATAATCCAGCCGACCTAACAATAATAATATAAAGCCACAAAAGTAACAATAGAGGGATTCTATGGGCACATTAATAACAATATGGGGGTAATGGGGGCACAACAATATAAATAATGGGTATAACTACAATAGTAATGGGGTAATCACTAGTATTATAGGGACCCAACATGCCCCTCTTCTTCAAAAAAGTGTTGTCCTCAACGCTTGAGTAGTTCTGGATACTTCTGCATAAAATTCTCATCCTCCCATGTGGAATCTTCAGTGGATAAGTTCTTCCACTTGATAAGGTACTATGAAATTGATCGATTTCGTAGCTGTTGAGTTCTTGTTTCTATAACTGCTTCCAGTTCCAATATAATTTTTTCTTCCTCGTCAAGTTCTAGCAACATTGTTTGAACTGGGAGCTTGTCGCCTATAACCTTATTTAAGCATGAAACATGGAAAATTGGGTGCAATCAAGAAGCTGCAGGAAGCTACAATTTGTATGCCATAGTACCAATCTTTTGCAACACCTTGTACGGACCATAATACTTTGGTGATAATTTATTATCCTTCTTAGCTTGCTTGAGGGACATTTGCTTATATGGTTGTAGCCGTAGGAATACCCAATCACCTACATCAAAACTTCTTTCACTACGATGTTGATCTGCCTGTTGTTTCATTCTATTTTGTGCCAACACGAGGTTATCCTTTAAGAGTTGGAGGACTTGTTGTTGATGTTCGATGTGATGTTCCATTGCCTGAACCTTAGAATTTTCTCTTAAATATGATGTGATGGATGGTGTTTGATACCCATAAAGTGCCATAAATGGGGTCATTTTTGTTGTTATATGAAAGGAAGTGTTATACCACCATTCAGCCAGAGGCAACCATTTGACCCATTGTGTCTGTTTATCAGATACAAAGCAACGAAGATATCCTTCCAAACATTTGTTTACTATCTCAGTTTGCCCATCATATTGAGGATGATAAGATGAGCTATGAGCTAACTGAGTACCAAGGCAAGAAAATAATTGTGTCCAAAATTTCCAGTGAAAATGGGATCTCTGTCACTTACAATAATCTTTGGGTTTCCATGTAGCTTTTGAATTGTTTCCATAAATGAAGTTGAAACAGTACTAGCCTTAAATGGATGTGATAATGCACAAAAGTGTGCATACTTGGTAAGTCTGTCAACTACCACCATGATGACACTCTTTCCCTCAGACTTGGGTAAACCTGTGATAAAATCCATTGATACCTCCTCCCAACGTTGGCTTGGAATGGATAAAGGTTGTAATAAACCCAGTGTCTTAATTGTTTCAACTTTATTTTGTTGGCAAACCAAACATTCTGCCACAAACTTTTCAATATCTGATTTAAGGCCATCCCAAAAAAATTCCTTCTTAACCCTGTGGTAAGTTTTTAAAAATCCCGAGTGCCCTCCTAAGGGAGAAGTGTGCAATTCCATAAGAATATTTTGTTTTAGCTGGAAATTCTTACAGAGGTATAAGCGATCTTTGTACCATAACGAATCATTTTTCCAGCTAAATGTATCAGACGTACTGGAATCTTGTTGTAGCTTTCGAATAAGTGCCCACACTTCTTCATCATTCTTCCATTCCTCCCTTGCTTCATTTATCCAATCTGGTTGGATGATAGAAATAGCGCACAAAAATTCTTCCACATCCTCATCCTTCTTTGAGAGTGCATCTGCCACCACATTTTTCTTCCCTTTTTTGTAGATGATTTCAAAGTCATAACCCAACATCTTTGTGACCCACTTTTGTTGCTCTTCAGAGGATAATCTTTGTTCTAAAAAGTATTTAAGGCTATCATGATCCGTTTTTAACTTGAAGTGTCTTCCCATTAGGTAGGGTCGCCATTTCTTAAGTGCATGGAGTATTGCCAACATTTCCTTCTCATAAATAGCTTTGCTTAGAAACTTTCCCTTGATTGGACGACTTTCAAAAGCAATGGGTCTTTCATCTTGCATTAGAAAAGCACCAATTCCATTTCCTGAAGCATCACATTCCACAATAAAGGTTTTTGTGAAGTCCGGTGTAGCTAAGACCGGTGCTTGGCACATTGCCTCTTTAAGATGTTCAAAGGCCTTTGTTGCTTCCGGAGTCCATGAAAATTCATCTTTCTTCAATAATGTCGTTAGAGGTGCTGCTTTTCTCCCATAATTCTTAACAAACTTGCGATAATACCCTGTCAACCCAAGAAATCCGCGCAAATGCTTTATGGATGTGGGGATTTTCCATTCCTTAATGGCTTTAATTTTGCTAGGGTCTACCTTAACTCCTTCATGAGATACAATATGACCCAAATATTCCACCTCCTGGACTCCAAAGAAACATTTGGATCTTTTGGCATATAATTGTTTCTCCTCCAATAGTTGTAGCACCCTGTCAACATGTTCAACATGATCCTTCCAAGACTTGCTGTAGATAAGTATATCATCAAAAAATACTAACACAAATTTTCTAAGGAATGGTTTGAAAATTGAATTCATCAAACCTTGAAATGTTGAAGGTGCATTGGTAAGGCCAAAAGGCATGACCAAAAATTCATAATGACCCTCATGAGTTCTAAATGCTGTTTTCAGAATGTCTTCAATCTTCATTCTAATTTGATGATATCCTGAACGAAGATCCAACTTGGTGAAGTAAATTGATCCATGCAATTCATCCAATAATTCATCAATGACAGGAATGGGGAACTTATCTTTAATAGTGAGCTTGTTGAGCTCCCTATAATCCGGACACATGCGCCATGATCCATCCTTCTTGTGCACCAATACTACTGGAGCAGAGAAAGAACTTTGACTCGGTTGAATTATACTAGCCTCTAGCATTTCTGCAACCATATGTTCAATTTCACTTTTTTGGACATAGGGATATCTGTACGGCCTGATGTTTGGAGGAACACTTCCTGGAATCAAATGAATAGCATGATCATGATCACGCATAGGTGGGAGACCTTTGGGAGTCTCAAATACCTTGGAATGATTGTCCAGGACTTTTTGGAGATCTAGAGAAATAGATGATTCTAATGTGGAAACATCTAGCGAACATAATTGTGCAATTACACCCCTTTTCTCCTTTTTTAGAAGCTTTGTCATACCATTAGAGCTAATTATCTTCCTGGTTTCCCTGCAATACCCCTTAATTCAACTTCCTTTCCTTCCACAGAAAATTTGATGAAAAGTTCTTGAAAATTAAAAGCTATTGTACCCAAGGATTGTAGCCATTGGACTCCTAGTACAACATCAACACCTCCCATTGGAATGGAAAGCATTGGGCTAGTCAATACATATTCTCCCATGGATAGCTTGATATTATGGCACTTTCCAGAGCAATTTATTGTTCCTCCATTTCCAATCATCACTTGAAACTCTAGTGCTGGATATAGGAAGCAATTCAATTCTTTTGCTACACTACAATGAATAAAATTGTGGGTGCTTCCTGAATCAATCAACACTATTACCTTTTTCTTCTTGATTTGTCCTTCTATCTTGATGGTTTGAGGAGTGGTAATTCCCACCAATGCATTACAAGATATGGTCAGATTTATTTGTTCTTCATCTAGGCTTTGTTCCTGGAACATATCCTGTTCTTTTGACCTTTCTTGCTCATTTTCTTCTTCCTCTTCACAATCTATGTAGAATAATTTCTTCTCAGCACACTTATGACCTTTAGTGTATTTACTATCACAACTATAACAAAGCCCTTTTTCTCTTTTTTCTTCCAATTGTTGTGGTGTCAACCTTATAGGTTGTGGAAGACTAGGGGCAACTGCACTTCCGTCTTTATAGTTGTGAGTGGTATGCTTCCTGGTTGCCATACTTTTGCTTTCCATTTTTCTTGCTAACTTGAATGCCTTCTCTGATGAATCAGGTTTCCAAAGTCGAACATCATGTTGGATATTATCCTTTAAAAACCCTATGAACACATCAATCCTATGCTGCTCTGGAATATCTTTTATCCTTATGTTCAATTTTTGGAACTCCTCAATGTGCTCCATTATTGAACCCTTTTGTTTGAGACTTATCAATTGGCTAAAAAAAGTGTTGCTTTTTGTATCCTCATAATGTGCTATCAATTCTTCCGTAAAAATTGCCCAAGTGATAGATTGTTTACGAGAGAAAAGCCATTGATACCATACAAATTGATTTGGTTCCAAATATAAAGTTTCCATACGTACCTTTTGTGTGTTTTGCACATTATTGAGATCGAAGAACTGCTCCATCTGTAATATCCATGTGGCGGGATCCTTGCCATCAAACTTCCTCATATCGATTTTTGGAATATGGTGATTCTTCAATCCAACATTAGCGTCTATGGAATCATGATTAACATTTCTTTTGTTCTCATCATGAGTTTCCTTTAGTACCCTTTCACCCTTAGGGACGATTTCTTGTAGCAACTTATTCATATTTATCTTCAATTCGTCCATGTCTGTCTTCAAATCTATCTTCAAATCATCCATCTTAGCTTCCACGTCAATCATCTTAGCTTCTACGCCTTTCTTTAAATAGTCCATCTTAGCTTCTACACCTTTCTTTAAACCATCCATCTTAGCTTCTACATATTTCTTTAAACCATCCATCTTAGATTCTGTTCCCTTTTGTGCAAGGGACAGTTGTTGCACTTGGTCTTGTAATTTTGATATATCATGTTGCATTTCTTCATCTTCTTCATGAGTCCTGCTAGAGCTTTCAGGTTCCTTAATAGGTGTTTGTATTTTCTTTCCTTGGGGCATCAGTTACCGATAATAGTGCTCTACTATGCCCTTTGAATTCCTTCAAACCAAGCTTATGCAAAAATAAAAAATAAAAACTACACACCTTTTTTTACTTTCTAGAAGCCTGATATTGAATCTGATGTATCTCTGTAATTTCGAATCATCCAGTTCTGAAATTGTGACCTGTAGTAGCCTTCTATGTCCTCTTTCCAATGCCATTAGTCTAAACCAAATTGGATTCTCCAAGAAAGAGTTATGCCAAATCTCCCGCAGTGACCTGATTATAGACTGGTTCAGTAGATCCAACTTGTATGAAGTTCCACGTGTCACTGTTTCCACCTTTGGCTCTGAAAAATATATAAAAAAAAACTAAAGTCGGTCCTCTTTCTGTACCTTCTTACGAAATTTCAATCCGATTCTCAGAAAGAAAGTTATGACGATTTTCCCCAGGCCACCTGTTTTGAGTGTAATTCAGGAGTCGGCAAAAAGACCAATTTCCTGAGATCATATCTCCGAACATATCGCGCGAAAAGCTCTGAAATTCGGACCCAACGTTTAGCACGATTTCTTCTCAAATGGGTTTGTTTTGCGACTTCTGAAACGTCACAGAACAAAAGTTATAGCGAAAATTCCATGATGACATGTTTGGAGCAGCGAAACCCTAGAATCCAAAGCTCTGATACCAAATGTTATGAAACCAACTCACAAAAAGATAGAAAAGAGAGATCCAGGCCTTCGAATTCAGCCTCTTCAAGGGGGAAACCTCCTTTATATTACATAAATGAACAATTCTTGGATGATACAAATGACAAAACCTCCTTTCTATATATAGGAGTCTATGGAGTCACAATATAGTCCAGCCGACCTAACAATAACGATATAAAGCCATAAAAATAACAATAGAGGGATTCTATGGGCACATTAATAACAATATGGGGGTAATGGGGGCACAACAGTATAAATAAGGGGTATAACTACAATAGTAATGGGGTAATCACTAGTATTATAGGGACCCAACATCCACCCCCATGGGCCCATTGGGCTGCATGGGTGGAACAGAAGGGGATGCATACAACCCCAGCCTGCCCCACCCTCGCAACCCAACGAGATTGTGGGGATGTAGGCCTGACTCTGCACCCCCATTAGGTTGTAGTGGTGGGGTGAGAGGGTGATGCATCCCCCTCCTGCCCTGCCCCTGCAGCCCAACGGGCCTGTGGGTGTGGAAGGCCATTTAATTTTTATTTTTTTTTGAAAAGTTATGTTTTAAAAATTATTTATGATTTTTTTCAAATATGTTTCAATATTTAAAATCGACCCCTAGCAGGCCAGAGGGTGGTTTTGCATTTTCCTTGGTGGGCATGTCCACAACCCAGTGCATCCACCCACAGGCACAGGAACAACACGACACTAAGGCATAATGCCCCCTAGAAGGCAGGGGGGAAATTTTGAGAATCATCCCCTTCGCATGTAGGTGGACGATTCTCAGAATCGACACCTGGCCTATTAAGGGACTGGGGACAAATGAAAAAGTAAGTAATTGTGTTTCTAGGGAATCGATCTTTTTTATTTTCGATATGAACCTAACATCCAACTTTTCATGGGGGTCAATGTAAATTTTTCTGGTCTTTCTTCATTTTTAAATTTTGTTTCATTTTGTTTGTTTACATAAGTTATTAGGTTTTTTGTAATTTACTTATTTAGATATATGTTTATATTTTTTGCAGGAAAATGGAATCAAGGAATATTTCTGTGAATCTTTATGGACCAAAGACTACTAAAATTAAAGGTGGATCCTTAAAAAATACCGCTGAACGTAATAAAAATGAGGTAATAACTACAAATCGATAGAGTGCCTCAAAGGATAAGACTATGATTTCTGACTAGATGAAATCACAAGAAGTGAAGCATACAGAACATGTATTGTATGTGAAAGATAGCGAAGGTGAATAACATATGCAGATATATCTATATGTTGATATACCTACATATAGTGGAAGTTATGAGGTGGTGGGAAATGTACTAGACATCTGTTTGATACTGGACACTGAAGTTGTTTATGTACTTACAAAACCACCAAAGTCACATGACAAGATTAAATATTAGTTTGCATTGTCAATGTATGACATCGAAGATGAATCTGAAAATATGTGTAAACAAATCATAAATGAGATTGCACAAGGTATTGTAAGAATTCTTATTTATATTTATGTGTTTTGTGTTATTGTAACTGTATGATTATATTTTTATAACTTAGATTTTGTTGACATATGATATTTTGTTTGAAAAACGTTTATTGAAAATCTTTCAATTATGTTAAGAGGCATTTATTTCATAGATAAATATATTATGAATATTGTTAGTAGTTTCTACATAGGGTCAAAAAAAGATATGAAAAACAATAAAAAAATAGTAGTTCATGATGCTACAAAACTACATCCAAGGTATCAACAAAGAATGCCTATAGTGGATAAATCTAGCAAAGGTATACATGTTACTTTTGAAGATGAGGAAATTGAAACGAATGTAGAAGAATATGTTTCCACTACTGAGGATGAGATTAGAAGTGATGTTAGAAAGGAGAAGAGCCATAAATGAGCAAAAGTAAAAATGCCCAAGAATGTCTATGTTCTAGTTGATACTCAGAATGTTACTTATCTATAAGAAAATAGGAGGAAGAAAATTAATGTTTATCATTCTCAAATAGTTAATGTCAAGAGTGAAGATTTAGGTTAAAATTCAAAAGAAAGCAGGGAAATCATTACACCATGCGCTGATTTAGAAGACAACATTGTTAAAACAAGACAAAATTCCATTCGACATAACTTAATAAAGACAAACCTAATTGACGGTGGTCGTACATTTCAGCTTAATGTCAAACAAATCTATAAGCCAAGTTAAGGAAAATTTATATATCAAATCAAAAAGCCACACCACTTGCATGTTCACAACTTGAAGGCATTCATGAGGTACAATCCATATGCTCATGTGGTTAATTATGTGCTTCTTGTTGATCCATTTCAAGTTCCCAACAAAGAAGAATTTGATAAGTCAAAATGTTTTGAATACACTTATTATGTTTTTGGGGGCAACCATTCTATAAAATATCAAAGTAAATTGATGGAGGAATATCCCAATAACCCACATTTTGAGACAATGAAATGTATCATTTATGCTAGTTTATTACATACAGAAGAAAAGTTATTGGCATGGGATCATAATATAGATAATGAGTATAGGACGTCTATGAATTTCATGCAAAGGGTTACATTTATTCGTAATGAATTTGAAGAAAAATGTGGTGGAGATAAGACAAAGGTTAGTCTAGAATTTCGAAAGGAATGTTGTATGAAATTAGGCTACCAAATTGAGGAAATAATAAACTCAAAAGGTGACAAAGTACATTTTGATATATTTCGAAGTATTGATAACATTTTCCAATTGGCATTTAGAAGTAGAGAGATATGGGAATTGATTAATGATATTTTTAGCATGTGGGAGAACATTGGAATTAAATATTAGAAGGTCAAAAAGTCTAAACAATTGGTATGTAACAGCAGTAAATCAGGTCCTGAAATGAAGCAGCTTCCAGAAGATATGAATATCACACCTTGGAGAGCATTGCAAGGAGTGAAGGATGAAAAAGTTGTTAAAACAATATTATATTTTGTGATGTTAGGGAAATTATCAATGGACGATATGTGTGAGGAATTTCAAAAGTAAATTTGTTGAATTATTTTTACTTATTTCTAGATTATAATTTTCTTTTAAATATAACATATTGTTCTTGGTAGTTTTTGTTAAACATATGATTGTATTAACTTTTTTTACTTTATCTATTTAGTCACAAAGTTTACGTGAAAATAAAAGAACAAATGGTTAAATTGTTGAATGAATATAGTTGGCATGATGTTATACACAACTACCCAGATTCAAGTTCTACATCAACACTAAAAGATTTTTATCTTGCATTTAAAAAGGTATGTTCATTTATAAATTCATTTTTATTCATCTCTATGCTATTTTAATTTTATAACTTATACATATATTTGTTTATTTGATTGAATATGAGGAAGGATGCAAATGGAGCACCAGAGTGTTTTAGGAGCTTTATTGAAAAAATCAAGATCGAAAGACTGAGAAAGTAGCGTCTTACGAATATTGAACTTGATCCAACTCTTAATAGTTTCATTTGGAATGGGTTTGCCACTATTCAATATCAGGTAATACAAGGTGGTTGTGAATACATTGCTAAAATCATACCTAAATGGGATTATTCCTTAGTTATTGTAGATATTTCTGATGGTTTCAATATCCCAAACATTGACTATTATAGTGACCCTTGTACTTATCAATCTCTTAGTAAATTGGTTGTAGGATTTGTAGAAGTCACATCATCACCATTATGGATAATTGTGACATTTCATTCAGACACACATTTGGAAATGTTATTGATAAGATTCAAGGGGAAAACAAACTCAAGGATGCAGCTTACATGGTAAGACGTTGAAATTATATGTTTGATTAATGTTTAAAAAATCATTTATGTAGAAGTTAATTGAACGCTTACTATTTCATGTTACAGGAAAAAGTCAAATCTTTTTAACCATGAAGATCAACCAATTATAAATGGTTGTGAGTTCATCCATATTGATAGTCGGACAAAAGATGATTGCTATAAGTCTATGCTTCTTAATCACGTAGATGGAAAGATTCATAGCCAAGTATTGGTTTATGATGTTGTTGTGAAAAAACTATCATCTGAAGATAAAGGAGAAAAAGGATAAATAGTTAACATTTATCAAAAACTACATTCACTGATTAATTATCTTATAGACTTATGTTCAAATGAAGGAGAATGGGTTCTGGATTTATTTTCAGGCTCAGGTAAGTTTCATTATATATAATTGAATCTCAATATCTTCTTTTTTAATTTATGTCATTAGCCTAATTTACTTTATTATTTATTTTGTGCTTGATAATTAGGTACAACACTAGCATGTTGGCCACAAAAAGGAAGAAATTGCATTTCCATTGAAAAGGACCTAGTACAGTGCAAATTTATTCAGCAAAGAATTAATTCTCTTCAATTTATTCCAGATGCAATGCAAGAAATTCGGTTGTGGAAAGGGGATTTTAATGAATCACATGTGGCAAAAAATGGAAAGGCACCTCAACCACAATTAGATGGAGTGATTGGAAAGGCATACATTGGGAGATTCACAGACATAAAAGATCCATTAGAAGGGGAAGTGAGTAAAATGAAGCAGAAAATATTGTGGAAGAAATAATGATGAAACTCTAAAGGATTAAGAGTTTCGTTTACGTGATATTATTGGAAAAATTTAAGCTTTTCTTGGAAATAAAGCTCATTTTTTGTAACGGTTAATTAGTTATACTTGTAATGTTTTGAATTTGATTTTTCGTGAGAAGAATAAGTATTTATTTAGTGTTGTTATATGTTTAGTATTTGTATTATGTGATTTTCGCTTCAATTTTTACATGAATCATTACTTTTTTTTAATTGTGACTATTATTATTATTTGACATAAAATTCATAAAAATGACTATTGTTTAACCATGTTTTGTTAAATTTTCCACTAAAAATTGTGATTTTGACATGTCATTTCTAGCAAAAATGATCAAAATGTGTAATTTTTTTGCTATATTTATGCTCAAAATGTTTATTTTTATGTCAACTGTTAAAAATTGTTCTTTCTTAGAGGAAATTATTTAACGTGCATTGAAAAATTGATTAAAGATATATAAATATGTAGAATATCAAAGCTTTAAAATATCGACCTTCTTCTTTAACTATGCAAAAAAATAAAGACCTAACTACCGAAAAAATGTTCAAAGAAAAATAAAAAAGCCTTTTAAAAAAACGGCATGATGCAGAATCAACACCTTTGAAAATCAATATGAAAATCACTAACATTCTAAAAACTAATGTACATAAAAAAATTAAGTGTCAAAAACTATGCTAAAAAAAATATGTATTCTACATCACCACTTTTCAAAATAGGTTGATTTGTTTTCTACCTCAACAAAATGGGTAATTGTATCTATTCTCATTTCAAATTTTACGTTGTTATTTCTAGCTACATCAGATGACAGAGAACGATGCCATTAAGATGGTCACCTTACATTTGGAGGGAGAAGCCAATGATTGGTGATACCATAGGTTGGTGATATTCGGTTACAACAGTATCACCTCATACACTAAGTTTAGTTAGAGGCTTATAGAGCAGTTTGACAAGAAGCATTCAGATCTTTATTTCATGGAGTTGGCCCAAGTCAAAAATATATGTAATTCGAAGGCCTACATTTTAAAATTTCAAATACTAGTAGTTATGGTCACACACATTTCAAAGGCCGCATTATTGATCACTAGTACAAAATGGCTAATTAATTACTAAAAAAATTACTAAAATTTGCCTATAAACGACATTTTTTTCAGTCGGTGACCAATAGTAGCTAATTTACAGTGTCTTATAATGTGACCAACTTTTAGTCATTTTTACCTTAGCCATTAATTGATTTTCTCAATTTTATCATCTAGTAGTATATTTAGTCATTAATTTGGTCATTAATCTAGTCATTGATTTACTCATTAATTGTCGCAATTAATGACTAAATATACAACAAAATATATTACTATATGATTACCCAAGGAAACCAATTAATGGCTAAAGAGATATGACTAGAATGCTGGTCGTGTTATGAGATATTGTAAATTAGCTACTAATATATATATATATATATATGCAAATTGTAGTCATCTCTTGTAATGAAAAAATTATCATTTGCAGTAGTCATTTATCTCCTTTTGGTATTTTTATATTCATTATATAAACCACCGATTTAGTAGTTTTTATTCATTTCGTTTATAATAAATGACTAATCTAATCATATATTCATTTTATTTGTGTTAATCATTAATCAATATAAACTACTAATTTAGTATTTTTTGATTGATTTTATGTGTTCATTTTTAATCAACATAAAATTAATTAGTATGATTTTGCACTATATTAAAAAAAAAATCATACATTGTACATGTTCATCCAATATGATAACACAAAGCTACATATGTTAATTACAATACTAAATAATATCAAATGAAAAAAAAATATTTTCAACCACATAATTTTTTAGAGAAGAATCTTCGGCGAAAATCACAAAGAGATAATTTTTTGTCGACGCGTTTCGAACCAACCAGTGTGGTTCATCGTCCTGACAATGAACCACACTGGTTGGTTGGAAATGCATCGACAAAAAATTATCTCTATGCGATTTTCGCCAAAGATTCTTCTCTAAATTGATATGGATCACAGAAGCCTAAATTCATATAAATTTTATTATATCAAATGTCAAGTGTTGCAATATGAGTTTGCAACTTAATATTGGTTGGACTACAATTTATACATGAAATATTGTTTCATTGATATTTGAAAACATTATCACTAGGTTTCCAAGGCATTGCAAGTGAATTCACCAACCCTAAATACTTGACCATTAGTCTATATGTGTGTTTCTTATGCAAGATATATTTGGCTCTAAGGGCACCACTACACTGCCTCTCTTCTCTCTCATAGTTCACATTTATTGCTCCAGTTTTATTGTTCTCCTCTTTCTTCAATTCATGCTTCTTACCATCAATATTGAGTTCCTCTCCTAAAAATGAAACAAGATACAATGCATAGTATAAGACCTGAAAGGATATGAATACTTGAATGTAAAGTAAAGTAGACTATAAAATATCTCTACAACATATACCTCAACATCAGCAATGCCAATGTCATTTCCCCCCATAAATGCAAGAAAATTGAACAAGTTATGTTTAGTTGGGGATATTGGCCATTATGTAGCCATATGACTTGTATAAACAAAGAAAATAAAACATCACCATAGGAAATAACTCCTTAGTAACTTCATTATATTCAACCTTCAAATAAAGCTTAGGCACAATCATGCCAACTAAGTTACATGTTAAAAATATCAGGTTGTAGATAACTTGTTAAAACAAATAATATGAAGTATGATGTTTAACCCTCGTTGTTTTATTTGAAACAAAATTTCATTCTATAACAAGTGAACTTGGTCAAGTATATAAACAACATGTGCTCAAATAACAACATGAAAGTAAACTTTTTTAATAGTCATGAAAATATTTTACACAAAACAACTAAAAGTATTTCAATTAATATTGTCTAACACGAAACTCATCTCCAAGATTTCGATGTTTTTTAAATGGACATGATACCAATTATTTTCAATTTTATAGTTAAAAGACAAAAAAAAAATCAAAACAAACATTCAAAGTACAATCAAACAATAAAGAGAGGATTTCATGAAATGAACATTGCAATTATAAGAAATTTGTTTACCTGTCCACCACTTTATTGCTTAGAATTACTAGAACATTTGTTTGCCCAAAATAACCATGAGGTAGAAGAATCACAACATTAAAACCCATAGGAATCCCTACTAGAAACCTTTCCAAAGTCGATGGCTCAGTTGCCTGAAGGATCTCCAACAAAAAATGAACCATATCCAAGACATGCTATGCATTGTCTCCTCATCCTTCTTCCAAACCCATTTCCTGTAACATGCCCACACTAGAGTCAAGTAACAATCAAGCTAAGGCATTGGTTTTTTTATTATCTTTCATGCCTATAGAATTTGAATTTGATTTGTTTCAAAAACATATTAATTCATATTTAAAGCCTTCCTCTCATGATAAGGTATCAATCTTGAAGTAGGACGTCAAAAAAATCGACATTAGTCATGTCCTCAAGCAAGTCCTACAATATTAATATTTTTCATACTGTGATATCTTGGGTAGAAAAAATAACATATCTGCAAAAGGAAAATCCATATATTACTTGTGTTCAAACTCTGTATATAGTGTATTTGTAGGAAACCTTTTAAGATGCTATTCTTCCTTTAGCAAAGCAGGCTGTAGCTTGGTTAAAATATTTATCCTTTCATTCCACATCAATTTCTAAAATATAAATGTCATACATTAATCTTTTCCATTTCTCAACATGTTATAAATGATACTTTGAAAGTCACCTAAATCCAAGAGCAAACTCTTTTTCTAACCAAAACAAACAAACAAATAGTGCCTCTAATAAAAATTCACACCTCAAAAATTACTTTGTTGCGTGCATGGCCTAAAGTTGAGATTATATGAACCATATTTAGGTCATACTTAATGGGATATTCATATGTTTACGTGATTTCAATTTTGTGTTAAAAACAATATATAAATCGAGGTTATTATTAGTAAAATTCAAGTACAATTAAAAAAACATAATGACATTGCAAGGTAGTGGAGAGAGAAACATCTTCATAATTAGGCTTTTATATTTTAGTTTGGTTTGAGTTGATTTTGTATTTGAATATGTAATTTTCTTTGAAGAAGTGAATAGAAAGATTAGAATCAAAATAGCCTAGACAATACCAAACCTTCATTTCCTTGTTATCCATACCAATCTCCTAGCCATCTTAAAATAATCTTCCTTAAATTATTTAAAGACTAGAATGAATTTTCTACAAAAAAATTGTGGTCATCAAGATATTAATTATAAGCTCCACAAAGAAAGTTGTCAATTGGGTTTATCTCTGGTGGTTATGTGAAATGATTGTTCTCCTTCCGGCTCAGTTTCAATTTCCAGAAGTGACGTGTTGAGTTCATAACAAGCATATTGGTGTAATGACATTGAACCTTGTTGTTGACTAGCATTCAACAAGGTAAATCTTTTGGTCACCATTCTTTCTATTTCACTCCAAAAACAATTGGCTAGTTGCTACATAATTGATGTCATAGCTACAACTTGTGAATTATTTCCTAGCATATGGCTTGTTTCATCTCAACATTCATCTTCCTTACCAAAACATTCAACTTATTTTTTTCCTGTATTCAATCAAAAATTTATGTGGTATTAACAAAGTCAATTCAACTAAATCACCCATTTTCATCTTTTGACAAGGACCACTAACGATTTTGTGATTCACCCTTGACCTGAACTCCTCTTCTATTGGCAAACCATAATATGTAAAAAGTGAACTTCCATAATAGATCTTGTCTAGAAAATCCTTCATAATCGAATTTGGAGGTAGTTATTGCATAATCATCTAGTTAACAACAATAAGCAATCATTTATTCTTGAAATTGATATGATGGTAGAAATTCCAAACAACATATATAAAAAATGTGTAAAAGATTAGGAAATGAATTTCAAAACAGGTAGATTGCAAAGAAACTACATCATAATATGGTTTTTCTAAGAAAACTATACTCACTTTATCATCTTCCAACATAATTATAAGGATACTATCATTTGTGCCACATGGTGGGCTGTGGAATTTATCCATATCTGGGAAACTTTATTTATGGGAAGGGAAAGGCAAAGGTGGTATCATTTTGCATCTTGGGGAGATAATCTTAGCTTAATGTCCATAATCTCACTATTCCACATTAGCACCCATCATGCCCACTCAACCATCCAAATTTTGAAGGAATAGTGTGTTTCTTCACCCTCCTTGTACCTCCAATGTGCAACAACTCCAAACTTAGCTTGTTGATGCATTTCTTTAGTCTATATTTGTATTTCCAGTGGAAGACCATCATCCCCAAAAATAACGGTATGAAAATACTAATACCTAAAGAATTTGGACCACAACAAGTGTTAGGAGAGTAACCCAAAAAATCCCATTCATTTGTGCTTAACCTAATCTACAAATGATGTAACTTCAATAGAGAGGAATGATGTATATCCCAAATTAGGGAAAACATAAAATATATATCCTTTGCATATGCAAATGTAGTGCTAAATTAAAATTCCTATATTTGGGGAGTGGTAACAATGAAAAATATTTTCATAGGGGATGTTGATGAATGACGTAAGTAGAAGCATCCATTATCCAACATATCCAATGGAATTTTCAAAACTATTAACATTTTCTTATCAATAAATAGTGCAAACTACAACATTGACAACATGCAAAACATGTTGATATGACACCATGCAAAACTTGTTGATATGATTGGTGATATGCCATTTAAGTTGTACATTCTCCTATAATACATAAAAAAAATTCATCCACAAATTTTCAACAATTGATGATCATCAAGAAGGTTTTCCTTAAAATAACCTTCCTTGCCTATAGTATCACTATTTTATATCCCTTGTCATAATTTATCAACCTCCTCGAAGTTCAGGCCTTTTATCTTAGGAGAAAAGAAAGGAAAAAAAGGAATGCAGACCCAACAATAGTGGGGAATAGTATAAATATTTTCAATGTTCCCAACACATCAATAAAATGTAGGAATCTCTCTAAAACAATCAAATTAAATATCCAACAATCTGTTGCAGCAATGCCTCCACACATACTTCAATATTTTAAAGGGTAAATTTCAGAATTGATTATCCATGGAAATGATCCCATGCCAGGTGAGAAAAAAGCTATATATAGAACTAAACCATGAACAACAAGCCAACCATAGGTGATTCGACCCACATCATTGTAACAAGAGCAGAAATGATGGGAATAGTATTTCCAGGGTTTTGGAATTTTTATTAATGAGGTTTCAGGGCATTAGTTCTGCCACACACCCCAATATAGAACCCATATTTATCATTTTTTCGACATGACATATGGGTTGGAAAAACCCAAGCGAAAATGGGACCATGGTATGGAAGGTCTCATACTCTGTTGAAATCAATAGTGAACCGAGGTCTTGTAGGCTATATAGAGATGCTAAAATAATGAAATTTAAACCATATATGATCTTTAAATCCCTAGCACTTTCAACAATACCCTTGCTAAGAAGGCTTGAAATTTGAAATAGTTTAGGGAGATGGCAAGGGTTTCGTGACATAAGGACAAAATATTTTGATCACAACACTAAATATTTCCTTAATCATGCTACTGGAATGAGATATATTTCAACAAAGGTAGTCTCGTAGAAGCTCGACAATGAAATTTGTGAAGAACAAAACCAAATTCGTGTTTACACTAAGGAAGTTAATTCTGGTAATCTTGCTACAAGTAGTAATTTGTTGAAGGGACCTCGTTGGGATATGCTAGAGGAATTATCATCTGAATTGATTCCATGTGTTGTGATTCAAGTATTTCTTGAAATTTAGGATAATGTTGGATTGGAATTGCAACTCTTCAATTAGTTATAAAAACAATATATTCAACAAACTATACAAGTTCACTTAACTCTCATTCATATATTGATAAGGCACAAGTTGTATAGTGATGCACAAGTTGTAGTGGGTTGTTATATTATTGCATGCAAGTATCAAACTTACATTTTGGGCATTTTTTATGGGATTAATGTCTACATATTCAAGCTATTTGACAACTATAGTCCTTAACACACCGAACAAGACTTGTGTACACTGTAAAATGATGTCAGAAGTCACTGACATATTACAAGTCTTTGCAAGTGATGTTCATTGTTGCAATATGATTCTTAAATCTTTAGACTATATGGAACAACTAGAATTAGTGATGGAAATCTTTAAAAGAAATGCAAGAAAGGGGATTTTGTCCAACTACTAATACTTGGAATTATGTTGTTGAAACATTTTGTTATAGGGGTAAGTTACTAGAAGCCCCCAAAATTATACAAGCCATCCATCAAACAGACTACATTCCTGACTTGTGTACCTATTATTTACTTATTGATGGATATTGTAAGGAAATTAGAGTGTCAGAGGCTTTTGATCTTGTGAATGATCTCATTTCACAAGGAGGCTTTGTGCCTCAAATTAAAACTTACAATGCACTTATCAAAGGTCTTTGTAAGATAGGTAATTTGAAGGATGTCAACTACCTCGTGCAACAAATTCAACAAAGGAGATTGAAACCAAGATTTAAAATTTATACAGTTTTAATTGAAACTCATTTGTAGAAGGGAAGCATTGGACATGTTACAGAGCTACACAATTAGATGCTAGAACATGGTCTTCTCCTTGACAGACTAGCTACAATTTATTCATTAGCATACTTTGTAAGATTGGAATGGTAGAGGAAGTAAATAATTTTATCTTTCAAATGTTAGACAAAGGATTGATTCCTACATCAATAATTTTCTCTACAGCTGTGGAGATCCACTTCCTCAAGGGCAATGTTGAATAGCTAAACAAAATCCATGATGACATTATTAGAAAAGGTATAGTATTGAATGTTGCAACTTATACTACATTGATTGAAGGGTTGTATAAAGGAGGACAACTAGAAGAAGAAAATGAATGGTTTAATGAAATGTAGGAAAGGGGTTTGACTCCAAAAAATAGTAGCTATGTCAAGCTTATATACGGCCATTGCCAGAGTGGGAATTCAAGGATGGCATTGAAGTTGTTGGAGGAAATGATTCACAAAGGTTTTCCTCCTCCTACCATATTTTTCTATGAAAAAGTTGTTGGTGGGATTTGGGAGGATGGAGAGATTCAAGAAGCTCATAATCTTGCTATTCAAATACTAAAGAAAGGTCTTGTACTCCAAAAAAAGTATTTATGCCACACTAATTCATGGGAACTTGCAGGAAGGAAATATTCAGGAGACATTGGTTCTAATGGATGAAATGCTCTCAAAAGCCATTGTTCCAGAATCAAACATATGCATATTGTTCATTACTCGACTTTGCATGCAAAGAGAAACAAATGCAGCTGATAAAAAAATTCACTGCATGATCGATAATGGGTTGTTGCCCACTATTTCAGACTATAACTTGTTAATTGATGGTTATTGCAAGGAAGATAGAATTCAGTAAGCTTTAAAAGTGTAGGAGAAGATGGTCAGAAAGGGTTTGGCATCTAACGTTGATACTTTCAAGATACTCATCAATGGGTTATGTGTAAAAGGAGAGTTGGAGGCAACTGAATGACTCTTGGACAATATGTTGGATAAGGGGTTGACTCTAGTTGTTTCTATCTACAATGATCTTATCCATGGCTATTGTAAGAGTTGAAAATTAGAGGCAACATTTAGAATTAGGGATAACATGACAGTTAAAAACATAGAACTTTATGTGGACACTCACAATGCACTTATCTGCTCAAGTATGTACCAGGACATGTTGACATGTATCATGATAGAGCAGGACCAGTTCACTTTGTGCAGTGTTTTGGATGTTCATGTTGAACATCAAACTCTACAACACAGTAAGGAGGTTCATGCCTGCTTTATACCTAGATTTGGATTAGGTGTTATCATGGGGAGTTTCCTTGTTGACATTTATGAAAAATTTGGGGATGTAGGGGATTCACTGAAGGTTTTTTAAAAAATGCTTGAAAGAAATGTCGTTTCATGAAATGCCATAATTGTTGGATGTGCTCAGCATGGTTGAGGTATAAGGGTTCTCAAATTTTTTGGGTAGACTATGCAAGCAAGAATATGTCTCGATTATGTCACCTTTATAAGTATGCTATGTGCTTGCGAACATGTTTGTCTAGTGGACAAAGGTTGGAAATATTTCAATTTGATAAGTGTAGAGTATGGTGTCATTAATGGATTAGAGCACTTTGTTGGGTTGTGTTATATTCTTTCCACGTAGTTAATAGGGGGTTTGAAGGGCACGGAAAATTTTGGTTTTGGACCATATGTTAGGTTGGGCGGACCCACCTATGGTTTTGTGCATGATTTTCGCACATGTTTTTTGGACGCAATGGGTTTTGGTCCATGGTATTGGATGCTTCAACATGTATAAATATGTATTGTAACATTGAAAGGAACATAATGAAAAATCAAGCTGGTAGTCCCGGTTTTGGGATCCAGGGAAAAATCTCTATGCATATGCGCTTTATGGGTTATGCTCTCGCATTGTTTATTTTCTTTGTTCAAGAATTCGTATGCAGGTAATTTCTGTACAGGGTTAAAACCTACATTTTCTATCGGAGTTGTTTTGGCTTCAAGGGGACGCCTTTGTTGCTGAGGGGTTTCGCTCGGGCCTGTGGTAGACCCTGTTCAGTGGGAGATCTGCGAGATCGATTCTGGTGGTGAAAGAAGATGGCGAGCAGTGGAAAGATAGAGATTGAGAAGTTCAATGGTCAGAATTTTGAGTTGTGGAAACTCAAGATGGAGGATCTGTTGGTGGATAAAGATCAGTTGATCGCGGTAGATCCGGGTACTAAACCATCGGGAGTGACCGATGAAGAATGAAAGAAGTTGGATCGGAAGGCAAAGATCACAATACGATTGTGTGTCTCGGATTCAGTATTGCTGAATGTATCAAGGGAAGCTACAACAAAGGCTTTGTGGGTCAAGTTAGGGACTTTGTACCAATCTAAGTCTCTGGTGAATAAACTATTCCTGCAGAAAAAGCTGTATAACCTGAGGATGAAAGATTGAGACTCGGTGACAGAGCATCTGAATGCGTTTAATACTGTGGTAAGTCAGTTATTATCTGTTGATATTAAAATTTCAGATGAAGATAAGTGCATCAGTCTGTACACTTAACGGTCGGTTGCTTACGAGAGGCGATAGGGAGCTCTGCAAATTCGAGGGTTTCATCAAAACCTACGGCAAGGAGTTTCTATGGCGACAGTTTTCGTTAGGGCTTATGTCGCCCACCTTAAGGGTTCGGGAAAGATTGAGTCTCCACACTGGATCGATCTTGCTCAATATGATTCTGAATGGCATCATGACGGCATAGCTTCTATGGCGTGTAAGATTTACCTGAGAAACGGAATCGGTTTTGGTCCTTTCCGCAAGATCTATGGTGGCAGTCAGAGAAATGGGTCTCGTCCATCACACCTCTGGAAGAGCAGTGGTTCTGCATGCCATACATTGCAGCAACTGGATAAAATAAACATTACTGAGAGGGACTCCAGTGGAGCGCAGGTCAGATCCCGCAGGAGGCTCTGCGACTCTATGAGTAGCACCATTGGGATTCCTGGGCACAATGGGATTTTTGCAAAGGACTGCATGCGCAGACATTCTTTAGTGCAAAGGACTTCTGGCAGGATGAGATCGAAACCCGTGGGCAGCCAAACGGGGCCCAAATCTCTCAGATCTGAGGGTTTTGTGCTCAGATCCGGCCTGGATCTACACGATCAGGCCAACACTCGAGTACAGTCAGAATCCAGAAAGCAGATCAGCGGCAATAAGCAAAGATCGAGCAGAGGGTTGGTGGATCCATGCATGCACAAGGAAAAACGACCCGATTCGAGGCCAGATCCAGAAGACGGGTTACAGATGGAATAGGTAATAACAACTCCTTTTCAGATTTTTATTAAAACCCCTGTGGGGAAAACCTGCTTAGTATGGGTACATGCAGAAAGCACTATCTTGCAGCTGAAAAAACAAATAAGGGCAGTAACGGGATACCCGGTTCAGATCCAACATTTGGTCAGTGGTAGGTGGTCCCTCTAGGATAGTAGATCGCTGAAAAGCTGTGAGATAAGCCTAGGATCAATCATTGCTCTAAACCTCAGGCTGAGAGGAGGGGCTATGCCTCACGGACAGTCAAGCTCCCTAGGAGGAGACAAGGGGAAAAAGACAGCACCTCAGCATCAACCCAAGGAAGGTCCCTCATATAAAAATATTTTACAGGGCAATAAAGAATCAGCGGCCTCTCCAGATCAAGGTGGATATACACCTCGGCCATACATTTTAGATCAGCTAGGGCAAACTCCAGCTCTAAACTTTGATTCTACATGGCTTGATGATTTCGTTAAGTCCTACGAAACGCAAGCCTTAATCTGCCGTTTTAACAGTTTTTGGCCAAAACCAATGGACCTATTCCACTGGATCTTTACCAAATGGACCATGGAATGTGATATACATCTATGCTCCAAGGGGTTTTTTATAGTAATATTTACATCCAAGGAAGTTAGAGATACAATCATTAGTGCTGGGCCTTGGTTTTGGGGAAAATCGGGGTTGTTTATGACCCCATGGTTCCCAGATTTCGATCCAAACAAAATGACGGTATCCAAAGTGTCGGTCTGGTTCCACCTATACAACCTTCCCCTTCCCTTTTGGAGTGAACGAGTACTGGAAGGCATCGGGAACAGTATAGGGAAATATCTCAAAACAGATCTGGAAAGGATTGATGAAAGGGTCTATACTTTCGCACGTATTTGTGTGGAAGTAGATCCAAGTAAAGGGTTGCCAGACAACATCAGGCTGATCTACAAACAACAAAATTGGCTGCAAACACTAGACTACAAAAACACTGCATTCAGATGCAGGCTCTGTAGGCAGACAGGACATTTGCAAAGCACATGTCCAGAAGTAAAGAAAGTAAACAGCAAAAAGGAGCAGAAAGGGGAGGAGAGGAAGGGATGGAAATTTCCAACCCCCGTCTGAGAGGATGAAGAATCAGAAGCAGAAGAGGAAGACACCACCACAGAGAATGCAGAGGTCTCTCAAGGAATGGAGACCCAGAAGGGAACCACAACAGATAACAAGGCCACACAGTTCCACACAAATCAGGGAGAGAAGGCAAACGAGGATCTGAATATGGGAGGGATCAAAAGGCATCATCACTCAGACACTTCAGATTCAGACAAGGAAATAGTTACACAGAAAGTAGAAACACAGTTAGTCATAGCTTCGATCGAGCCAACTCAAGGTGAGTGGCGCAAGGTCGAAAAGAAAAAGGGGAGAAAAACTTGAAGGGTGAGTCCATTACTCACTACCGGTTTTCAGTTTTTCTGCCCTTCCCCCTTTCTTTCTCTCTTTCTCTTATTCTTCTTCTAGTGCACGTTAATTTTTTAACGTTGCATGGGGTGCGAAAGCACTTGAGCCCTATGGGCATAATACAGAAATGCTTAATGCATCTGCAATGTGTAACTTTTCATTTTTTAAATAAAAGGTTACCGATTTTTTCCTTGGAAAAAAAAAGTGCATCAGTCTGTAATGTTCACTACCAGATTCGTGGGATAGTCTGGTTATTGCAATAGGTAGCAATGCAACTGCTTTGCAGTTTGACAAAATAGTCTCACCCTTGCTGACGGAGGATATGAGACAGAAAAATATGGACAACCAGAATGGTGATGCCTTGTCTATACGAGGGGGGTCCCAGAACAGAAACAAAAACAAGTCATCGAGTGGGAGATATAAATCTAGAGGGAGATCTAAATCTCTAGGAAAACCTACAAAGGTGGTGTGCTGGAAATGCGGAAAGGAAGGGAAATTCAGAAGGGATTGTAAATCTAAAGCTCCTGATAAAGGAAAGGGATCTGATGATTCTCCTTCTGCAGAGGCGAAAACCACCTCAGATGAAGGTGGGGATGTGTACTTGGCTTCTTCAAGTACACATGTAGATCATGAGGCATGGTTGATTGACTCAGGTGCATCCTTTCACTTCACTCCCCATAGAGAGTGGTTCTGCGAGTATGAGAAATACGATGGTGGTGATGTCTTCTTAGGAGATGATAGGAAGGCTAGAATCATTGGTCGGGGAAAAGTAAAGTTGAAGTTGCAAGGTGGAAGGGTTAGAACACTTCCGGGTGTTCTACATATTCCTCCATTAGCCAGAAATCTGATTTCTGTAAGCAAGTTGGCTGATGCAGGTGTAAAGACAGTGTTTGAGAAAGATACCTGCAAGATGGTTTGAGGAGCACTGATATTAATGCGGGGAGTTCAGATTGGAACTCTGTACAAGCTGCAAGGTAGCACTGTTGTTGATGGGTGCAATAGTTCTATGGTTCCTGAAAATGGAGTAGAGAATCTAGTGGTCTCTGGAGAGAATACCATGTTGTGGCATCAAAGGCTTGGACATATTGGAGAGAAGGGCCTTCGAATACTTCATGGTAAAGGTATGGTAGAAGGTATGAATAATAGCTCTCTGGATTTTGATTTCTGTGAAAATTGTGTATATGGGAAGCAGAATCGGGTGAGTTTCCCCTCTGTGGTAAGCGGACGAAACAGATATTAGAGCTTGTGCACAGTGATGTGTTTGAACCTGTGACGGTTCCATCACTGGGTAAGTCTGTGTACTATGTATCATTCATAGATGACTTCTCAAGGAATACATGGATATATTTTCTTAAGAAGAAATCTGAAGTCTTTGACAGGTTTAAATAATTTAAGGCTCTCGTGGAAAATCAGACAGAGAAGAAGATAAAGGTGCCGAGGACAGATAATGGTGGAGAATTTTGCAGCAAGGAATTTGAAGAATTTTGTAAGAAGTGTGGTATAGCACGACATAACACTACTCCATGTACACCTCAGCAAATGGAGTCACAGAAAGAATGAACAAGACGTTGATGGAAAGGGCAAGAACCATGCTCAGTGGTGCCGGGTTAGGACAGGAATTCTGGGAAGAGGCGGTGGATACTGCATGTTACCTGATCAACAGATCACCTTCATCAATGTTGGAGGGTAAGACTCCACAAGAAGTATGGACTGGTAAGAAACCCTCTCTTTCACATCTAAGGGTATTTGGATGGATGCATATGTACATGTTCCAAAGGAGAAACGAACCAAGTTGGATAGTAAATCTGAAAAGTGCATCTTTATTGGATATAAGGATGGTTTAAAGGGTTATAAGCTTTGGAATCCAGTCACACGGAAGGTTGTGTACAGACGAGATGTGTTGTTCAGAGAGGTAAAAGATGTTATTCGACATGAATTCCAACCAAAGGAACCTGAGAAGATAGAGTTTGAGACAAAGGAGGAAGAATCAGACTCTACAGTAGAGGAGGAATCAGAAGATGAAGAGCCACAAACTCCGGCTGTGAGAAGATCAGTTCAAGAAAGAAGGAATCCAGAAAGGTATAGTCCATTTGCTTTCAGTTCAAATTTTGCTTTGTCTGTTACTGATAATGATCCCAGAACTGTGAAGGAAGTAGTGGATTCACGGGATGGAAAACTCTGGAAAGAGGCCATGGTCGATGAAATAGCATCTTTGCACAAAAATGAGGCTTGGGATCTGGTGGAGTTGCCGGCTGGAAGGAAACCCATTGGCAGCAAATGGGTGTTCAAGAAGAAGACAAATGCAGAAGGAAAGGTGGAGAAATACAAAGCTCGGTTGGTAGCAAAAGGTTATTCCTAGGTGCCGAGAATTGATTTTGGTGATATTTTTTCTCCTGTTGCCAGGGTAACTTCTATTAGATTACTTTTATCTGTTGCTGCTGCTTTTGATTTTTAGGTAGAATAGATGGATGTGAAGACAACATTTCTTCACGGGGATTTGGAAGAGGAAATCTACATGAAGCAACCTGAAGGCTTTGCGGTGAAGGGTAAGAAAGAACTGGTATGCAAGTTAAAGAAGTCTCTGTATGGGTTAAAACAATCACCAAGGATGTGGTATCAGAAATTTGATACATTTATACGGGGACTTGGCTTCACCAGAAGCAAAGCAGATCATTCTGTGTATTTCAAATTAATTGGTGACCGTATTATTTATCTGGTCTTGTATGTGGATGATATGTTTCTGGTTGGAAATGACAAAGAAATTATACAGGATTTGAAGACCCAATTGTCCTCCAAATTCGACATGAAAGATCTTGGTGTTGCAAACTATATTTTGGGCATGGAAATTAAAAGAGATCGGTCAAAGAGGAAGCTCTGGTTAAATTTCAAAGGAAGTATGTCGAGAGAATACTCCAGAGGTATAATATGCAGGATAGTAAACCTGTGAAGATTCCTATTCCTGTAGGTGTGAGGTTATCTGCTGAACAGTGTCCCAAGACACAATAAGAGGAAGAGGACATGTCCCGTGTTCCATATGCAAGTGCAGTGGGTAGCCTGATGTATGCAATGGTCTGTACTAGACTAGACATTGCACATGCAGTGGGAGTATTGAGCAGGTTTATGTCAAAACCTGGGAAGGAGAACTGGACAACAGTGAAGCGGGTTTTCAGGTATTTGCGTGGCACTAGTGATTATGGTTTGTGCTACCAAGGAAGACCAGGATTGGACAAAGTGTTGGATATTCATGGCTTTGTTGATGCAGACTGGGCTGGAGATCTGGATCAGAGAAGATCTACAAGTGGGTATGTGTTTAACCTATTTGGAGGTGCAGTCAGTTGGATGAGTAAGAAACAATCTGTAGTGGCACTATCAACTACAGAGGCAGAATACATGGCAGCCACTCATGCAAGCAAGGAAGCAGTTTGGTTGCAGAGATTGTGTTCAAGTATGGGGTTAGTACAGGGAGCTATAAGAATAGACTATGACAGCCAAAGTGCAATTTTCTTGGCAAAGAACCCTGCTTATCATTCAAAGACAAAGCACATTGATGTTCAGTATCACTTTGTGAGGGATATGATAGAAGACAGAAAGGTGTTGCTGGTAAAGGTGGACACTTTGAAGAATACTGCAGATGCATTGAAAAAATCTGTGAGCTCTGAGAAGTTCTCTTGGTGTAGAGAAGCAATGGGAATCTCAGGGCTGAAAGAATGACTAAGCTCTCCTGTGGCCCCCTGTGGAAAGAAAAAAACAAGTGGGAGATTGTTCGGTTGTGTTATATTCTTTCCAAGTAGTTAATAGGCGGTTTGAAGGGCACCCGTAACCCCACTTTATGGGGTCCGGGGCAGCGCCCCAGAAAATTTTGGTTTTGGACCATATGTTAGGTTGGGCGGACCCACCTACGATTTTGTGCATGATTTTCGCAGATGTTTTTTGGACGCGATGGTTTTCGGTCCATGGTATCGGACGCAATGTTTTTCGGTCCATGGTATTGGATTCTTCGGCATGTATAAATATGTATTGTAACATTGAAAGGAACATAATGAAAAATCAAGCTGGTAGTCCCGATTTTGGGATCCAGGGAAAAATATCTGTGCATATGCGCTTTATGGGTTATGCTCTCGCATTGTTTATTTTCGTTGTTTAAGAATTGGTATGCAGGTAATTTCTGTATAGGGTTAAAACCTACACACTTTGTTTGAGTGGTCCACCTTCTTAGTTGTGTTGGGCACTTGGATGAGGTGGAAGACTTTATCAACAAAATGCCAGTTGAAAATAAGCCTATTATGTGGGGACCATTATTAGATGGGTGCATAATTCATGGAAATATGGTAATATGTAGATGTGTAGAAGATGGCCTTCTACCATTATAACCACAGAACCATGGAATGTAATTCCTCATATCAAATATTGTTTTCTACAAGTGGAATTTGGGATGAAGAAGCAAAGATAAGAACAATGATGAAAGACATGGGATAAAAAAAGTCACGAGGATTTAGTTGGATTCAAGTCAAAAACCAAATTCCTATATTTGCTGTAGGAGATAACATGCATCCAAAAAAAGAGGAGATTTATCCAAAGCTGGAAAAATTGGCTGGGAAGATGAAGTCTGAAGGATATGTACCAAACCATGAATATTAAGCATGTATGCAATGGTGAATATTAAGTTGGTGTTACACGATGTGGAAGAATTGTGAGAAGATTTCCATTGTTTTTTACTCACCAACACATTACCGTGAACAACTCTAAGACTCTTGAAGAATATATGTGTTTATGTTGACTATGACACCATTGTTGAGCTATCTCTAAGATTTCCAAGAGAGAGATTGTTTTGAGGGATGCAAATTATTTTCATCGTTTTAAGGATGGGCAGTGCTCTTGCAGATATTATTGGTGATCCCAGATGAAAATGGCATTCATCTATGATTTTTTTTATTTGGAAGAAATAATGCCAATCATCTGAAAACTAGTGATAGTTCAAGAAACAGAGGGAGTAGATATAACCATGTCAAAATGCTAATTCAACTAGCTGTTAATTTTTCTACTAGCAAGGGTTCAATTAAATATTTTTGTGAAGGAACTGACTCTTTGAAATCCCAGTAACCAAAGAATAGTTTCAACCAGCAGTCAGGACATCTAGCTTCAAATATACTTACAAAGCTAGAGGGAGCATATAACTTATTTCAATAATAGCTAGTTTCATACTTTGATTCACCTACAGATAGATTATTTGATATCATGAAGTAGTCTAGGTAGTGCTTTAATAGATTAGCATATGTAGTAAAGCATGTTCCAAATCTAACAAAATAGTTATAACGAAATTTGTTGGAGAAACAGTTCCCCATCTTGGGGTTAAGAAGGGTTGCAAGAAAACAAAGCATCACACTTTTAGCATTTTCCCTATTGGAATATACACTCTGTTAGTTTCGGTATCTTCATTCCTCCGTCAGAGATCAAATCCTCTTGTTGCATTACATATTAGGTGTCCCGCCCAGTCAGCTGCATTCCATTAGGTGCATGGATCATCTAACGGTAGTGGCTTCTCCTACATTTTCCCTCATGTCATTTACCTATTAGCTCATGCTTATTCATCAAAATCATATATAATCATCGTTTTGTCTTTAAAATTTCAAGAGTCATTCTTCTAAGGTTTCATTGTCATTATGTCTAGGGTTTCATTAGGGTTTCATCAAAAAGGGTTTCAAAATGCCCAATAACAACCAGCAGGCACATGAGGAGGTTCCAATATCAATAAATTTCATAATCAAGTACTCAGAGATATATCTTTCCTCAAAACTATGTTTTGAGAAAAAACAGAGTATTTTAGCTTTTATTGTACAAATTCATGTAATTTCATTTCCTTCATATCTAAAACAATTTAATGGCAACCCTGGTCACTTTCCCTAGCCTTAGTAGCTCCAAACCCCTGCAAAGCAAATAGAAAACAATTCATTCAGTTCATCACAAGCTCAAATAAAGTGAAAAAGCTCAAAAACAGAGTTAAAAAAATAATGTCATATTCCAAACATTGTAAAAGTGGGTCTTTATGAATCAAATATTTAAAAGTTGTTGGTATATAAATTATATTTTCAAATCAAAAGCTCATTTCATCCAATAAGAAGAATTGAAGCAAGGCAAAGCCGTGTGTGAGCAAACAAGAGAAATTGGGAAGAAATTGCCCGAATTCAGAGGTGCGGCGCACTGGGCAAGTGACGTGACGCACATAGCAGGTGCTGCACATAGGGCCACAATTTCCAATGTAAAACTTAACACACATGACGCATACAAAGGGCATGGCGCGTTGGGTTTGAGGCACGGCGCATAGAGCTTCCAAGCTTGAAATCTTCAGCAACTCCCTCAAATCGCCCAAATCCTCCACTTAACAAGTAAGTGCAGCTCTCCTCTTGGTTAGTGAAAGAGTTTTTTATAAAATTTATGGTGGATGGTGTAAAAAAAAATCAAACCCTACATTTTTGCCATTTCCCAAGAAACTGCTGTCTAGGGTTTGCATTGTTGTTTTGGCTGCCAAAATTTATTCTCTCATTTCTTCATTTGTCCACTCCTTCACTCATTTTCTCACTTTATTCCCCATTCCCTAATTCCCATATTCCCAAAATCATCTACCCATTTCCCCAATTCCCATTTCCTAAATCCTAAATATAAATTCGCACACCCTAGCTATTATCCCTAAAACTCCTATATCACTCCTTAATCCCCTGTTTTCCTAAATAAACCCTATCCTAACAGTCCTAAAATCCCTCATTTTTCCCTCCCTCTACAGTCCCTCATATCACTTTTCCCGGGTGGCAGAAAATCAAGAAACACCATAATAATTTTCCTATTTTTCATCAAGTGAAATTACTTACTAACAGAAATGGAATCTGATCCTTCATATGATCATGAAGAGGAGACACACAGTGATTCTCCTATAGAGGTACATGCACCCAGGAGGCCTCATAGAGGTGGAAAACATATTCGAGAAGAACCTACCACTCTTGCTGAGTTATAGGCCTGCCCTCTCGCCATCACTTGTTTCCAACACCAGTCCTGCTATGAATTTTGTGAGATGGTTGCTAGAATCCAGTTTCATCATGAGTTGGCCCATTTGTTTGTGCTTCATTTACATGATGGTCAAGCCACTCTAGCTGGTGTCACATTCACTTTAACACCAGAATCTATTTCACTAGCAACTGGTATTCCTAACATTGGAGAGCAATGGAACAAGAGGCAGCAAATTGACAGGCAACATTATGAACCATACATCAAGCCTGATTATTTGAGACAACTCAGCAGAGTGTTTCCTTTTTGTTACCTCAAAGATTCATATGTTCCTTTAATGAAACTGCTAATAAATTATTTCAGTTGTGAGGGCCGGTTTTCCCGTTTATATGCCTATCATATCAGGTTGTTGATGCATTTTACCAGGGTGAGGATGATGAACCTCCATTACTTCATGTGCCGAAATATTGAGAAAATGACCACCCTAGAAATATTGAGAAAATGACCACCCTAGTGCAACACAAGACTCCTCACCAGCAGTTCAACAGTATTTACCATTTTTCTCTTATCAAAATTGTGGTCATTCATCAGCTCGGTTTGCAGGGCATCACTTGGGAGGACTTCATTTCTCGTGAGTTTTTCATAGCTCCTTAGGGACCTCCCGAGGTTTTGCATGAGACACGTGAACCTTCATATCAGCATGAGGGTCATGAGACATAGACCACTAGTATGCGGGTGTTTATCACTTATCAAAAGGGCACTATACGGTTGTTCGCAGCAGCGAAGCGAGTATTATCTCCACCCAGGGTGGAAGGGGTCTCGCTTCTGTCATCAGCACAATAGGTTCAGGACAAAGGCAAGAGGCCATTACAGGATGAAGGACCATCAGGTGAGCGGGAGACTGATTTCATTCTCATTGAGGGTGATGATACTGATGTGGGCCCGCAAAGCACAAATCTCAAAGAAATCATCCAAGAGCAGCAGGCGGACATCAATGCCTTTTCCCTCAACTTGGAAAGGGCTAAATGGATTATAAAGTACTTGGAGCAAACAAATAAGCAGCTTGAAGATCAACAAGTGATTATGGAGTTGCAAAACATTCGGGAGAATCGCCAAGCTGCCCAAAGGAGGAGGGTGGAGCTCACTTCACTTGAGCAAGAGATCAATGCCGATCGGGAGTCATGGCTTGAAAGAGCTAATATCCACTTAGAGAGGTTTTTGGGGAAGGCCAAAAAGGAGAATACATTGTTGAGACATATGGTATATCATTACATGGCGAGAAACAAAGTTTGCAAGGCGAGAATCAGGAGCTTAAAGGCAAAATTGAAAAGGGCATCAAAGAGGCGAAAGGAGCATGATAGACTTCAAATACTGGCCGAGGCTTCCTTGGCCCAACAAAATTCTTGATGGAGAAGAATCAGCCCAAATTCCAAAAACATTGGGGCACCTTTTTCATTTTTGGAAATTTTTGCTCAAAAAACAAGAATTTCTGCTCTATGCGCTACGCCACCTGGCGCTCGATTTTGATAGGAGCCTGAAAATGACACAAAATTAGCATTTTTGGATTTTGCATGAAAAAATATGATTTCCTACCAATGGCCAAGAAATTTGGACAGGTTTTGAGCCCTCAAAAAGGTCAAAAACACTCAAAAAATGACCTTACTACCCCTATTTTGACACACAGGAAGTAGTGTTGGGAGAACTAAATTTTGGAGGGGCAAATGGAAGCCAAATTAAAAAATTCCACTTGGATGGAAAGTAGACAGGCATACCTTGCCAACAAGCACACGTAGAGCAAATTTTGACACAACGAAGGCCTTCAAAATTGGCTCCAAACAGGTGCTACGCATAGAGAAATCAGGCGCGACGCATAGGGAGAATTTTGTCAGTTTGACCAAGTATACTCTGTTTTTCACCTAGCTTTTGTTTGACTTTTTCACCTTCTTAATGTCAAATTTTTGATGTAATTTAATGTACATTGATGGATCATGATGTAAATATGTCAAATTTTCACTTATAGAGGTAGATTCATCTGTTAAAAAGTTGTTTGAAACTGAATGAATCAGTGCCCTTTTTTCTAGAGGCATGTTGTTCCACTGCCTAATTTCTAGTTCTCAGTTTAGGAATAGTTGGAACAACTCCTAAAAATGTGAGCTCCACCCCTAGAGGCTAGGATGAGCTATGGCTTCTCTATATTATGTGGTTTTTCAGTCATTAGCATGGTTGGACTCTTGAGAAAGTAAGGAGGTTCATTGTACACTCATATCTGCATTTCGGCTAAGGAATTGAGACCAGGGTTTGCAACAACCTTTGGGATCCCTATGGAATTTTGTTTTGGTACAGTGCTTTATTCTGTATTT
This sequence comes from Pinus tabuliformis, assembly GCA_031772625.1. Taxonomy (NCBI): domain Eukaryota; kingdom Viridiplantae; phylum Streptophyta; class Pinopsida; order Pinales; family Pinaceae; genus Pinus; species Pinus tabuliformis. Next base: position 1,059,776,891 of record CM062811.1, on the reverse strand, counting down.
TTGAATTTACTTATGTGTTATGTGTGACATTACCAATCTTGTTTCTTCCTAACTAAATCAAACAAGAGTGAAAGTATAATCCATTGAAATTGCAGTGCTCTACTTGAGGTTTGCTTTAGTTTCTTGATGTTTTCAGCTGTTTGGAGAGGATCCATGTCTTCTCCTACCCTCTTCAACTCCTCACCTATCTAATCCCTCCACCTCATTCGATTTGAAGTGCCAAAATCAGTTGCCTACCTTGCCCCATTGAGATCTCTGCAAAACTGAGCCTCATTCCCTGCACCCAAAATCTACCTTTCCATTAGAACCAACAAACACATCATTTTATTCAATCAAACCCTTTGCACATATACCTAGCCTAAGATCAGTAGCTATATCAGTCATCTCAGGCCTTTAGTGATCATATTTTGCTGAGATTGACCTGGAGAGAGCCCTCTCACGACCTGATAGGGCTAGCTACCAGGTTAAGCGTGGTTTGATGTTGGTCCTGGATCCTACCTTTCTCAACCTGAGGTAGATTTAGGCTCTAACACACTCACATTTTGATATGATCACAATTGAAAATGAAGGATACAAGTATAAAATAGTGGCCTTACAATGCAATAAACCAACTTTGGAATTTCCACAACAAATATCTGGAACTACTGCAAAGATGTTTTAAAGTTCGAGCACTCTTATTAAGGCAGTAAGATGATAGGGTTAGGAAAGATCCAACCGGACTCCTAAAATCATTTTAATGGAGAAATAACTCCCTTCTACCAAGATTAACTTGAGGGTGGAATTGATTAACTACAAATTTGAAAAAGAAGTTTGAAGTTATAAAGAACAAACCTACAACACATCATCACTAAAAACAGGGTTAAAGTTGTCTGACAATGATTCATGACAATCCTAATTGGCCCATGACAAAGAATCTGACACAATTGAGGGGATTTCATCGACTACACAGACTCCACATAATGTTTGAACTCTACTAAGTGATTTATAGGCCTCATGGCACTCCTCACTAATGTTACAAAAAAGGATGAGATCAAATGGATAGAGACAATAAAAGACACATTCCACATTCCAACACCGAAGAAGGCACTAAATTTCAACTCTATACATGTACCTACATATTTTTCACAGCCTATTTAAGTGGAATGTCCATCAAGCAACAAAATTAGAGTTGTCCTGATGCAAAATAATTGCATTTGAAAGAAATAAGTCAACTAATGAGGAGAATTAATTATCTATCTAATATATACAAATTTTGGCCCTTATACATGCTCTAGTGAAGTTCAAACAATGTTTATTGGGGTAGAAATTTATTATTTGAATAAAGCACCAAAGTTTTTATTTATTATCATAGCAAAAGAACCAAGTTCAGCAACAAACCAAGTTACAAGGCTTTCACATCGAAATTAAATAAAGGATGGGTATTAATCATGCAATAGCATGTTCATTTTCCCATCTGCCTGAGTTACAAGCAATATCTATGATCGAATCTAGCTTTTCCCCACTGATAATGGAAAATTATAGATCCCAAACAAAATAGTCCATGTGACAACAAATTTCCAATTACAGTTTTATGTGTAAAACTTGATATTTTCATAAGGCTTATCAGTAGTTATCATGTTAGGATCTTAAAAATTGAAGTTCAAATAAGAGAAATTTCCCTCTAGATATCCATATACAAATTGTCTTGAGACAGAGGCAAACACGTTTGGAAATGCAATTAGTCTTGGATCATCAGGTTTCAAAACTCATGTAGTAATGTAAGAGAAATTGACTTGTGAGTGTGAGTTTATTATTTGTTGTTGTGAATTGAGGTCAATATTTTATACACAACCCAAACCACAATTACATTCAGTATAAACAACAAACACCTTTACTTCTTGATTTTGGTTCATGTAATTAAAATATTTACATTATTCTGTAAGGATATGTCACAGGAGGTTCCAAGACATTGTTATATTCATCAACAAAATTTTCCTTAGCCACCTCAAAATATGGGGAAACATTCTTTATTAATATATTTTGGTTCAAGGTTGTTAAACTTTGATACCCACCCTTCTTGAACCATTCTCCTTCAGTCACTTCATAGATGCTACAATATCTTTAACAACAATTTGCTAATATAGGCCATCCATTAAATTTTGTGCTTCCGCAACATCAAAACCAACTTTTCGACTATACAAACAGCATAAAACAACATTTCAAACTGCATGGTGTGTGGTTTATCCTTAGTGTTGCGTGATCGCCTTGCATATTTAGTTTCTAAGCTCTAGACATTGTATGGATGCTTGTATGACATTATTCCTTGGAGTGAAGGAGACCTATGGAGCTTAGTCACTTCATTTATGAAACACGTGAAGTGGGATTGCTTTCCTTGGAGGAAACTTTGCATTAGAGGACTATTAGGCATTCCAAAGGAGAGCATTGAGCCTTAAAAAACTTGGGGTTACATGGTTTCTTGTATGGAGGCTTATGTTGAAAATGTGACTAGTATCAGCCTTCATTGTTGGAAATAATACTGAGACGGGGGGTGAATTAGTATTAGCAAGTCAATAAGTTTTCATTTCCATAATCAGGTTCATATACGCTACTTCATTTAATGGAACTCACATGTATACTTAACTGTGTTTAAGGCAACTAACATATTTATGATTCAGTTAATTCATCATATGTTGATATTTAATCAGTGCATTAGAACTATATAAACAGTGACCAGGTGCGGTAAAAAAAGAACATAAAATCATACACAAGAACACAATATATAAGGTGGAAACCCAATCTAGGTGAAAACCACCTGCTACAATCATCTCTATCTTCTTTTTAAATTATAAACTTCTTTTTACAATTTTTGTACTAGTGTAGTCTTATACCACTACGCAGGCTTCTACCTACAGAAGGCTACAACCTTCTCTCATTCTCCAGCTTCTCCTGGAAGGGAGCTACAACCCCTTAGCTCTTGTACTAGCTGATATGAGTACTAATACGTAGGTTCCAGCCTACAAAAGGCTACAACCTTCTCTTTTCTTCCAGGGACCACGTTTCATAAATTTTCAAACTAGATTCATCAATAACATCAATCAAACATCATATATATATATATATATATATATATATATATATATATATCTATATATATATATATATATATATATATATATATATATATATATATATATATATATATATATATATATAGATATATATATATATATATCTATATATAGATATATATTTATCAACCAATCTCCTTTGCATCAATCACAACTAAATCAATCAATCACTTTTTAGAATGTTGTAACCATAATACAGTAACCAGAGCATAGTAACCAAAACTCAGGACACTGCAATAGCAAACAAAAGCAACTAAAACATATTTTATGAGGTATACACTATTTCAATGTGTTGAACCTATGTGCATGTGCTCTTTTCTCAAGACAAACTTGCGTACAGATCTGCAAATCAAATTTAATATGTATATGTTGTTTTGATATGCAAAACTAGCATGTATACGTGCCTTTTTAAAGTGAACCTGTGTACAGATCTGTAAATAATGATTTAAACTTTACAATAATTTCAGACTTCAGTTATACCTAGATCATCATATTTACAAACTACAACATGCACCAGTTATTCAGATAAATGATCAAAAACCACATAAAGATACTTCGCTTCAAGCCTTAAGATCATGACCCATCATTAGATCTTATCCTTCATCAAGCGCTAAGGTTCATCCTTGGTTCAGATCTAACTATGCACCATAACCTAATAACATGTATGCTAGATCTTGCTCTTCATAAGATATTCAATACTTGAGTGCCTTTGCCTAATGAAATTCTCCTCCTTTTATAGTCTTAGGCCTTACTCAATACCATGGACCAAAACCACTTAGAACCAATACCTTAGACCAAATACCTAGGGTCGAAAGTTTGGAATAGATACCTTGGACCAATACCATTGACCAAGACTTAGTTTTCCATCATGTACGCGCCTTTCCTTCTGTGAAAGTGTGTGTGTACATTATACGCTCCTTTTGGTCTGCTAACCTGCGTGTACAAACGTCTTGGTCAATGGGAAACCGACATATACCTTTATTTCTTCAATCTATGAGTCTGAACTATGATCTGTCATCAGAGTGAGTTGCCATCAAGGACAATACCTGTGTCATAATGCCAAAAATATCCCCCTTTGGACTTGATGGCAACCCCAAGTCACTCTCCCCGTTTGTCATTAAGGGAAAAGGGTTATGGTCCCCCTGAGTTCATGTAGATTTCTCTGATATGTTGAAGTGTGATGATTGAGCTCCATGCTCCCCCTGAATATCTACAAAAGGATGTTCTAAATGAAGAACATTAATCTATACATACGTCATAGATGACCTTCCTATCACTAATGACTTATACATACATCCATCTCCCAAGCAAGTGGGGATATACCAAGTGTTTATACATGTCAAAACAAGAACATTACATCATCCATCCCATGCATAATGGCGTAACAAAATAGGTCGTTTCATGACCTTGCCATTAAAGAAAAATGTACATGACATAGAGACGAAATATCTGGAACAAGACCATGATAGTCATTAGCAACTACCATCAGCAGCATCTGTTAATCAGCATCCAGACCAACAACCATGATCTCCCCCTAAATCTCTTCCACCTGAATCAAAAACAACTCTTAATTTGTACCAAGATCTTCTAAGATAATGCCAACAATGCATTATTTAGAAGTATATATGCTCCCCCTAAACCTGTGCTAGATGATCACTATCAGACACATATCAGACTCCTTTTATCTTGAGTTTGGCCTAATACTTTCCTTCAAACCAACATATACGCGACTGTATTTATAGAAACATGCGTATGTATGTGGCTACACTTCATCAAATCCACGTATAACCACTTTTCTCTGAAATGGATAAGTTTTAACAGCAAGATGATGCATCAACTACTCCCAACTTCTGTCTGAGATATTCAAATGTCTCTCTGGGCAATGGTTTGGTGAATATATCAACAACCTGTTCTTTGGAGGGAACATACTCCATTTGACCTTTTTTTCAAGCACTTGTTCATGTAGAAAATGATATTTGATGGGTATGTGCTTGGTCTTGGAATGCATGACTGGATTCTTTGAGATATTGATGGCACTTGTATTATCACATAGAATGGAGATGGGTGGAGTACATGTGATTTGAATGTCTTGCAATGTTTGAATCATCTAAAGGAGTTGTCTGCAACAAGATGCAACAGCCACATATTCTACTTCAGCTATAGATAATGCAATTGAACTTTGTTTCTTGTTGAACCAAGACACTAATCTGGAACCCATATAGAATGCACCACGACTAGTGCTTTTTCTGTCATCTACACTTCCTGCCCAATATGCATCTGTATATGGATGAAGTGTAAGATCTTTATCTCTAGGATACCATAAACCAAAATTCTGTGTTCCTTGATGATATTTGAAAATCCCTTTGACTGCCTGAAGGTGTGATTCCTTTGGATTTGCTTGGAATCTTCTAACTATTCCCACTGCACGCATAATGTCTGGTCAAGTACCTATTAGATAAAGAAGACTGCCAATCACGGATCTATAGGTTGGTTGATGTACTGTTGTTGATTCATAATTTGAACTGAGACTGCATCCTGTTATCATTGGGGAACATACTAGTTTCGAATCTTCCATGTCGTATTTTTTCAAGCTCTGCTTGAGATATTTGGTTTGTGACAGAAAAATACCATCTTTGTTTTGTTGAACTTGTAGACCAAGAAAATATGTAAGATCACCAAGTAGGGAGATTTCAAATCCTTGCTACATCACCAAAGAAAAATTCTGACTCATGGCTTCTTCATTGCTACCAAAAATGATATCATCAACATACACATCAAGTATTAGGAGTTTATTATTGTCAATCTTTGTATATAGATTTCTATCAGCTGATCCTTTAAAAAAAATTGTTTATGGAGGTATTTGTCAAGACAGTAATACCAGGCCCTTGGAGTTCGTTTTACACCATAGAGAGCCTTTCTGAGTCTGCATACAAGTTTTGCATCATTTCCAAGAATCAATCCATTTGGTCGCTCAATATATACTTCTTCTAAGTCTCCATTAAGAAAGGAAAATTTTACATCCATTTGGTATACTTTGAATTTCCGAAAACTAGAAAGAGAAAGGAACATTCTTGTGGCTTCAAGTGTAGAAATAGGTGCAAAAGTTTCTTCAAAATCTATACCTTCTTGTTGAGCATATCCTTTATAAACAAGTCTAGCTTTGTTTCTAATAACTTCTCCGTTTTCATGCAGCTTGTTTTTGAATATCCATTTGGTTCCTATGATATTCTTATCATGAGGTCTAGGAACTAATTCCAAAGTATTATTCTTTTCAATTTTCTCAAGTTCTTCATTCATGGCCTTGACCCAACATTCATATTTGCATGCTTCATTTACATTTTGAGGTTCAATGGAGGAAAGCAATGCTAGATAGCTTGAAGTTTCTGTAATAGTTCTTCTTGTCTCCACACCTACATCTTTTTGTCCCAAAATTTGAGTCTCTGGATGATTTTTCTGAACATTCCTGGATGGAGTCTTTTCTTTTGTCGTTATCTGTTCTTCTAGTGCTTCATTGGTTTCTTCTTTAGAATTAGTCTGATATTATGTTGGAGGATAATCCTCAACTTCTCCATAATCTTTGGTTTTTACCTGCTTTGGATTTTTGCATGCTTCATCAACCACAAAATCAATACTTTCAATAATTTTCCCAGGTATTTTATTTTAACACTTATATACTTTAGTTCGGGAAGAGTAACCAAGGAGAATGCCTTCATCTCCTCCAGGTTCAAAATTGCCAAGTTTTTTATGTCCTTTTAATGTAACAGTTTCTTCCAACTACTTTGAAGTATTTTACAGTAGGAGTCTTACCATACCAAAGTTCATGTGGAGTTTGAGTGTTGTTTACCCGAACATTTGCTTGGTTGAGAATGGTGACAACAACGAATACAGCTTCACCCCAGAAGGCTGCAGGAGTTCTGGACTCATCTAGCATAGCATGAGCCATTTGTTGAAAATTTCTATTCATCCTTTCTACCACACCATTTTGCTCAGGAGTCCTTGCAATGGAGAATTTCCTTTTTATTCCATGTTCTTCACAAAAGTCAAAGAATTCATCCGAGGTAAATTCCCCTCCTCGATCATATTTGAGGCATTTGATTTTGCGATCTGATTCATTTTCAACCAAGTCTTTGAAGGCTTTGAATTTTTCAAATGCTTCATCTTTATACTTTAGAAGCCCTATCCAACACATTCCAGAAAAATCATCAATGAACAATATAAAGAATTCCTCTCCACGAGGTACTTTTTCCTTGATGGTCCATGTAAATTAGTATGAACAAGTGCAAGAGGCTTACTAGCTGATCGTTCCTTTTCAGGGAAGTGCGCTCTGGTTTTCTTACTAAAATGACATGATTTTCATATTGTATTTTCTGGGATGCTGATATCAGGAAGATCACGAACAACCTGGAATCTACATGCTTTTCTTATTTGAGAGAAGCTTAGTTGCCCTAATCTTTTGTGCCATAGCCAGTGTTCATCATTTTCGTTTAGATAGCACAGTTGTTGTCCTCCCTTGAGCATGTATAAGTTCTTTGGAGTTCTTATACGTTTTATCACTGTTTCTCCTATATCAAGTTCAGGAACAACACATCCATTTGATTGAAATACTACTTCATTTCCTTGATCACGCATTTGACTAACACTCAACAAGTTATGCTTTAGACCATAAACATAGATAACATTCCCAACTTTAACTTTTTCTTTTAAGAAAACAAAACCTTTACCTTTTATGACTGCAGGAGTGTCATTTCCAAAAGATACCTTCTTTTCCTTTTCTAAGGCATTATATGATTCAATTTTTTCTTTATCACTTGTCATGTGTTTCGAGCGTCCACTGTCAATGAACCACTGATTTTCTTGTCCTTCTACATACAAGGCTATACCACATCTTTCTATTTGTGGTTCTTTCTTTCCCTATATTTTGGGATTTAATGAAGTTTGCTCCTTCTGATATGTTTGCCAAAATTTACTCTTGCATTCAGATTCTTCATGACCGAAGTTGTTGCAGATAAAGCATTCTATTTCATTTTCAAGAAGAGAAAAGTTATTGTAGGTCCATTTCATGATCCCTATCACATTCCTTTGATTTTGTGCTTCTCTAGTCATGATGGTCTTGTAAGCAACACATTGAGCAACTTTGTGTCCATAGTTATGACATGAAAAACATTGGCCATTAAAGAAGTTCCTGTGATTATCGAATCTACTGACCTGGTGATTGTAGTTTCTATTGATATTCATTCCTGAAACAGATTGAGTATGATTTACCTGAGGTTGGTGGTAGCTTATATTCATCCTTAAAGTAAATTGAGCCTGATTTACCTGGTGATCTGCTTTATGCCTTTGTTGTCGATTGTCAAACTGTTCACTGTTCTTTGCTGCATCAAGATATCTTTTAGTGGAGGTTGATGACTTATGTGCTTAGGATGCTTCTTCAGTATATCCAAGAGTTGTATTTATCAGAGGATAATGCTACACTTTGATAATTTCATTTAAGGTTTCTGATCCTTTAAAAAATCTAAGATTGAGAGCTTTTGTTTCCTCAATAGCCTTTCTTAGACCCACAATTTCACATTCTAGTTTTACATTGTGTTTTTCTCTTTCAGCAAGTTCGAATGTCAGAGTATCTATAATCATATTCTTTTCTTCTAAACAGATTTTGAGTTTAGATATTTCTTCATAAAGGTCATCTTCATCTAAAGCATCCAGGAAATCATCATCTTCAAAAGGCATCAGAAGTCTATAGTCATTACTATGTTCATCTTCATCACTATTTAATAAACCATCGCTATCTTCATGTGTATAGTATCTCTTCTTACTTACACTTTGTTTTCTATTCCATTTTTCTAATCCGTTACCTTTATCAAGCTTATCTTTATGAGGATATTTGGCAACATAATGACCGACTCTTCCACAAGCAAAACGTTTGAAGGGTAGTTTACCTTTGAATCTTCTGGAACCCCATTGAAGGTTCTTGACAAAGTTTGCTTCTTCCTCTCCTTCTGAAATATGTCCTAATTCATTTAGTTCTTATTTTCCTGAAGATTTGAATGTGGCTTATCTCATATCTTATGGACCTCCTTTTCTCATTTTGAAAGCAGTTAAGATTCCGTGGAGCTGTGTCATAGTAATAGTGTGAAGATCTTGCTTTTCTTCTATGGTAGATACTTTTGATTCAAACTTAGTAGACAAGGATCTAAAAACCTTTTCAACTAAAGTAACTTCTTTTATCTCTTCTCTCAAGTTATTCATGCAATTAACAATCTCATCTATACGTAAGAAATAACTAGCTATACTTTCATCATTGTGCATTTTGAGAGTTTCATATTGAATTTTGAGAGTTTGCAGTTTTGCACGTTTTACCTGATTGTCTCCTTCATAGCTTAGAACGATCTTGTCCCATATTTCTTTGGCAATTTTGAGCGGCATAACTTTGACAAATTCTAATTGTGACAGACTCCCCAATAATGTATTGACAACCTTGGCATTGGTTTCATATTTCCTTTTACCTACCGTATCTGTAGGAATTGTTGATGGAAATGTATATCCCGCTTCCACAATTTCCCAAACATCTGTTCCAAGATATTGAAGATAGGTTGTGATTCTTACCTTCCAATAAATGATATAGCTCCCATTAAAGATTTGTGGTCTAATGGATCCCTCTCTTTCGTAGTTACTCATGATGATAGATCTTCCTTCAAGTGATCAAGCTTCTTCTAAAGGACCTGCTCTCATACCAATTGTTGGAAATAATAATGAGAGGGGGGGTGAATCAGTATTAGTAAGTCAATAATTTTTCATTTCCATAATCAGATTCATATACGCTACTTTAGTTAATGGAACTCCCGTGTATACGGAATTGTTTTTAAGGAAACTAGCATATTTATTATTCAGTTAATTCATCATATGTTGATCTTTAACCAGTGCATCAGAACCATATAAACAGTAACCAAGTGTAGTAAAAACAGAACAGACAATCACACACAAGAACACAAGATATAAGGTGGAAACCCAATGTGGGTGAAAACCACCTGTTGCAATCGTCTCTATCTTCTTTTTAAATTAGAAACTTCTTTTTACAATTTTTCTACTGGTGCATTCTTATACTAGTATATAGGCTTCTACCTGCAGAAGGCTACATTCTTCTCTCATTCTCCAACTTCTCCTGGAAGGGAGATAAAACCCGCTAGCTCTTGTACTAGCTTATATGTGTAGTAGTACATAGGTGCCAACCTACAGAAGGCTACAACTTTCTCTTTTCTTCCAGGGACCACATTTCATAAATTTTGAGATGGGATCCATCAATAACATCAATCAAACATCAAATATATACATTTTCATCTACCAATCTCCTTTGCACCAATCGCAACTGAATCAATCAATCACTTTTCAGAATGCTGTAACCAGAATACAGTAACCAGAATATAGTAACCAGAGCATAGTTACCAGAAATCAGAACACTGCAACTGCAAACAGAAGCAGCTACAACATATTTTATGAGGTATGTGCTACTTCAATGTGTTGAACCTGCATGCATACGCTATTTTCTCAAGGCGAACCTGTGTACAAATCTGCAAATCAAATTTAAGATGTATACACTATTTTGATATGCATAACCGGCATGTATACACGCCTTTTCTAAAGTGAACTTGCGTACAGATCTATAAATGATGATTTGAAATTTACAATAATTTCAGACTTCAGTTATACCGAGATCATCATATTTACAGACTACAATATGCGCTAGTTATTCAGATAAATGATCAAAAACCACATAAAGATACTTCACTTCAAGCCTTAAGATCATGACCCATCATTACATCTTATCCTTCATCAAGTGCTAAGGTTCATCCTTGGTTTAGATCTTGCTCTTCATCAAATATTCAATATTTGAGTGCCTTTGCCTCATTAACTTCTCCTCCTTTTATAGTCTTAGGCCTTAATCAATACCATGGACCAAAACCACTTAGGACCAATACCTTGGCCAAATACTTGGGGTCAACACTCTGGGCTAGATGCCTTGGACCAATACCATGGATCAAAATACGATGGACCAAATACGATGGACCAAGACTTAGTTTTCCATCATGTATGCACCTTTCCTTCTATGAAAGTGTTTGTGTATTTTATACGCTCCTTTTGTTCTGCTAACCTGTGTGTACACGTGGCTTGGTCAATGGGGAACCTGCGTATACCTTTCTTTCTTCATTCTGTGAGTCTGAACTACGATCTCTCGGCAGAGTGAGTTGCCATCAAGGACAACACCTGTGTCATGGTGCCAAATCTGTGTCATAATGCCAACATTCATAATGTAAAAATAATTATTTATGTAATTATTATTATTATTATTATTATTATCATGCATGTTGTTCATGCTCAATAAGAGTTAGAAATTTGTATTCAAGACATGTCCTATTTGGACATTTGTAAAACAAAGCAAATAATTTTTTTGTTGTTGAGGTCTTAAGTAAACAATAAACTGACGAAGAAAACTTTCAAGTCGGCCTCAATGATAGTTTTTTAACCTCCAGTCTGGTATATATATGAATATGATTTTACGTCCTTGAGATTCGATTCATCAAACGAATAGAGTTTCTGAAACTAGTAGAAGGAGTTGAAACATAAAAGAAGAATGAATCAAGAAACTACAAGTATACTCCAAAAGGTTGACTGAGTTATATTTGAAACAAATCTTGCATTTTTCTGTGTATAAGATCAATCTTCTGAAGTGTTGATAGACCTGTTTTTGACCTCCTCATCATAGACCCAAAATTTATGGAATTTGAACATATTGAATGTTGAAATTTGGTACTGGAGGACAGGTGGTTCCCTTAGGCTTTGATCTTTGGCCTAGGGAAAAGTGTCCAAAAGAATTTAATTTTTCTCCTAAGTGACTTTATAATTTTATAAAGTTAAATCTAATTTAAAAGTGACTTTAAGTGATAAAGTTATTAAGTCTAATTTTAAAGTGACTTTTATAAAGTCAATGAAAAATTAGAAAGGAAAAGTGACTTTGGAAATAAATGACTAAGTGGGTCTTTATTAAAGTGGGGTGAATTAAAAAATAAAAGGTGAGATTTAAATGAGCATTTAATCTCAGCCATTGATCTAAATCTATTTCAGCCATTGGATTTAGAGATCACCCAAAAGTCACTTGGGTCACCCAAAAGTCATTTGGAGTTATATTAAGGGAGGAAAATGAGGAAAAGATCACATTCGATTCAATTCTTTCATGAGCAGATTGGGAGAAGGAGAGCAAGAGAGCAAGAGAGATTTCTGAGCAGGGAGGAGAAGGAGACAACAGTTTGGCACACATTCCAAGGCAGCAGTTGAACAGATTTGTACAGCTGATTCAGGACACAGTGAAAGGCAGATTTTGGCACGATTTTCGAGGAGACGTTTGCACAAAAATCGAGGAGAAATTCGCTGGTTTTTCTACACGCAAAACGAGGTCCATACAACAACATTTAATGCTGAAAGTGGGCACGAAAATCGAGGAGACCATACAACATTTATTGTTGTCTTGTTTGCTGTGAAGCATGGGAAAAGAGATAAGTTGTAAATTTGCTTGCTGATTTTTTCCTGAAAATTTCTCATTGTAAAAGGCAATTTTCAGAAATAAAGAAGAGCTCTCAAACTGGTTTTCCCCAAGAGTTGTAGGGGGTTTTCCCAGGGTCACATTGACCAAAAATCTCAGTGTTTAGATGTGTTTTAATGGTTGTTTATTACAGCTGATTTTTATTTCTGCAATTTCCAGCATTGTGTATAATTTCCAGAATTTGTGTTTTCAGCAAATTTATTTTTTTTAGCTTGTTAAATGTATGGTTATGGGAAAGGGCATTTAACTATATGGGAGAAATAAGGAGAAACTGAAAACCGGGGTGGGAAAACAGAAATTTCTACATGGTGTCAGAGCTTGAGTGCTGAAGGGCAGCTTGGGACAGCAAAAGGAAAAATTACAATTGCTGATTTTTCACTCAGAAAATTCCAGCAAGTTGATTTTTTCATAAACAACAGTTTTATCTTTACTACAGCAGTGCTATTTTTCATTTTTAGGATAGCAGGATGTCATTGGGATTGAGGGTGGAGGATAGGCTGGATGGGCATATAAATTACAGCGTTTGGAAGGAGAGAATGCAGAATAACTTTGAGGAGGCAGAAGTCTGGGATATCATGGTGTATGCCACACAGAACCCTGTTGTTGTGCCTACTGATGCTATTTAGTTGACAGCTTATAATAAAAAGAACAACAAGGGTAAGAGGCTGATTCTAGACGGAATCAAAGACCATTGCATTCCTCATGTGAGAGGAAAGAGAAATGCCCATGAGATGTGGACATCATTGTCCAATCTCTACCAAAGTACCAATGGGAACCGAAAGATGGTCCTGAAGGAGAAGCTGAAGAACATTAAGATGGGTAATGATAGTGCAGCTGGATATCTCACAAAGATTACTAATGTGAGAGATGAGTTGGCAGCGATTGGAGAGGCCATTCCACCCACTAAGTTGGTGCAGATTGCAGTGAATGGCCTTCCCCATTCATGGTTGAACTTTGCTGATGGGGTTTGTGCACATGAGACCCTTCCCACATGGGAGAGGTTTTGGGATGATTGCATTCAGACAGAGATTAGGAAAGGTCATCTTGGGGCAGCCAAGCCAGTTGAGCAGGATGAGGATGTAGCACTGGTGGTAGGAGGCAAGAAAGGCAAAGGGAAGAAGTAGGCTTCCACAAGCAGTGGTGGGGGCAGAGGCAAAGGTAAAGGTAAACAGGGGAACACACAGAAGGACTATTCCAAGGTGAAGTGTTGGAATTATCAAAAGATGGGACATTATGCAGTTGTGTGTCTGGAGAAGAAGAAGAAGAAGGGGAAGAACCAGGACATGGCAGCTTCAGCAGAGACTGATGACTTTGCTGGTTGTTTTGACCGAGAGTTTGCGTTCACTACATGTGAGTCCTCTAGTGCAGGATCACCTGCCACACAGGTTCAAAGGGAGCATGTTTTTCCCTCGATTAGCGGAGCATCTTCAGGTATCTGGTATATGGACAGTGGGGCTTCACGTCATATGACAGGAGTCCGTGAGTACTTCTCAGAGCTTTCAGAGAGTGGCACTGATATTGAGGTAGTACTCGGTGATGACAGAGTTGTTAGAGCAGTCGGGGTGGGGACAGTGACATTTCAGAGGGAGTCCAAACCTCCCTTGAAGGTGTCAGAGGTTCTTTATGTGCCAGGGATGAGGAAGAACCTCATATCCGTCTCAGCTTTGGAGGACAAAGGATAAGAGGTACTGTTCACGGGAGGACAGGTGTTGATGTATCCCAGGGGCACTCCATCTGATTCAGCTAGAGTGATAGGTGTACGCCATACAAAGGTGTACAAGTTTGCATTCCAGCCCCTTTTGGCATTGAGCAGTAGTATCGATAGCAGAGCTAGCATTTCTGAGCTGTGCGAGATTTGGCACCGCAGGATGGGACATATGTATCATGGAGCCTTGAGGACATTGCGGGAGATCACTACAGGTGTGCCAGATTTCAGTACTGATCACTTTGATACTTGCAGAGGTTGTGCGATGGGCAAGTTTGCCAAATCCCCTTTTCCCAGCAGTGACAGTAGAGCGATGGGGATACTTGATTTGATTCATTCCGATGTGAGCGGTCGGATGTCTCATGTTTCCTTGAGTGGATATGAGTACTAAGTTTTATTCATTGATGATCACTCCAGGAGGACCTGGATTTATTTTTTGAAGACCAAGCGTGAGGTCTTCAAGCGGTTTCAGGAGTTCAGAGCTCTTGTGGAGACTCAGTCAGGTCGAAAGATCAAGTCCTTGAGGTCAGACAATGGAGGAGAGTACACCCTTGGAGAGTTTGTTGACTATTTTGCGGAGGCAGGCATTAGGAGGGAGTTCATTGTTCCTTACAACCCCCAGCAGAAAAACGGGGTTGCGGAGAGGAATAACAGATCCATCATAGGTGCTGCCAAAGCCATGTTACATGATCAGGGGTTGCCATTGTTCTTGTGGGCAGAGGCCTGCAACACAGCTGTTTACTTGAAAAACAGGAGTCCGCATCGTGCCTTGGGGCACATGACTCCGAAGGAGGCTTTCTCTGGGAAGAAGCCTGATATTGGTCATCTTCATATCTTTGGATGCATTACATACTCCTATATACCCAAGGAGAAGAGGACCAAACTAGAGCCCACCGTAGAGAAGGGTATCTTTGTGGGCTACAGTGAGACCTCAAAGGCCTTTCGGATTTACATTCCTGCACAGAGGAGAGTTGTTCTCAGACGGGATGTGAAGTTCGAGGAGGACAGGTCCTTTAGGAGGTCATGGGAGTTAGAGTATCTGGATCAGCCAGACCCTCAGTAGCAGTTGAGTCAGTCGCAGGGATCCAGTGGGTAGGGATTAGGAGGATCCGGAGGTACATCTATGAGGATGTCAGGTTTGTCAGTGAGCAGTGGCTCACTGAGCTAGAGGGGTGGTGCTCCTGGCAGCATGCAGAGCAGTTCACAGAGCAGTTGACTAGGGAGTCCATTGATGGACAGTTCACACAGTGCCTCAGCTTCTATAGGTTCAGGTGCAGGCAAGAGGACAACAGACAGACAGTCAAGAGTTCAGGCTACTGATGGTGATGATGAGGAGGAGTTTTATTTTCCTATGGGAGAAGCATGCTCAGGGAAGAGAAAGCCCAAGTGGCTTCAGGACACCTTGAGAGATGCCACATCTGTTGCTGAGCCGAAGAGGCCGGTCAGAGAGAGTAGACCACTTGAGACGTTTTGTAGCTATATGGAGATGGTTACCAACATCCTTGACTCTGAGCCTTCTAGCTATGAGGAGGCAGCTAGCCAGCAGGTCTGGAAAGAGGCCATGCAGGAGGAGCATTCTTCTATCATGAAGAATGATGTTTGGGAGGTGATGCCGAGGCCTGAGGGCAAATCCGTGGTTACTTCTAGATTGCTTTGCAAGGTAAAGCATGCCGCAAATGGCAGCATTGAGAAATTCAAAGCGAGGTTTGTCGCTAGAGGGTTCTCCCAAGTAGAGGGAGTTGATTATGAGGAGACCTTCGCTCCCGTGGCTCGATATACTTCGATCCGCTCCATTATATCGATAGTAGCAGAGATGGGTTGGAAGATCCACCAGATGGATGTGAAGACCGCATTTCTCAATGGCTTCATATAGGAGGAGGTGTACATTGAGCAGCCACAGGGCTTTGAGGTGCATGGGAAGGAGTCCCATGTGTGCAGAATGAAGAAGGCCCTTTATGGCCTGAAGCAAGCTCCCAGAGCTTGGTACTCCAGGATAGATACATATTTGCAGGGGATGGGTTTCACAAAGAGTGAGGCAGATTCGAACCTTTACTTTATTGTGATTGGTGAGGAGCCTCTCATTCTGGTGCTGTATGTGGATGACTTGATCATTACAGGCGCAGAGAGACTCATAGAGCACTGGAAGAGAGATCTTGCGACGGAGTTTGAGATGAACGACATTGGCTTGATGCATTACATTTTTGGGTTTGGAGGTGTGGCAAGAGGAGGGGCATTTCTTCCTGGGGCAGGGGAAGTATATTGTGGACATCCTTAGCAGATTCCACATGGAGGATTATAGACCCATGTCGACACCAATGATCACCAACTGGAAGAAGCTTCATGCTTCGGATTCCGAGTTGGTGGATCCCACATTGTCCAGGCAGCTGATTGGTTCCTTGATGTATTTGGTCAACACTAGACCAGATATCTGTTTTACAGTCAACACGATGATTTAGTTTATGTGTGAGCCTAGGAAGGTTCACTAGGTGGCTGCAAAACACATTTTGCGGTACTTGCAGGGGACAGTGGATTATGGTCTGGACTACAGGCAGGGAGATGGAGTGAGATTGGCAGGATACACTGATTCTGATTGGGCAGGTTGTGCTGCTGATAGGAAGAGCACTTCAAGGTGTTTTTTTGGGTTGGGTTGAGCAGTAGTGTCATGGTTCAGCCGGAAGCAGCAATCAGTAGCACTGAGTTCAGCGGAAGTAGAGTATATGGCAGCCAGTCTTGCCAGTTGTGAGGCTATCTGGCTTCGCAAGATGTTGTTTGGCTTATTTGGTCAGCCTTTGAGACCTTCAATGATTGACTGTGATAATCAGAGTTGCATTACACTCACGGAGAATCCAGTATTTCATGATAGGTCAAAGCATATCAGGATCAGATATCATTTCATCAGAGACTATGTTAAGAAGGGAGTTGTGAAGCTTGAGTATATTTCCACTGATGAGCAGGTTGCAGATATCCTTACCAAAGCCTTACCACGGGGCAAGCATGTCTACTTCAGAGACAAGATGGGTGTGGTGAGGAACACCTTCCTCGGTAAGTGGGAGCGTTGAAATTTGGTATCGGAGGACAGGTGGTTCCCTTAGGCTTTGATCTTTGGCCTAGGGAAAAGTATCCAAAAGAATTTAATTTTTCTCCTAAAGTGAATTTATAATTTTATAAAGTTAAATCTAATTTAAAAGTGACTTTAAGTGATAAAGTTACTAAGTCTAATTTTAAAGTGACTTTTATAAAGTCAATGAAAGATTAGAAAGGAAAAGTGACTTTGGAAATAAATTACTAAGTGGGTCTTTATTAAAGTGGGGTGAATTAAATAAAAAAAAGGTGAGATTTAAATGAGCATTTAATCTCAGCCATTGATCTAAATCTATTTTAGCCATTGGATTTAGAGATCACCCAAAAGTCACTTGGGTCACCCAAAAGTCATTTGGAGTTATATTAAGGGAGGAAAAGGAGGAAAAGATCACATTCGATTCAATTCTTTCATGAGCAGATTAGGAGAAGGAGAGCAAGAGAGCAAGAGAGATTTCTGAGCAGGGAGGAGAAGGAGACAGCAGCTTGCCACACATTCCAAGGCAGCAGCTGAGTAGATTTGTACAACTGATTCAGCACACAGTGAAAGGCAGATTTTGGCACAATTTTCGAGGAGAGGTTTGCACAAAAATCTAGGAGCAGTTTGCTGGTTTTTCTGCACGCAAAAAGAGGGCCATACAACAAAATTTAATGCTGAAAGTGGGCATGAAAATCGAGGAGACCGTACAACATTTATTGTTGTCCTGTTTGCTGTAATTTCCAGTTTGCTGTGAAGCATGGGAAAAGAGATAAGTTGTAAATTTGCTTGCTGATTTTTTGCTGAAAATTTCTCATTGTAAAAGGCAATTTTCAGAAATAAATAAGAGCTCTCAAACTTGTTTTCCCCAAGAGTTGTAGGGGGTTTTTCCAGGGTCACATTGACCAAAAATCTCAGTGTTTAAATGTGTTTTAATGGTTGTTTATTACTGCTGATTTTTATTTCTGCAATTTCCAGCATTCTGTATAATTTCCATAATTTGTGTTTTCAGAAAATTTATTTTTTTTCAACTTCTTAAATGTATGGTTATGGGAAAGGGCATTTAACTATATGGGAGAAATAAGGAGAAACTGAAAACCGGGGTGGGAAAATAGAAATTTCTACATTGAAGACAAATTTGTTTAGTGTTGACTTCAAATTGAAGGTGTTGATTTGGACTGCTTAAGAACACCGAAAGGTTGTTAATGTTGAATACGAAGTGAAGTGGATTTGCAACACAATATATCATGCAATAGTTGAAGAGGTAATGGCTGAGGTGGGTTGTCCATTCAAAATGGACATGGTGGAAATAAAGTGTTACCCAAAAGAGAGTGATGCACTCGAAGAAGATTGTATAGTGACAAAAGAGAGTGATGCACTCGAAAGAGATTGTGTTTTGATTATATAGAGAAGAGATTGGGAGAAGGATTTGTGTTACAAGATGGAAAAAAAAAATGACAAAATAGGAAAAAACATATGGAAAAGGTGGTTCATTTGACAATTGTGGTTTATTACAATTGTGGTTAAAAATTGAATATACTAGTCATCAATATACACTTATCATAATTTATATTTATTTTCTGCTTGTATATCATTTACTTATAATTGAGTGACCTAAGGAAAAGGGAAACTCTAGAAACCAATAATGCATGTTCAAAACTCAAAGGAGAAACAAACAAAAACAATCAAGAAGAAAAAGGGCACTCAATCTCTGCTGCCCATTGTGACCAACATTGAAACTTGTTTTAACCACTTATTGTTTCTGCACTCTCTTGTGTTCACATTTTGTTCACATTATCTCACGTATTCCACGTTATGAAAAAAACATTGGAAGAAATAAATTCAAAGTCCACAAAATACCTAGGCCTTTAGAGCAAGAAACGTCTCCAATGTTTGGCTTCAATGTCACCTTTCTTGTATCACAGTGCTAACTACCTTAACAATCATCTTTTTAACACATTTTTAACAATTTTTACCGAACAAAAAACTTGAATGGTATGAAATATCTCTTAATATAATTGATTTTATATTTAAGTTTAAGTTTTAATAATCTAAATAATTTTAAATCTCAATCATGTAGATAATTTGTTAATTGTGTAGGAATTTTAAATATTAATGGTTAAAAAACATAAGGTGATGTTGAAAAAAAAAAAATCTGGAGTATTGTGTGGCAACACTTCATTCTTAGCTTTCTAAGTGTTTGAAGATGGTTTAAGTGTTCCTCGAAATGTAACACCTCAATGAGAGAAACCAATACTATAAAAATTATCCTCAACATCATATTGTCAACTGTGAAAATCCACATGCACAAAAAGCATGTATATATATTTATTGCAATAAATATGATTAGGCTCCTCAAACTATACAAATCAACAATGTTCCATTAAATTAAATACATAGTAGGAAGCATACCATAATTTTTGAATATTATGAAGCATCTCAGACTAGAACCAGTATAGCTATCAATGTGCATTGCAATCAATAAAACATTGTTTCGGTGCTTATTTATTGCTGAGTAACTATGTAACTCCTCTCCACATATGGATATTCTGCCCAAAAGCTTGAAATGACTAGAATTTACATGGTGGACAACTTTTCAACCTACCTACCTACCGACCCTATTCTTTTTATATACTCATAACCTTGAATGGGCAGGTTTGATCTATTGGAAAAAATTGTTCCAACCTATAGTACCTATCACTTAAAAACTACAACCAATGTAGCATTACATGGTAGTTATATATTTGTGTGAATTATAGCTTTCTACATATTGAAATTTTTCCCATGACTCAGAGTGACAGATAACACATATTGGAGTAGTTGAGATCTGTCTGACATCTAGGACCTAGATTTACTAATCAGACCCCAAACATTTAAGGGACAGAAAGTTGTCCTTCAAGGTTTAGGGCTGATATTATTTTTGGGTTTACTCTGTCCTATACATCACAGGTAAATAATTTTTTTTATTTCCTATCTTATTAAATATTTAATCATTATTATGCTCACAATCCTGAAGCACATTTTATGAAATGTATAACATATCTAGTGGATGTTTAGCCATTAATCTATTTAGTTGAATGGCAGGATGATATCAACCTACCATTGAGAACAAGAAGATCTGATGTACATAAACCCTTTGCAACAAATTTGAGTTTGAGAACATTGATTGAATCTATATGGTCTGGCATGTTCGAAGCATCCCTTGCAGATGATATCATTCGATCTCTTCGTCCTATGGGTACAACATAATTGGGTCCATTACTCTAACATTTTTTCACTAGATAGTTACCTAGTGCTAAAGGCAATGTTCCTACCAAAAGTACATAAATATGACGAGAAGGATTTAGGGCTCTAGAGTACCAGTGCCACAACATCTGTGGCTGCCAATGAAATGATATCAACACAAGAAACGACTCTGAGATAGATTATTTAGAGTTGTTTCTTAGCATTTTATATGACATCAAAGCCCTGCAACCCGGAATGGGCTGACACCATACGTTTAGCATTGGTCCCAGAAATAAGGATTGAAGCATCACAATCCCGAAATGTCAAAATAAAACACCCAAACACACATATATATAATTAAGCTCAGTAGTACCATTCAAGGCATAAATTGTCAGGATGGGTCGCGTGATCGATTCCAGGGAAGTTCGATATTTTAGGGAAATCACCCAAAATGTTCTGTTCCACAAAACAAATATATATAATTTACACCAAAATGAGAATACGTGGATGAAATAATCATGATAGTGTAAAGGAAAAAGCATTGTTGCAAGAGTTGGATCAACTTGGATGCTCTGATGTAGGGTCGAGCGCACCAGGGACTCTGTTGTGGGACAAGTCAAAGAGTGAAATCTTATTTGTAAGCTACCCTAACTAAGACCCGAACCCAAGGCCAAGACACTACTAATCATGACCCCAAGATCTATAATCCAAAATGTACTTTCTCCCATTGTGCTTCCCTATCCTTGTGGCCTTCGACAAAGAATGAATTGCTTTAGTTGTTAGAGGCGAAATTGGAGATTCCAGAGATGAAGATCCAACGAGTGCCTCAATATCCCTTTTTGGAATAATATCCATCGGGGAAATGACTTTGAGATGGCACCTATAGTCTGACCCAAGAACTATATAGCCTAACACTTTGCTTCTTGCAGGTTATTCATCAGTGTGCATATTCTACCCAGGTGCAAGCATTGTTTGAGGTTTTCTTATTTATTAAGAGATTTTAATCAGTGTTAAATTAATATGAGAGGTGGTGGTGATGGATTCCTCAAAGGCTAGTTCTGGGAATTTCGCGGGTGAGAGAAAGGGAGGAGAAAAGAAGAAGTGAGTCTGCAGATCCCCAAAAGCTCGCCTTCAATTCCTTATTTCAAGAATCAAAAGGTACCTTAAGAAGGGTAGGTATGCTCAGGGAGTCTGCACAGGAGCTCCCATGTATGTGGTAACCGTTATGGAATATCCTGCAGGCGAGGTCTTTGAATTGGCTAGAAATGTGGAAAACAATAACAAGAAGAACATAATATCCTTCATGGTGTTAGTTGTCAACAGCTTGGTGTTACTAGCCTATGATAATAAGTTCTTCCCTAAATTCCACCGCAGTTGTCTCTTTGCAGGTTCTTATCTTGCCATGCCATTTGTTTGGGAAATTTAAAGCAATCAATAAACTATCACTAACTCCATCAAAGCATGAGATCAAAGGTTGTGCGGAAATATGAAGGAATTAATGAATGCTCGCAAGATTTAGCAGCAAAAGTATACATTCAAAGTCAATATAAACTTTGGCATTAATGAAAGGTGCTCCTCCTCTATCGGGCATATGGATTACACTGTTGTGACACATAGACATCGATACATGTTTAGCTCTCGAATTATAACTTATCAGTGTCCTTAGCAATCTGAGATTTTACATATCTATATATATTTTAATATTTTAGTTTTACTAATGGTCAGTGAGGTTTTTTTGGTAAAAAAGGAGGTTATATATATATATATATATATATATATATATATATATATATATATACAGGAGCATCCGGCTTAGAACTTTCATTGTAATTTAGTTGACTTAGGGGTCTTGTGTTTTTAAAGAAGTTGGTTTCTTAAGTATTAAACTAGTAGGATGTGAGAGTTTAATTAATTAAATATTGTGAGGATATTTGTAAATGTTCTCAAATGTATGAGAACATGAGTGATGATGAGTAATTAGTATGGATTGAGATATTGTAAATCTTAGAAAGTAGTTCATGATTTATGGAGGATCCTTCAGATTAGTTGAAATTTGAGATCCTCAAGGGATAAAGAAGAGATTTTAGGAGATAAATGAGGATTTAGAAGATTCTTAGGATTTAGTTGAGAAGATTGAGGATCTGAACTAGAATTGGAAACATAATCCTTTTGTATAAATGTAAGCCTTAAAGGCATAAACAATTTAGATAGTAGTAGAAACAAGGAACAAAGATAGACAGGAGGGTTGGATTGTGAGCCTATAGGCATTGAAATGAAAAAGGCCAACTGAATGTAAATCAGGCCAGCGAGAGAAAGACTCTTTTGTATATACATTTGTTTTTTAATACAAAGATTCGTTTTCTGAGTTATATAGTGTGTATTAAGAAATTAATTGATAAATTATGTGTGTAGTGGAGAAATCTATTTAATATATATATGAATGAGAATTTTGAGCAGAGAATGAGTGCAGAGAAGGAATACAGAGGAGGATAGTGGTCGGACTGTATGAATCCGATTAAAGAAATCAACGCAAAGCTCAAAAGTAGTAGTTTTAAAGAAGCACGTAAAGAATAACTCAAGAGAAGAGTCACACAGAAAAAGGGAACCAAAGATAGAAAGAAGAAATCATGTTATAATCTGTTGGAATAGAAGGTGGGAATTGTCAAACCAGGCAGTAATTCCTCAAAACAAATCAATTCATGTTATTCCTTCAGGTTGGTCTTTATTATATACATGAGGGAGACCGTTCACTTCATCTCCCGATGACTGTTCAGGTATCTTATCATTTATTTACATTGATTTTATTTATTCACCCAATCCTTATGATTAGGTGTCAACATTTCCCCCCTTAATCTGAAGGGATGTTGGTGAGTCCAAGCATCATTCTAAATCGTTCAAGCTTTTCTCTTCGAAGTGCTTTGGTGAAGATGTCGACAGTTTTTTCATTAGTAGAACAATGACAGAGATGGATTGTTTTGGCCTCAACATGAGGTCGAATCAGATGATATTTGGTATTGATGTGCTTCATTCAATCATGGAACTTTGGGTTCTTGGCGAAATTTATTGCATAGGTATTGTCAATCATGAGTGGAGTTGATTGTACTTGTTTTACCTACAAATATTCAAGAATTTTCTCGAGCCACACAATTTATTTTGTTGCTTCAGCTGCTGCCAAGTATTCTGCTTCTGTTGTCGAATCTACTGGAACTGATTGTTTGCGTGATCTCTAGGAGACAGCTCTTGATTCAAGACTCATATCCTATCCTGAAGTAGATACCCCAGTTTCTTTGTCTCCATTGAAGTCTAAATTAGAGTGTCCAATCAAACTGAAGTCGTCCACCTGTGTATACTTGATTCCAAAGTCTTCAGTTCCCTTCAAGTACCTTAGAACTCTTTTTGCACCAGACCAATGTCCCTCACAAGGCTTTTGCATAAACTTGGAGAGGATTCCAACAACAAATGAAATGTCTGGTCTGGTAGTAGTTAGGTAGTTGAGATTTCCTACAAGTTGTCTATACTTTGTTGCATCCTCAAATTCTTTTCTTTAATTTTTGTTCCATAGGAATAGTAACAGGATTTCATTCTGTCATGCCAAACCTATTCAACAGATCTCCAAAGTATTTATTTTGAGAAAAAATATGGACTTCAAATGTTGGGTTACATCAATACCAAGATAGTAATGAACATAGCCCAAATCAGTCATTTGAAAACTTTTCCCCAATTCCTTCTTTATGGAAGCAATGTAGCTTTCATTGTTCCCTGTCATCAAAAGATCATCTACATATACCACAAGATATACAATTGTTTTGCCAACTTTCTTGAAAAATAGATTTGCATCATCAAGATCATAATGTTTGAAATTTAGATTCAGAGGATGCTCAGTTAGTTTTTCATACTATGCTCGCGGTGCTTGTTTGAGGCCATACAAGGACTTCACAAGTTCGCATACTTTATGTTCATGTCCTTTCATAACAAATCCTTCAGGCTGGGACATAAAAACATTCTCTTTTAGATCTCCATTCAAGAAAGCAGTTTTTACATCCATTTGATGGACTTTCCAACCGTTATGAGCTGTTAGGGCAAAGAGTGTCCGGACCTTTCCTTTTGTGCAAAACCTTTTGCCACAAGCCTAGCTTTGTGCTTGTCAAGTGAGCCATCAACTTTATACTTGTTCTTGTAGACACACTTGCACCTAATTGGTTTGGTTCCTAATGGAGGATCAACCATCTTCCAAGTGTTGTTCTTTATGAGGGCATCATACTCCTTTTGCATCGCTTCTTTCCATTCATCATGAGAAGCAGCTTCTTTGAAGGAATTTGGTTCAAAATCTATAGACAAGTTCAATTCACAATCATAAGAAACATCCATATCAACAGGTGAATTAGAGTCACCTACATCACCTCCATTTTGCATGTTTGAATTTCTAGTTCCTGTCTTTCCATCCTCATCAGGATGAACACTTTCAAGGGTCTTTGTCAGTCACTTTGGGGGACCTTTCTTAGATGGTCCAAGCTGCATCGTTGATTGAGTTGGGACTGAATCAAGATTGAATCTCCCAATTCTATCAATCACATCACTTAAAGCATCATCCGTTGTTGGAGTTTCATGCGGGGGAGAGTGTTCTTCAGTATAGGAATCCCCCCTTCAAGATGTGGAATCTGATTATCAAATTCTTGAAATGATTTTGCTTTTGCGAATCTATCCAAGCGATCAAGTTGCCGCTCAACAACATTGTAAGTTTTGAATGATTCAAGAAACATTACATCTCTAGATACACCAAACTTTTTATTGACTTCATCATAGAGACGGTATGCTTTGGAGGTGTTTGAATAACCCAAGAAGATACTCTTACAACTTCTAGCACCAAGTTTGTTTCTATGTACCTTTGGTATCAAGGCATAACAGATGGAACCAAAGACCCTAATATGCTTTACGGAAGGATCATGTCCATACCACATTTCATATGGACTCCTGTTTCTAATAGCATTAGATGAAAATATATTCTTTATATATGCATCACATAGAACAGCATCAGCCCAAAACATTATCTTTACATTTTTTAATAAGAGCATGGATCGTACCATATTTAAGATTTTCCAGCTACACCATTCTGTTGTATTATAAGGCACATTTGTTTGATGTTTGATCCCATGTTGGCGAAATAGTTTTCAAATTCATTTGATGTGTATTCTTTTCCATTATTAGTGTGAATAGACCTAATATGAGATTTTGCATCATTTTCAATCCATTTATGAAAGTTCTTGAATGTTTGAAAAGCATCATATTTGTTCTTCAATAAATAAACCCAACACATTCTAGTGTAGTCATCAATAAATGTCATCATATATTTATTTCCATTTGTAGAAGGAACAGGCATTGGACCACATAAATCTGAATGAATGAGTTCAAGTTTTCTATGTGCTCTTGAATGTGAATCATGAAAAGATTGTTTGCTATGCTTTCCTAGAATGCAAGAATCACATTGCTTAAATTTCCTAGGAATTGTAGGCAAACTAGCAACACCATTTTTCTTCAACAAGCAGAGGCTGTCATAGTTCAAATCTCCAATTCTAGCATGCCATAATAAACTTGATGGAATTGTACCTTCTTCATGATGAGAATTGTATGAGAAATGTTGTGCACAAACAGAGGTACCTTGCAGCTTGAGAAGCCTTTCTTCTTCTATTCCTGTTGGGTCCCTATAATACTAGTGATTACCCCATTACTATTGTAGTTATACCCCTTATTTATATTGTTGTGCCCCTATTACCCCCCATATTGTTATTTTTGTGCCCCATAGAATCCTTCTATTGTTATTTTTGTGGCTTTATATTATTATTGTTAGGTCGTGTTAAGATATGGTATGTTCTATGCTTATAACAGTTTACTTCTTTTTCTTATTATATTCCACAGATTAGCAATCACATGTACATAGAGTAAAGTGCAGATAGAACATTAAACGATCGACAGAAAACATGCCAAGACAAGAGACACAAGATGTGGTGGCTAGCCAGGGACAAACCCCACAATGTGTGGGGAAACCCTTTGATCAAATCTTCTTTTATCTTCAATAATTCAGCAGAGAGAAATAGTACAATAAATCTGATTCATATCAGCAGTAGCAAACCTTAGATCAGCAGCATCAGCATTAGCGGCTTCATTATCAAACTAGGGCAGACCATATCTCACAAACCGACCGTCGGATTGACTTCATTCCACCACCAAAAGTTTTGGCTTCCATAGGAGGTTCAAATGAACCTACAGTGCAGTTCAGATGAGGATATCTTCTAGGCCACGCAAGTCAATCTTTACTTCTGCAGTTGCAGCTTCAGTTTCAACAGTTTCTGCCTTCAAACTAAGGCAGTCGATATCTTGCAAACCGTTCGTCGGATTGACTTCATTCCACCACCAAAAGTTGCGGCTTTCAAAGGAGATTCAGATGAACCTACAGCGTAGTTCCAAAGACGAGATCTTCTAGGCCATGCAAGTCAATATTTACTTCTGCAGTTGCATCTTCAAATTCAGTAGCTTCCGGCATCACATGTGTGAGAGAGAGAGACCCATTTCAGCGCAGTAGAGAAGAGACTCATTTCTACGCAATAGAGAGAGAGAGAGATGTGATGAGATGAGTGAGTCCAAATGAGGAAAATTCCTCTTATATTTATACACAACGTTGGTGGGTGAATAGATGCGACTGTTGGTCTTCTGAGCCTACATGAGTTGTAGGTCGGCTTGATAATAATTCCATAATCAAAATAAATTCATATCTCCGTGAATACTTATCGGAATCGGATAATATTTATATCAATCCTACACCTCTCGACGAGAGGAATCTAATAAAAATATTATCAGCCATGAATAAGATGACCCACATGAAGTTTTTCCCTGGTTGCCAATTTTAACAGGTCGGCTGGATTATATTGTGACTCCTTAGACTCCTATATATAGAAAGGAGGTTTTGTCATTTGTATCATCCAAGAATTGTTCATTTATGTAATGTAAAGGAGGTTGCCCCCTCAAAGAGGCTGAATTCTAAGGCGTTGATCAATCTTTTCTATCTTTTCTTGAGCTGGTTTCATAACATTTGGTATCAGAGCTTTGGATTCTAGGGTTTCGCTGCTCCAAATAGGTCATCGTGGAATTTTCGCTATAACTTTTTTTCTGTGGCGTTTCAGATGTCGCAAAAAAAAAACCATTTAAGAAGAAATCACGTGGAACCTTGGGTCTGAATTTCAGATCTTTTGGCGGAATATTTGTGGAGATATGATCTGAGGAAGGTTGTATTTTTGCAGACTCCTGAATTACATTCGAAACAGGTGACCTGGGAAAATAGTCATAACTTTCTCTTTGAGCATCAGATTGAAATTTTGTAAGAAGGTATAGAAAGAGGACGGACTTTAGTTTCTTTTATGTGTGCTTCATATTAAAAGGTTGAAACAGTGACTCGTGGCACGTCGTACAATTTCACTCTGCTGAACCAGTCTAAAAGCAAGTCACTGTGGGAGATGTCACATAACTCTTCCTTGGAGAATCCAATTTGGCTCAGACTTGAGGCATTGGAAAGAGGACACAGAAGGCTACTACAGGTAGCAATTTCAAAACTAGATGATCAGAAATTACAGCGATACATCATATTCAATATCAGGCTTCTATAAAGTGAAAAAAGGTGTGTAGTTTTTTTTTAAATTTTTGTGTAAGCTTGGTTTAACGGAATTCAAAGGGCATAGTAAAGCATTATTATCGGTAACTGATGCCCCGAGGAAAGAAAATGAAAACACCTAGTAAGGAACCTGAAATCTCTAGCATGACTCATGAAGAAGAGGAAGAAATGCTACATGATATATCAAAATTACAAGAACAAGTGCAACAAATGTCACGCTCACAAAAGCTAACAGAAGCTAAGATAAGTGGAGTGGAATCTAAGGTAAATGACGTGGAATCTCAGATAAAGGGCATGGAAGCTAAGATGGATGATTTGAAGGCAGACATGGAAGAATTGAAGAAGTTGCTACAAGAAAGGGGCACTAATGGTGAAAAGGTAGTAAAGGAAACTCATGATGAGAACAAAAGAAATGTTAATCATGATTCCATAGACGCTAATGTTGGATCGAAGAATCACCATATTCCAAAAATCGATATGAGGAAGTTTGATGGCAAGGATCCCGCCACATGGATATTACAGATGGAGCAATTCTTCGATCTCAATAATGTGCAAAATGCACAAAAGGTACGTATGGAAACTGTATATTTGGAACCAAATCAGTTTTTATGGTATCAATGGCTTTGCTCTCGTAAAAAATTTATCACTTGGGAAATTTTTACGGAAGAATTGATAGCACATTATGAAGATACAAAAAGCAACACTTTTTTTAGCCAATTGATAAGTCTCAAACAAAAGGGTTCAGTAATGGAGCACATTGAGGAGTTCCAAAAATTGAACATAAGGGTAAAGATATTCCAGAGGAGCATAGGATTGATGTGTTCATAGGGTCTTTAAAGGATAATATCCAACATGATGTTCGCCTTTGGGAACCTGATTCATTAGAGAAGGCATTCAGGTTAGCAAGAAAAATGGAAAGCAAAATTATGGCAACCAGGAAGCATACCACTCACAACTATAAAGACGGAAGTGTTGTTGCCCCTAGTCTTCCACAACCTATAAGGTTGACACCACAACAATTGGAAGAAAAAAGAGCAAAAGGGCTTTGTTACAGTTGTGATAGCAAATACACTAAAAGTCATAAGTGTGCTGAGAAGAAATTATTCTACATAGATTGTGAAGAGGAAGAAGAAAAGGAGCAAGAAAGGTCAAAAGAAGAAGATATACTCCAGGAACAAAGCCTAGATGAAGAACAAATAAATCCGACCATATCTTGTAATGCATTGGTGGGAATTACCACTCCTCAAACCATCAAGATAGAAGGACAAATCAAGAAGAAAAAGGTAATAGTGTTGATTGATTCAGGAAGCACCCACAATTTTATTCATTGTAGGGTAGCAAAAGAATTGAATTGCTTCCTATATCCAGCACCAGAGTGTCAAGTGATGATTGCAAATGGAGGAACAATAAATTGCTCTGGAAAGTGCCATAATATCAAGCTATCCATGGGAGAATATGTATTGACTAGCCCAATGCTTTCCATTCCAATGGGAGGTGCTGATGTTGTACTAGGAGTCCAATGGCTACAATCCTTGGGTACAATAGCTTTTAATTTTCAAGAACTTTTCATCAAATTTTCTACGGAAGGAAAGGAAGTTGAATTAAGGGGTATTGCAGGGAAACCAGGAAAGATAATCAGCTCTAATGGCATGACAAAGCTTCTAAAAAAGGAGCAAAGAGGTGTAATTGCACAATTATGTTCGCTAGATGTTTCCACATTGGAATCATCTATTTCTCCAGATCTCCAAAAAGTCCTGGACAATCATTCCAAGGTATTTGAGACTCCCAAAGGTCTCCCACCTATGCGTGATCATGATCATGCTATTCATCTGATTCCAGGAAGTGTTCCTCCAAACATCAGGCCGTACAGATATCCCTATGTCCAAAAAAGTGAAATTGAACGTATGGTTGCAGAAATGCTAGAGGCTGGTATAATTCAACCGAGTCAAAGTTCTTTCTCATCTCCAGTAGTATTGGTGCACAAGAAGGATGGATCATGGCGCATGTGTCCGGATTATAGGGAGCTCAACAAGCTCACTATTAAAGATAAGTTCCCCATTCCTGTTATTGATGAATTACTGGATGAATTGCATGGATCAATTTACTTCACCAAGTTGGATCTTCGTTCAGGATATCATCAAATCAGAATGAAGATTGAAGACATTCCGAAAACGACATTTAGAACTCATGAGGGTCATTATGAATTTTTGGTCATGCCTTTTGGCCTTACCAATGCACCTTCAACATTTCAAGGTTTGATGAATTCAATTTTCAAACCATTCCTTAGAAAATTTGTGTTAGTATTTTTTGATGATATACTAATCTACAACAAGTCTTGGAAGGATCATGTTGAACATGTTGACAGGGTGCTACAACTATTGGAGGAGAAACAATTATATGCAAAAAGATCCAAATGTTTCTTTGGAGTCCAGGAGGTGGAATATTTGGGTCATATTGTATCTCATGAAGGAGTTAAGGTAGACCCTAGCAAAATTAAAGCCATTAAGGAATGGAAAATCCCCACATCCATAAAGCATCTGCGAGGATTTCTTGGGTTGACAGGGTATTATCGCAAGTTTGTTAAGAATTATGGGAGAATAGCAGCACCTCTAACAACATTATTGAAGAAAGATTCATTTTCATGGACTCCGGAAGCAACAAAGGCCTTTGAACATCTTAAAGAGGCAATGTGCCAAGCACCGGTCTTAGCTACACCGGACTTCACAAAAACCTTTATTGTGGAATGTGATGCTTCAGGAAATGGAATTGGTGCTGTTCTAATGCA
Source organism: Pinus tabuliformis (assembly GCA_031772625.1). Taxonomy (NCBI): domain Eukaryota; kingdom Viridiplantae; phylum Streptophyta; class Pinopsida; order Pinales; family Pinaceae; genus Pinus; species Pinus tabuliformis. Next base: position 1,059,745,762 of record CM062811.1, on the reverse strand, counting down.
AGATGAAAGACCCATTGCTTTTGAAAGTCGTCCAATCAAGGGAAAGTTTTTAAGCAAAGCTATTTATGAGAAGGAAATGTTGGCAATACTCCATGCACTTAAGAAATGGCGACCCTACCTAATGGGAAGACACTTCAAGGTAAAAACGGATCATGATAGCCTTAAATACTTTTTAGAACAAAGATTATCCTCTGAAGAGCAACAAAAGTGGGTCACAAAGATGTTGGGTTATGACTTTGAAATCATCTACAAAAAAGGGAAGCAAAATGTGGTGGCAGATGCACTCTCAAGAAAGGATGAGGATGTGGAAGCATTGTTGTGTGCCATTTCTATTATCCAACCAGATTGGATAAACGAAGCAAGGGAGGAATGGAAGAATGACGAAGAAGTGTGGGCACTTATTCGAAAGCTACAACAAGATTCCAGTACTTCTGATACATTTAGCTGGAAAAATGATTCGTTATGGTACAAAGATCGCTTATACCTCTGTAAGAATTCCCAGCTAAAACAAAAGATTCTTATGGAATTGCACACTTCTCCCTTAGGAGGGCACTCAGGATTTTTAAAAACTTACCACAGGGTTAAGAAGGAATTTTTTTGGGATGGCCTTAAATCAGATATTCAAAAGTTTGTGGCGGAATGTTTGGTTTGCCAGCAAAATAAAGTTGAAACAATTAAGACACCAGGTCTATTACAACCTTTATCCATTCCAAGCCAACGTTGGGAGGAGGTTTCAATGGATTTTATCACAGGTTTACCCAAGTCTGAGGGAAAGAGTGTCATCATGGTGGTAGTTGACAGACTTACCAAGTATGCACACTTTTGTGCATTATCACATCCATTTAAAGCCAGTACAGTTTCTACTGCATTTATGGAAACAGTTCAAAAGCTACATGGAAACCCAAAGATTATTGTAAGTGACAGAGATCCCATTTTCACTGGAAATTTTTGGACAGAATTATTTTCTTGTCTTGGTACTCAGTTAGCTCATAGCTCATCTTATCATCCTCAATCTGATGGCAAACTGAGATAGTAAACAAATGTTTGGAAGGATATCTTCGTTGCTTTGTATCTGATAAACAGACACAATGGGTCAAATGGTTGCCTCTGGCTGAATGGTGGTATAACACTTCCTTCCATACAACAACAAAAATGACCCCATTTATGGCACTTTATGGGTATCAACCACCATCCATCACATCATATTTAAGAGAAAATTCTAAGGTTCAGGCAGTGGAACATCACATCGAACATCAACAACAAGTCCTCCAACTCTTAAAGGATAACCTCGTGTTGGCACAAAATAGAATGAAACAACAGGCAGATCAACATCGCAGTGAAAGAAGTTTTGATGTAGGTGATTGGGTATTCCTACGGCTACAACCATATAAGCAAATGTCCCTAAAGCAAGCTAAGAAGGATAATAAATTATCACCAAAGTATTATGGTCCGTACAAGGTGTTGCAAAAGATTGGTACTATGGCATACAAATTGGAGCTTCCTGCAGCTTCTCGATTGCACCCAGTTTTCCATGTTTCATGTTTAAAGAAGGTTATAGGTGACAAGCTCCCAATTCAAACAATATTGCCAGAACTTGACGAGGAAGGAAAAATTATATTGGAACCGGAAGCAGTCACAGAAACAAGAACTCGACAGCTACGAAATCGATCAATTTCAGAGTATCTTATCAAGTGGAAGAACTTATCCGCTGAAGATTCCACATGGGAGGATGAGAATTTTATGCAGAAGTATCCAGAACTACTCAAGCGTTGAGGACAACACTTTTTTGAAGGAGAGGGGCATGTTGGGTCCCTATAATACTAGTGATTACCCCATTACTATTGTAGTTATACCCCTTATTTATATTGTTGTGCCCCTATTACCCCCATATTGTTATTTCTGTGCCCCATAGAATCCCTCTATTGTTATTTTTGTGGCTTTATATTATTATTGTTAGGTCAGCTGGATTATATTGTGACTCCTTAGACTCCTATATATAGAAAGGAGGTTTTTTCATTTGTATCATCCAAGAATTGTTCATTTATGTAATGTAAAGGAGGTTTCCCCCTCGAAGAGGATGAATTCTAAGGCATTGATCTATCTTTTCTATATCTCTTCTTGAGCTGGTTTCATAACATTTCCCCTCATGACAAGTGAGTGATCAGATGATTTTCTCACCTCAAGCTTGCCATCAAACATATGAATGGAGTGACCTTGCTGGCGGATGTGGACTAAGGACAACAAGCTTCTCTTCAGTTGTGGGAGATAGAGAACATGATGCAGAAGAAAGTGTCAAAGACCAGGCAATTGAAGCCTGATTGTGCCAAGCCCTGATGGCTTGATTTTTGATTGGTTTGTAAAGTATATTGCTCCATCAACATTGTTAGTAAACTCTTCAAAAAAATCTTTTCTATGAGTCATGTGGCAGGCGGCTCCTAAATCAAGCAACCAATCATTTTTCCAAGAAACAAGTGAAGCATTAAATAACTCTTGATTTACTCCAATATTACATTGTGCCACAACATAGTGAGAAAATTCAGGTGCTTTACCTTTTTCTGTATCATCGATTCTACCTTCCTGTCGGTTTCTTTGCTGCTCAATTTTGTCCCATGGTAACTTGCATGTAGAGAGTGTCTGCCCCCCTCCCTCCGAAATATCTTCCTCTTCCTCTGGAAGAATCTTGAGCATGATTCTTTTCTTTATGAGCAAGGCATGCAACCTCTTCAGAAGATTCAGGGGCTATCTTCTTTCCAAAAGCTTTCTCTCTTTCAGCAAACTTTTTCACAAGAAAGTCAAAGGTGATATCTTTGAGATTTCCATTTGCTTGTAATGACTCAAGATAATTGGAGTAAGGAGGATACATTGCCTTGAGAAAAGTGATAAGAGGAATATCCAATTCAACCTTAGTGGATTTGATATCATGCATTATAGATTTTACTTCGGATGCAAGAGCAAGAGGATCATTATTTTGAAATTCAAGTGTGAAGAGTTTAATCATGAGTTGAAGAACTTCAAGTGCAGAATGTGAGTCATAGAGTTATTTCAACTTTTCTAAGGCTTCAAAAGCAGTTGAAAATGGTGAAATATGGTGACTCACCTCTTCATTTTCAGATGCTGCGATTAAAGCATAAGCTTTGTTTTTCATGCTTTCCCAAATGGCGAGCTCTTTGTCTGAGGTAGGTTGTTCTGGCTCTTTGTCTCCGTCTCCAACACACACTCCTTTTCACAACTCATTGAAAATGAGGTGTGTTTTATCATGCGGGACCACTCAGGATAGTTCTCCTTGCTAGTGATAACTATTCCCACAATGGATATAATTGAATGAATTGTAAAATGTTGTACTGTAAAAAACTGTGTACTGTAAAAAAATATAATTTTGCTGCCAATATATGAAATATTTTCACTTCTAGTGTTAAATAAAAACTGCACTATAATGGAAATATTCTGAAAAAAATGCAATTATGTTAGCAATATGACAGAGGTGTTGCTGCAAAATTATTAGTTGCAAAGAACAAAGTGATCCATTGCACTCAGAGTGGCACGCAAGTAGAATCAACCGCATTAAATCATATAAAACAACAAGTAATTGTTCAGCGCATTTGTATGGAAGGCAATACTAGAGAAGCGTACTGAAGTAGCTGCAACATGAAGAATGTGAAGGGATATTATGAAAATGAAATGCCGCTCTGCAACAAATGTGGCAGAGTTTACCACATGTATTTTTTCCAAATTGTAAGGCCGATCCCCTCAATGAATTCCCTCTTCTGTAGACCAAAAATGTTGACTTCTTTCACATTTAGAGGTCTTCCCAAGCAGGACACACATCCCTCCTTGAGTCAAGAAAAATGAAAAGGCGTTCTACAAGTCTGATTGTTTTGAAGAAAAAGAGATAGTTATTTCCCTTACCACCTAGCAAGTATCAGGCTAGTGTGCATTGTATTGGGAGCAGCATATCTCCAACAGCATGGGATGAGCATATCTCCGACAGCGTGGAATGAGCATATCTGCAGCAGCGTGGAATGAGCAATGGTTCTGCACTAAGGGGAATATGATGCCCAGTTATGAAGCAATACAATTATGCAGTGGGAAAAGAACAATTATGAAACAATACAATTATGGAGTGATTATAAAAAATACAACATGGACAGTATGGCAGAGAGTGCAAAGAATAGAGGGACAAAATATGGCAGAAAGCTGATACAAGGAGTTACAACACAAAAGATAATTTTGGGAGGTGGCTCTGATACCATGTCAGACCAGCAAGTAACTCCTCAAAAAAAATTAATTCATGTTATTCCTTTAGGTTGCTCTTTATTATATACATGAGGGAAACTGTTCACTTCATCTCCAAATGACTGTTCAGGTCTCTTATTATTTATTTACATTGATTTTATTTATTCACCCAATCCTGATGATTAGGTTTCAACAACAATATCTACGTATGCGAAGGTTAGGAGCGTATGGAGGTTTTGATCGTGGCTGATGTCCCGTATTAAATCCTGTCCATCGATCTTGTTTTCAAATGCTTACATCACAGTCAACTGTGAAGGTTATGGTATTATTTCACCAGTGTGCAAGTTAAAGTATCGCTAGCCATAGATGTGAAGGTTTCTCTTATCCCACAGATATTGGATCGTGAATTGATCGGGTATTAATCCCAAGAACAGATCTGAACCACTTTAAATAACGATTTATTGTTTTGTTGATCGAGTGAATGATAACTGTTAGATCCAGTCAGAGGAGACCAACGACATAGAGAAAGTCAATGTGGGTGAAGTGTTGTTCAATCACGCATTTGTTGTCCAATTATGTATGTGTTGTTCAATCATGCATTTGTTGTCAATTGATGTTCAATTGGTGATTGCTATTCAATTGTTGTTCAATTGCTAGTTGTTGTTCAATTGTTGTTCAAGTAGCGATTGATGTTCAATTGTTGTTTAATTGATGTTCAATTGGTGATTGCTATTTAATTACTGTTCAATTGGTGATTGTTGTTTAATTGTCAATTTCTATTCAATTGGTGTTCGATTGACCTACGTAATTTTTAGGTGAGCCTCGGAAAACATGCCAAGAATGTGGAAAAAGTGGAAAGGTATGGTTACTATGCATGAGGTTATGAATTAGACCATTGAATAGTCTTTGAAACATTTCCGCATGAGAATTAATTAAGGGGCCTTAAACTTTAATTTATAAAGGTTTGACTAGGTAGGGTAAATGAAATTCTTCGTAAATGAACGAACAGTGAAAGAAAACTCAACAAACAAGATAAAGGCACCAACGGAGGTGTGAAGAGGCCTCATAGATATCATTTTGAAACAACTGCTCTTCAAGAAATTTGGAAGTATCAGAAGGGCAGAAAGTTCTTAATTCAAAAGTTTATGTTTCAAAGGCTTGTGAAGGGAATTGCCCTAGACTTCAAGACAGATCTGCGATTCCAAAGTCATACTCTTCTACAGATGCCTATCTTTTCAGTCTGTTTAAAGATACGAATTTGTGCACCATACATGCGAAGAGGGTGACAATTATGCCAAAAGACATTCAGCTTGCAAGGCGTATCTATGGAGGAAATATTGGCCTGATGACTGCATTGAGATTCCAATTAAAATCCTCAAAGTAAATCTCAGGAAATTACATATTGACGTGTGGTATGTTTGACTGTATGCACTGTTTAAGTTAGAGTTCAAAATCGTGGAATTGGTTGCACAGTGGAAGCATGAAGATCTGCTGAACCAGATTTGTAGGAGTGGTGAGATCCTAACGATAGGTAAATGAGGGAACAAGATCAGATAGAGATCTTGACATCATATGATATGTTTTTATTTTAATTTCTTTGAAGATTGTATTGCATAATTTAGAATGCAGACAAAGAGGAAATATCTTAGTAGAGATCAAGGAAACTCGTAAAAGTTTCTAAAAGAAAGAGAGTGTGGAAAAACCTAAATGTTCTAGCTAAAGATTAGAAGAAAAGGACAGTTATGTTCTTAAAGTGTAGATGAGTTGAAGCCTAGAAGGAGCAGAGAGAAATGCTCAAGGAGGTTCAAGACAGAGAACCAGTACTTGCCAAAAGACCAAGTCGAGAGGAAAGCTTGGTGAGGTAAGCGGTAGCAGGGAAGACTTGTTGTAGCAGAGGCTTGCGCAACTCATGGTGAAGTAAGTGAGGAACTCATAGAGATGGAATACATGATGACTAGTGATAGTCATAGTATGGTTTCTAAAAGAGACCACAGCAGAGGAAAAAAGAAGAAATATGCCAAGGCAAATGGCATGAGAATGAGTGATGAAAAATATGACAAAGAAATGGCTGTGATGGCAATTTAGCTTGAAGTATTAATGGAAATGTTGCAGAGAAATGAGGAGGACTAGAAATATGGTTATGTCATGAGAAAGAAAGTGAAGTGGTAGAAGCTACAAGAGAAGAGGAATCATAAAGTGAATATGCAGTTAACAAAGGAACAGAGGGAGCTTGAAAAGATTATAGATGTCAAATTGAAGGTAGAGAAGCTCAAACGAGTTGAGCCACAACAAAAGGAAAATGTTGGAGAAGGTGTTGAAGTTTTGGTATGTGAAATAGAACATGGTCCATTGATTTCTGAAAGTAATGAAGTGACAGAGGAGTTGAATCATAGGAATGATCCAAAGCAGCCAGAATACTTGATCACTGAAGAATCAACCGAGACCAAAAGGTCTTGTATTTTTAAGACTAATTATTTGTGTATGGTTGTAGGTAGAACAAAGGGTGATGAACAAACGTTAGAGTTCATTAAGAAGGACGAGAAAAATATAAAATTAGTTTAGATTAAGACTAAGATAGCAAGATCTCAGAAACATAAGGAGATAGAAAGGTCTCATGGAAATATACAATAGAATATTGGCGCTGGTAACAGTAAAGATTGGAATAGCATATATGAATCAATACATGAATATGGAGGAAACGTATTTACTATGACGATGAGTTTGGAATACTTAATCACGATGATTTAGATTTAACAGAAGAAAGACCATTTGATGATGGGACGACAACAAGTGAAGGTACTGAAAACTGTGTAAAATTTTCAAGTTCTACTCCAATTAGAATTATTGAATTATATAGAAAATTAGATCTTCAAAGAAGAAAACTAGAACAGCAGAGGATAAATATCCAGAGTAAATTGTTGATGAAGGATGACAAAGAAATTGTCATGAATGACAATCAGGAAGAAGAAGTTATCAGTTGCAATGAACAGAAGCGGAAAATGGTCCTGGAAGACAATATGGCAACAACTGAAAAGGTGCAAGACAATAGTGAACAAGAGGGTAAGGATGTAAGGGTAGTAGTAGTAAAAATGAAAATTCAGCAGTTAAGATTTGAAGGCATTCAACTGAAAGAAGATATATTGGACAAACGGATTGAATTGATAAGAAGAATAATGATAAAGGTGTCTCAGAAGAGGACAGCAGCAGGAAAGCAAAGAAACCACAGTAAGAGGAAGACAACAGAACAATATGAGACCATAGCAAGTGGGAAATTGCAGAAAAAGGTATGGAAACTGGGAAAATAGTAACAGACAACAAAAAGCAGCAATAGAACGGCTGGAAGGAAAAGAAATAAGCAAAGACATATTACAAAAAAAATATGGGATCCAGGAGGAATTACCACAACATTGAAGACACATGATCTGAAGATAATGAATGTTTTCAACCTTGGGAGTCTAATGCAGGAGCATCCGACTAAGAAATTTCATTGTATTTTGGTTGACATAGGGGTCTTGTCTTTTTAAAGAAGTTGGTTTCTTAAGTATTAAATTAATATGATGTGAGAGTTTAATTAATTAAATATTGTGAGGATATTTCTAAATTTTCTCGAACGTAGACATGAGCGATGATGAGTAATCAGTATGGATTGAGATATTGTAAATCTTAGAAAGTAGTTCATGATTTATAGAGGACCCTTAGAATTAGTTGAAAGTTGAGATCCTCAAGGGATAAAGAAGAGATTTTAGGAACTAAATGAGGATATTAGAAGATTCATAGGATTTACTTGAGAAGATTGACGATCTGAACGAGAATTGGAAACATAATCCTTTTGTATAAATGTAAGCCTTAAAGGCATAAACAATTTATATAGTAGTAGAAATGAAGAACATAGATAGACATGAGGATTGGATTGTGATCCTTTGGGCATTGAAACGAAAAAGGCCAACTGAATGTAAATCAGGCCAGTGAGAGAAAATTATATAGCGTTATATAGCGTGTATTAAGAAATTAATTGATAAATTATGTGTAATGGAGAACTCTGTTTATATATATATATATATATATATATATATATATATATATATATATATATATATATATATATATATATATATATATATATATCTATAGATATATATATATATATATATATATATATATATATAGATAGATATATATGACTGAGAAATTCAAGTACAAAATGAGTGCAAAGAAGGAATATAGAGAAGGATAGTGGTCAGACTATATGAATCTGCTTAAAGAAATCATTGCAAATCTCATGAGTAGTAGTTTTAAAGAATCATGCAGACTATAACTCAACAGAAGATTCACGTAGAAAAAGGGAACGAAAGACAGAAAGAAGAAATCATGTTATAATATGTTGGAACAGAAGATGCGAATATCTGTGTATGCGGAGGTTAAGAGTGTATAGAGGTTTTGATCGTGGCTGACGTCCCATACTAAATCCTGACCATCGATATTGTTTTCAAATGCTTACATCACAGTCAACTGTGGAGGTTATGATATTATTTAACTAGTGTGAAAGTTAAAGTACCGCAAGCCATAGATGTGAAGGATTTCGTTATCCCATAGATATCGGATCATGAATTGATCAAGCATTAACCCCAAGAACAGACCCAAACCACTTTAAATAACGATTTATTGTTTTGTTAATTGAGTGAATGATAATTGTTGGATCTGGTCAGAGGAGACCAACAACATAGAGAATGGGCGAAGTTTGTTTAATCATACATTTGTTGTTCAATTATAGAAGTGTTGTTCAATCTTGCATTAGCTGTCCAATTAGTGATTATTGTTCAATTTTTGTTCAATTGACGGTTGCTGTTCAATTTCTTTTCAATTGGCGGTTGCTATTCAATTGTTGTTCAATTAGTGGTTGTTGTTCAATTGGCGGTTGCTATTCAATTGGCGATTGTTGTTCAATTTCTTTTCAATTGGCGATTGTTGTTCATTTTTTTTCCAATTACTGTTCAATTGGAGATTGTTGTTCAATTTCTGTTCGATTGACCTGCGCCATTTTTAGGTGAGCCTCGGAAAACATGCCAATAACATGGAAAAAGTGGAAAGGTATTGTTAATATGCGTGAGGTAAAGAATTAGACCATTAAATAATCTTAGAAACATTTCCACATGAGGATTGATTAAGGGGCCTTAAACTTTAATTTAGGAAGATTTGACTACGAAGGGTAAATGAAATTCCTAGTCAAATGAGATATATGCATTTTATATGCATATTGTGGGCATTGTCAGCTTAGGCTGACATCATTTTATTCATTTTATGTATATGTATGTATGTATGTATGTATGTACACACATACTTGCATACGTACATATACATACATACATACATACATACATACATACATACATACATATATACATAGATATATTACCAATTATGTACCAATTTAACAAAAGCGAGAGAGATCGTGGTGGACTTAAAAATGAAAAGATTTTTTTAGTGAATAAATTAATAAACAATTAAATTTAATATTAATATATTATTTTTTATTTTTTTAATTCAGTTTTTAAATTTTAATAGTAGTTAAAAAAATTATAATATTTATAAATAAATATTTTTTTGGTCAATTAATTAAATGGATTTACAAGCCTAATTAATAATAATTACGAGGTAAGGTGAAAAATTAGTTCGAGTGAGGGAAAGGTTCTTTTTTTTCTAGTTCCTATCCCTACCTCCCTATCATAGGAATTAGTTGTTTCTTATTCCCAATAAAATTCCCACCCAAAATCTTCTCACTATGATCAAGTTGGGACTAATCAACTTTTTCAACTCATCCTTGGTGTGGGCCTTGTTATCCAATTTATGTAGTAAATCTTGGATTGATCATTAGAAGGGCCCCCATCATGCCATGGCCCAATAATACGAATAAAGCTAAGAGATCCTACATTGAACTTGTTTTGAATCATCTTCTTTTTGTAGTGTAACATTTATTTCCTTCTCATTTTCCTTAGAAATATTGGTGCGATGATCTTGTTAAAAAATTGTATGAAGACATTATAAATCTAAGCGATCAATGTCTTCAAGTATAAATCTTTTTACAGTGAAAATTGGCATTTTTTTTTTTTACAATGGAAAATTTAAAAAATTATGCCTCCAAAAATTGCATCTCTTTCTATGGACTTAATAAATGACAATTAAGATAAAATTTTCTGTAATCTTTCATTTGTTAAATTACATTTAATGATAGTCGAAATACTATAATGATAAAAAAAAAATCAAGTATATAGACAACATTATTATTATTATTATTATTATTATAAACCATATATAATATGTAAAAAGAATATCAAATTTCATTCATCATCACCCATATTTCCCGACAATGTAATCTGAGCGATTGAGAAAACTCCATCTTATTCAAGTCTTAGGTAAAAGCAAGATTGACATGGCCTATATATGAGACTATCAAGACGAAAGGGAAAAAAAGGAAAATTAGTAAATTCAAAATGTTGTAGTGTTAAACGCTCCAATAATGTAATTTAATGGAATAAGGTAACATATGTTAAAGTACATTTAGTGAAGTGTGATTAACTCATCAGTAATTAGTAATTAGTCATTAAGTTCCATTAGTTAATAAAACAAACTACAATATTGTCTCATAAATGCACTCTAGTTAAATACCACGCATTGGTTGAAGCTCTTCCCTACTGATTACAAAAACCAATAAAATTCATGCATCAATAGTTAGTGAGGTAGGTCTTATATGAGAAAGCATTCAACCAACATTTTCCAGAGTCAAAAAGTTTGCATTACCCAACATTTTTTTTCTTGTAAATTTTTTATGCTCGCATGCTGAAATCGATGCCTCAGTGGACCTCTCTAACTTATCAAAAGAAACATAAAAAGTTTCCAAAATTTAATTCCACGAAGTAGGAGTTGGATGCACACAATAACATCTAGAACTCATTAGGTTGATTCTGTCGCCCCCGTGATTACCCAATCGATTTGATCCCCTGAATTTCCACCTCGTCACTCAGGTCAACCAAAGTATAAGAAGGACTTTGGGTATCTCCCAAACGAAACATGTGTAAAACAAAAAGGAATATCAATATCGATTTAAGGTGGGTTAGATTTTATCTTTAAAAAAACATTATAGAGACATAAAATCCTAGCGGTGACATGTAATGTTACATGTGAATTTTCATAACAGAAATTTGTATCTGTATTTATGGATAGGGGTTTCATCAAATCTCTAAAATACCACACAGGGGGCATGCAAGAGGGCGGGAAAACATAGATTTAATCTAAAGAAATTACCAAAGAAGGGATATCTTTAAAATGTATGAAAACTTGTATCTGTAGTTATCGATAGGGGTTTCATCAAATCTCTAAATTCCACACAAGAGGCCTTCAAGATGGTAAGAAATGAAAATTTTATCAAAAGAAATTACCAAAGAAAGGATATATTTAAAATGCATGAATGTATGAAACTTTTATTAAATCTTATCATTACACAACAATCATATTTTTACTTTAGTAAAATGCCACCAAGCACATGGATTGAAAATCTATAATATCAGGAATAAACTTGCCTTGAAAATAGGCATCTAGGTTGCTAACCAGAAACTCCATCACATATAATAAGATAGTGGAGAGGGCTGCAACAATAAACTCAAAGAACTGTTTTCTTGGATACCCCAGATTCAATTCCCCACCTCTGAAAATTACATCCCCACCCTCTTTCCAAATATCACAATTGTTATGTTCTCCCAATGCCAGCGTCCTAAATGTGAAGGAATTTGCTTGCCCAACATAGTGTCTCAAACTTCCTTGAGCATTCATCGCATCACCTCTTTTACAAGAACACCGACAATTCCATTCTATTCCTCATAATTATCCTGGTCAAAGAAATTGTAAAGTGAACTGATTAAGAAAGGACACCTATCGGCATAATTATATATGTGTGTGTGTGTGTGTGCGTGTTTATGGAGTCAAAATGTTAAAGAGAACAACACAACATCTCTACCATGGGAGAGGAATTCAATCATTATGGAGAAACCCTATAGGCCTATGGAAAAAGTGCAGGGAGAGAAATGGGTGTGGCATTTCTGACTAGAGCGAGGCGTAGTTTTAATGAAGAGTGAGTGGGCTTTGGACAGATGTCAAGCTCTGATATCCTTGTCAAAATGAAAAATAAGATTAAATGAGAGCCATGATATTTTTATCCACATGATGTATATTTTTTAAGTACATAGAACGTTTCCTTGATAAAATATTTGAAGACACACAACTACTCATCAAATATTCTTTCCAGATGAGATGTTGGTTTCTTACATTTGAACCCACATGAAGGAGGAGGAGGTTGTGGATGATGCATTGGAGGAGGCAGTTTTCAACAAATTTGGGCTAGTCGCAACGATTTTATCCATTCACATTTGGAAGTTAGATCGAAAGGTCACCATGCCTCAATTTTCGAGCCTACTAGGTCTTTAGAAAGAAAGGTTAATAATTTTGGTAGGGAAGTCATCTATCGATTTAGAGGCCCTAAGACCTACTCCTATTATGCACAGTTCGGGTCCTCTAGTTTCGACAACGCCAAGCCCTGAGGCCATTTGTGAGGGGCTGCAAAAATCTTCTTGGGGTTCTCTAGCTCTGATTTTGTTTTCTATTTCAACCTTATCGGTATCAGAGAAGGACATGCAATGTATTATGAATTTTTTATGGATTTCAGAAGTTTTAGGAAATATGACTTTCCCTGGTTTGTTTTTTTTCTTGTCCTTCATCTCAAGTGTCATTGGCCTCACCCTCCTTGGATGAACTAGTTGTTAGGTTCCGATACCAATAGGAGTCATAATTTTTGAATGGCTGAGATTAAACCTGCAATATGTACATACATTTTCTTTTTGCAAATTCCATATTCTCACAAAATAAAAAATAAAAAAATGTAAAGAGGGTATGCCCTAAAAGAATCAGAGGCCAAAAAGAATAAAAAAGGTCAGAAAAAAAGATGAAAAAAAGAACCCCAAGAAAAAGACCATGAAAGTGAGCAAGTCCAAATGCCACTCCTAGTACCTTGGATGTAAAATAAAAGATTGTGTGTAGCTTTTACTTTATGCCACAATCCATGATAGTCAAAGTGTTTAAACTTGGCTAGTTCATGTTTTAAATTTCATGTTGTTAGGTAGAGAATAAAAATCTAACCAAATTGTTTAATCTTGGCAGATAATTAGATTAGGTAGAGTAAATAAAAGGAGCTCAATTGTTTAATCTGAGCTCTTGGATGTAATAAGGTTAGACATATTTAGATTACTATTGTAAAATAAAAGAAAAATGTTTCCATAGGGGTTTGTCAGCTTAAGTGCACCCTCATAAAGAGAAATAAAAATGGTAGGATGAGTAGATGGGTAAGTAGAAGAAAGGTTGCAGAAATTATGATGATTGGTTAGACTAAAAGCAGATTAGTCATACTCATCATGAAAGTTGCAAATGTAAGTGGGGAATTGAGAATGCATAAAGTTTACAAATTCAATTAATTAACTTCCCTCATTCATTTCACCTTTTACTTAACTAATTCTCCACAACAAGTTTTACGTACCTAAAGTCTTAAGTCAAAGGGGCTCAAAGCATTTATCTCACTTCTGGGGGGACCGCACGCTCAGCCCAATGACTTACAAGTCCTAAGTACTAAAAATCACCTCATAAACAGTCAGCCCCTTCAAATCACTGATTTTCCTAAACAAATCCATTTTCCTAAGAAGAAACACCATTTTTTCAAAAGAAAATTCATTTCCCCCTAATAAACCCCTTCTTCTAAGGATAACACCTTGTTACCTAGGAAAAGTGAATCCCCCCATATAAACCCATTTCCACTCAAACAACTCATAAAAACCATCTTGCCCTAAGTATTTTATGTATATGAATAAAGCGTGCCAATCATGTGTTATACATTAAAATTATGGTAAAAATCCTTTCCACCCATTTCATATTAATTTATTGGCTTTATTATCTAAATCCCTATAAAACCCTTTTTCGTGTATGTTTATTAAACCCCTATGTAAAATAACCCTACCCTTAGTTTTTATAAAAACTATATTACAATCCACTTAATTAATCGATCCACAATTAATTACAATTAATCCATCCAATTAAATCCCGCCTTAACCCTAAACTAATCCCATATCGCTACAATTAACCCATCGGGCCCCTTGCTATTACCCTTTGTGCAACTCCACAGCACGATCGTCATCCAATTTGAAGGCCCACATCCAACGATCATAAACCATTTCTCACGGGCCCCAAACCCGAACTTTACCTACTCGAAATGAGTTGTTTTCCCTTAGGCCCATGGTGCTACGTGGCACCCGATGAGTGGAATCAGGTGGCCTTCCCTCAAAACCGCCCACTTCTCATAAGCAGTGTGATGGCCCTTTCAATACCGCTTCCTGGCCATTTCGATAAATTGCTCGTCCGTTCATTTAATTGAATTTCACGCCATATATCGAAATTCTGGCAGTTAAACCTTATAACGTGAAAATCTTTATTTTCATATTTTTCGCTCGTTTGGCTGTGTAAACCTATGAAACCATCCAGCGCCCCCGTGAACCTATGCAACATGATTTTACCATCTGTTTTCCGTCCAAAACTCCAGTGCGACCCCTTTCCTAGTCATCCCTGTGCTAGAGAGCCATCAAGTGCCCTTCATGAAGACCTATATTCTCTTAAATAATATTGAATTTTTTCAACTTACAAAACTAAGATGAGAGCTTGGATAAAAAGTTCTGAAACTAGTCACAGAATTGGTTTATTCCAAGAGTCAACAGAAAACCTCATTCAGAACTTGTGCTCAGAGGATGAACACAATTATACAAGGAAACAAAGAAGAAGACAACTACACAGAGAATTTACAGTCAAAACAGAGAAATTAGACAGAGAATACATTTACAAGAAAAGTGAACAAAATATGCATGTACTTAACCTATATCCATTACCTGATGCTGATATACACAAAACTAAAAGTATTTACTGTTAAAATAGACAGTAAAGACCTAAAATATACAGTGAAGGCAAAAATACACAATAAAGGGTAGTCAAAGTGTATCAGGTTTAAAGAATATCAGATTGAAGACCAAGTCAAGTAAAATAGCTAGCATGAAGACAAACAACAGGGAAGACAGTTAGAAAGCATATAGATTCATGTCAAAGCGAAGATAGGTGAAAAAATAGAGCAGTAAACAGTAAACAGTAAACATTAAAAGAAAACATGGACGCACTAAGGGTTAAACAGAGATGAAAACACTTTCACCAGAAACAATGAATTTTATCCAAAGTAAAAGTGAAAAATAGTTAAAAGAAATTTAAGGTTAAAAGTTGAAATTAGAGCAGAAATGGTACAACCTTCAGAAATTTCCTGTTCAAGTCATAGTTTTTCAGAAACTATGGCGACGAATGAAAAATGTATTTTTAGACACTGGAGGAGCGCTTCCTTCCTAACATTCCAGTCTAAAAAAACCTATCCCACTTTTTACATAGGTAATACAAAAAAGGGAGATACGTGTATGTCTTCACAGCCTATTTTTCAGTTTGCGCAAAGTCCTGTTTTTGACATCTTTTTTCAAAGAATATTGTGAACAGCTGGTCCTGAATTTTGGGAAACTAACAGAGGTTTATCTCAAAATCATACATATCTACAATAACCTTGTTCACATTTTATATATCTTTCTCGGATTGAGATATACAAGGGTATCATTGGACCCTAAGTTTGTAGAATTTCTGGGGCAAAATGCACAAAGGAAGGAGGCATTTAGTGACTTGGAAGCCTCATCATCACTTAAGAGTTGTTATCAAATTCGAATTTATCTTCCTTGTCACCATAAATCCATAAACATAGTGCCAAATAGATTCATTATTTTTGAGTGTCCTTTATTTAAGTTCTATTAATGTAAAACAATTTGAGATATTTGTAAAACCAATCTTGATATTTCTTCAAGATATTTTAGTTTAGAGTTAGTATAAATACTTCTTCATTTGAAGTATTTTGTGTGTATTTAAAGAAAGTTCTGTAGACATTTCATATCAAGTTAAAGAGCTATTGTAATCAAGACTGGATTGGTTGTTGGATCATGGAATAATGTTAAAGACATTTCACAGGATTCTTGTACACAGTGGAAATCAAATAAGTATTATTTATTCATATTTATTACTGTTTTCTCGTCATGTTTATAAATATTCACATGTTTCTCTATGAAATGTGTATGGTAAACAAGGAATGATATTTCATAATTAGCTTTAATGCTCTCTGTCTTGACTATTTACTTTATCATTGTTTTCTGCTAAATTATCTTAATCTAGGAATTCTTAATTTCTCCCTTACTTCCGTAGTCCCCCCCCACAGATCCATAGTAAAGGATTCTTAGTTGCCCTTTGCTATTGATCTCCTTCTATTCTTCATCTTGATCTAGGTTTAAGGATTATTCATTACCCTTTTTCCCTGGTTAGGACTACCTTATCCATTTGAATTTGTAGATTTTCTTTTTGCTGTGCTAGCCTACCTTGTGAATTGCTCGTTTAGTAATTGATCTGATCATGTTAAGCCACTCTTTGATTGACTCCATAGCCCAATGGCCCAAAGGCTTGCTCTTCAGATCTGTTCCCAGAATTCCACCACCCAATCAAAATCTAAACCTCATGAGCACTAAGAACTAGGCTAAAATCCCACCCAAGACAAAGTTAAATTATAAAGAGAGAGCCCTCTCTGGACATAGGTTGGCTAGAACCCAAGTCTAAAATATTGGTTTTTGGTTACCTCGGAAATTTCTTTCTTTAACCATGAGAGAATTCAGAGTGATAACATAGTGGCGACTTCGCTGGGGAGAACTAACATTTTCTTCAGAATTGTTTTACACGTTTAGATCTGGTCTATGATGGTGGATAGTGATTAGACACACAAAGGATAAAATCATCCACCTGGTGACTCCAAATCAACTCCACAATCATGAATCCATTCGAGAAATGAATCTGAAAGAACTATGTGAAAAGATCACGCTTTTAACTTCGATTGTTATCCAAGACATTATGTTCTTTCTCATCAATAAAGTTTCCCAATGTATATTGTATTTTAGAGAAGATTTTAGATTAATTTTTTATTATTTTCCTTTAAAATTTGTAGATATAAAGTCTCCTTACATATTTGAACAAATTTCTTCTGAATCTAATGAGGATCATATTCCAATCAAAAAATCTGAAACAATCAAGACTAATCATACAACCCTTGTACATGTTCCTATACCTTGTAAAGTTCCTGATAGATATAAGCCCCTCATGTTAGCTGCTGCACTCCATGCTTTCCCTGGCGATTATCACAAGCACATCCCTAGGTTTGATGGAGAGAATGGTATGACTACCCAAAAACATATTCAAGCTTTTGAGAATTATATTAACTTATTTCAAGTAGATGAAGAGGATTTCAGTATTAGGCTTTTTGCTCTTTCTTTGCAAGACAAAGTCAAGACTTGGTTCAAAACCCTGCCTTAGGCAAGCATCTCAAATTTCCAACAGTTTCTCAAATTATTCCTTGATAAATGGATAATCAAAGTCAATCTATTTGTGATCATAGGAGAATATAATCAGTTAAAAAGACATCCAGATGAAACAATACAACAATTTTCAGGCAAATTTAATCAAATATATTATTTAATGTCATCAAATATAAGACCGCCCCCTGATTTCACTCTTTTTCATTACCCAAGTGAATTTGATCCAGAGATAGAACTTCAGCTAAGAGAAAGAAACCCTTCAACACTGGAACAGATGCAGAACATGCCAGTAGATGTAGAATTTAATATGTGAATTAGAAGAGAAAAGTTGAAAGCAGAAGCAAAGGTAAAAATCAATATTTTGGTAAAGAAGATAGAGGAGAGGATACAGAATATCACCATGAAAGATGAACCTTTTGTTCAAAATCACCATGACACATTTGTTTCACAAAAAGAAGAGGTTGACAACAACGAACAAATTCCTATTAATTCCAACTACCATAAATCTGAAGATAGAGTTATAGAACCATATGTGGAGAGGCAATTTGCTGATCTAATATGCACATTTGGTGACATTACTTCTTATGATGATGTGCCTAAGTTTGATAACTATAATAATGATTATGTTGCTCAAATAGAAATTAACCTTGCAAAGGAATCAGAGGTTAGTTTGGGGAATAATGAAGTGTCGGTTCAACAACATGAAAATAATGATCAACTTGTTGATTTCAGCGATGAGAATGAGGAGTAAAGTGCAGAAAATTTTGAAATCAGTGAAGGAAATTTACCATTGCGTTTTACTTAGTTTCAGTTTATCAGAAATAACTTTCATGCAATTAGAAATCAAATGTCAACAAGTTTTGATATTAATCATCTAGAGGGCAATAAAATCCCTGATCAAGACTTCTCATATCTAGATTTGCAACCCCAAAATACCATTGAATGTCAGGTTGCAGAAGAAGACTTGGAAGATTTAACATATGATCAAACAATCCAAGATGATTCCCTAATATTCTGTTCTGAGGAAGTTCAGTTTTTTGAAAGGAAATTTGCATAATCTATCTGTAAAAAAGAATGAGCAGTTCTTAGAAAATCATGCAGTTTCATTAGAACCAATAGAAAATAGATGGCAACAATCTCTTAAAGTCTTTCATGATCCAATAGTTGATGTGTTGGATGGAATTTGTAGTCAAATTCCTTCTCCATTAGCTAACTATGACTTTGAAAAAGGTATTGATATAGACTTCGCTAGGCAACTAGTTTTCTTGCCATTTTTAGAAGAAGCATCATCACAAAACTCACTTGAAAACATGCAGGGTGATAAAGATGAAGGTATTATTTCAGTTTCATGGCATGCAGGGCATACATAATAGATGTACGGTTGTTTGAATCATTTCAAGAATAGTGTATGTATTTTACAAGATCCTTTTGTACAGTTTCTAGAGTCAACAAAGGAAATTAGGAATTTCGTTATCTTCTCAAAGGTTAACAAAGTTATATTTGATTTCAGGACCTTAGTTTTAACCAAAAACAAGCCCAAGTAGCAAAATCTGTTAATGTATATAATGCTTGAGTGGTTGCATTGGCTGTTTCATTTTACTTAACCAGCAGTTGCACAACTGATTAGAGTAAGTAGGTAGGATTTCAGTTTGAATAAATTCAGTTTTCAGCAGTAATTTTATGTTAGATTAGATTTCATTTTGGCGAAAAGTGTGTAGTTTCAGTTCAAAAGTTTTAGTCACAAAGATTATACAACGGGCATACACATGTGTGGGATTTGCCCAATGGATTAGGCTACTAGTCGACAGTGTTCTTGACATTTCACAAGGAAATGCCATCCCCAAGTGAAGCCACTGTTAGGTTGCTATACCAATAGGAGTTATAATTTTTTAATGGTCGATATTAAACCTGTAATATGCACATACCTTTTCTTTCTGCAAATGTTTTACATATTCTCACAAAATAAAAAATAAAAAAATGTAAAGAGGGTATGCCCTAAAAGAAAAATCAAAGGCCAAAAAGAATAAAAAAGGTCAGGAAAAAGGATGAAAAAATGAACTCCAAGAAAAAGACCATGAAAGTGAGAAAGTCCAAATGCCACTCCTAGTACCTTGGACGTAACATAAAAGATTGTGTGCGACTTTTACTTTATGCCACAATCCATGATAGTCAAAGTGTTTAAAATTGGCTAGTTCATGTTTTAAATTTCATGTTGTTAGATAAAGAATAAAAATCTAACAAAATTGTTTATCTTGGCAGATAATTAGATTAGGTAGAGTAAATAGAAGGAGCTCAATTGTTTAATCTGAGCCCTTGGATGTAATAAGGTTAGACATAGTTAGATTACTATTGTAAAAGAAAAGAAAAATGTTTTCATAAGGGTTTGCCAACTTAAGTGCACCCTCATAAAGAGAAGTAAAAATGGTAGGATGAGTAGATGGGTAAGTAGAAGAAAGGTTGCAGAAATTATGATGATTGGTTAGACTAAAAGTAGATTAATCATACTCATCATGAAAGTTCCAAATATAAGTGGGGACTTGAGAATGCATAAAGTTTACAAAGTCAATTAATTAACATCCCTCATTCATTTCACCTTTTACTTAACTAATTCTCCACAACAAGTTTTAGGTACCTAAAGTCTTAAGTCAAAGGGGCTCTGAGCATTTATGTGACTTCTGGAGGGACCAAACCCTCAGCCCAAAGACTTACAAGTCCTAAGTACTAAAAATCGCCTCATAAACAATCACCCTCTTCAAATCACTCATTTTCTTAAACAAATCCATTTTCCTAAGAAAAAACACCATTTTTTTCTAAAGAAAAGTCATTTCCCCCTAATAAACCCCTTTCCACTCAAACAGCTCATAAAAACCATCTAGTTCTAAGTATTTTGTGTATATGAATAAAGTGCACCAATCATGTGTTATACATTAAACTTATGGTAAAAATCCTTTCCGCCCAATTCATATTAGTTTATTAACTTTATTATCTAAATCCCTATAAAACCCTTTTTCCCGTATATTTATTAAATCCCTATGTAAAATAACCCTACCCTTAGGTTTTATAAAAAATATATTACAACCGCTTACCCCAACAAATCAAATTAATTAATTGATCCACAATTAATTACAGTTAATCCATCCAATTAAATCCCACCTTAACCCTAAACTAATCCCATATCGCCGCAATTAACCCATCGGGCCCCTTCCTATTACCCTCCGTGAAACTCCATAGCACGATCGTCGTCCGATCTGAAGGCCCACATCCAATGATCATAAACCATTTCGTATAGGCCCCAAACCTAAAATTTAACTGATCGAAATGGGTTGTTTTCTCTTAGGCCCGCGGTGCTACGTGGTGCCCGATGAGTGGAATCAGGCAACCTTCCCTCAAAACCGCCCACTTCTCATTATCAATATGGCCCTCCCAATACCGCTTCCCTGCCATTTCAATAAACCACCCATCTGTTCATTTAATTGACTTTCACGCCATATATCGAAATTCTAGTTGTTAAACCTCATAATGTGAAAATCTTTGCTTTCATGGTTTTTGCTCGTTTGACTGTGTAAACCTATGAAACCCTCCAGCACCTCCGTGAACCTCTACAACATGATTTCACCATCTGTTTTCCGTCCAAAACTCTAGTGCGACCCCTTTCCCAGTCATCACTATACTAGAGAGCCATCAAGTGCCCTTCATGAGGACCTATATTCTCTTAAATAATATTTAATTTTTCAGGTTATCAAACTAAGATCAGAGCTTGGATAAACAGTTCTAAAACTAGTCATAGAACCGGTTTATTCCAAGAGTCCACAGAAAACCTCATCTAAAACTTCTGCTTAGAGGATGAACACAATTTTACAAGGAAGCAAAGAAGAAGAAAACTACATAGAGCATAGTCAAAATAGAGCAATCAGACAGAGAATATAGTTACAAGACAAGTGAACAAAATATAACCTATATCCACTACCTGATGCTGATATACACAAAACTAAAAGTATTTACTGTTGAAATAGACAGTAAAAACCTAAAATATATAGTGAAGGTGAAAGGACACAATAAGGAATAGTCAAAGTGTCAGGTTTAAAGAGTATTAGATTGAAGACCAAGTCAAGTAAAATAGCTAGCATGAAGACAAACAACAGGGAAGAAAGTTAGAAAGCATACAGATTCATGTCAAAGCGAAGATAGATGAAAAACAGAGCAGTAAACAGTAAACAGTAAACATTAAAAGTAAACATGGACGCATTAAGGGTTAAACAGAGATGAAAACACTTTCACCAGAGGTAATGAATTTTATCCAAAATAAAAGTGAAAAATAGTTAAAATAAATTTAAGGTTAAAAGATGACATCAGAGCAGAAATGGTACAATCTTCAGAAATTTCCTGTTTAAGTCATAGTTTTTTCAGAAACTATGACGACCAGCGAAAAACGTATTTTGAGATACTGGAGGATGGTTTTGTTCCTAACATTCCGGTTTACAAAAAACTATCTCACTTTTTACACAGGTGATACCAAAAGGGAGATATGTTTATGTCTTCACAGCCTATTTTTCAGTTTGTGCAAAGTCCTGTTTTTGACATATTTTTTCAAAGAATATTGTGAACGGCTGGAGCTAAATTTTTGGAAACAGAGATAGGTTTATCTCAAAATCATAAATATCTACAATATCCTCATTCACATTTTATATATCTATCTCGGATTGAGATATACAAGGGTATCATTGGACCCTAAGTTTGCAGAATTTCTGGGGCAGAATGCAGAAAGGAAGGAGGCAGTTAGTGACTTGGAAGCCTCATCATCACTTAAGAGTTGCTATCAAATTAGAATTTCTCTTCCTTGTCACCATAAATCCATAAACATAGTGCCAAATAGATTCATTATTTTTGAGTGTCCTTTATTTAAGTTCTATTAATGTAAAACAATTTGAGATATTTGTAAAACCAATCTTGATATTTCTTCAAGATATTTCAGTTTAGAATTAGTATCAATACTTCTTCATTTGAAGTATTTTCTGTGGATTAAAAGAAATTTCTACATACACTTCATCTCAATTTAAAGAGCTATTGTAATCAAGACTGGATTGGCTGTTGGATCATGGAATAAAGTTAAATACATTTCACAGGATTCTTGTACACAGTGGAAATCAAATAAGTATTATTTCTTCATGTTTACTATTTTTTTCTCGTCATGTTTATAAATATTCACATGTTTCTCTAGAAAAGCGAATGATAAAACAGGAATGATATTTTAGAATTAGCTTTAATGCTCTCTGTCTTGACTATTTACTTTATCATTGTTTTCTGCTAAACTATCTTAATTTTGGAACTCTCAATTGCTCCCTTACTTCTGTAGTTCCCGCCCCAGATCCATAGTAAAGGATTCTTAGTTGCCATTTGCTACTAATCTCCTTCTGTTCTTCATCTTGATCTCGGTTTAAGGATTATTCATTACACTTTTTCCCTGGTTAGAACTACCTCATCCATTTGAACCTTCAGATTTGCTTTTTGTTGTGCTAGCCTACCTTGTGAACTCCTCGTTTAGTAATTGATATGATCCAGTTAAGCCACTCTTTGATTGGCTCCATAGCCCAATTGCCTAAAGGCTTTATCTGCCCATATGTTCCCAAAATTCCACCACCCAATCAAAATCTAAACCTCATGAGCACTAAGAACTAGCATAAAATCCCACCCAAGACAATGTTGAATTATAAAGAGAGAGCCCTCTCTGGACATAGGTTGGCTAGAACCCAAGTCTAAAAGATTGGTTTGTGGTTACCTCGGAAATTTCTTTCTTTAACCTTGAGAAAATTTTGAGTGATTACAGAGTGGCGACTTCGCTAGGGAGAACTAAAAATTTCTTCAGAATTGTTTTACAGGTTTAGATCCGGTCCATGATGGTGGACAGTGATTAGGCACACAAAGGATAAAATCATCCACCTGGAAACTCCAAATCAATTCCACAATCATGACTCCATTGGAGAAATGAATCTGAAAGAACTATGTGAAAATATCACGCTTTTAACTTCGATTGTTATCCAAGACATTATGGTCTTTCCCATCAATAAAGTTTTCAAATATATATATTGTATTTTAGAGAATATTTTAGATTAATTTTTTATTATTTTATTTTAAAAGTTGTAGATATAAAGTCTCCTTACATATTTGAACAAATTTCTTCTGAATCTAATGAGGATCATATTCCAATCAAAGAATCTAAAACAATCAAGACTAATCATACAATCCCTGTACATGTTCCTATACCTTGTAAATTTCCTGATAGATATAAGCCCCTCATGTTACCTACTGCACTCCATGCTTTCCCTAGCGATTATCAGAAGCACCTCCCTAGGTTTGATGGAGAGAATGGTATCACTGCCCAAAAACATATTCAAGCTTTTGAGAATTATCTTAACTTATTTGAAGTAGATGAAGAGGATGTCAGTATTAGTCTTTTTTGCTCTTTCTTTGCAAGACAAAGTCAAGAGTTGGTTCAAAGCCCTGCCTGATGCAAGCATCTCAAATTTCCAATAGTTTCTCAAATTATTCCTTGATAAATGGATAATCAAAGTCAATCTATTTGTGATTATAGAAGAATATAATCAGTTAAAACGACATCCAGATGAAACAATACAACAATTGTCAGGTAGATTTAATCAAATATATTATTTAATGTCATCAAATATAAGACCTCCCCCTGATTTAGCTCTTTTGCATTACCCAAGAACATTTGATGCAGAGATATAATTTCAGCTAAGAGAAAGAAACCCTTCAACACTGGAACAGATGTAGAACATGGCAGCAGATGTAGAATTTAATCTGCGACTTAGAAGAGAAAAGTTGAAAGCAGAAGCGGAGGTAAAACTCGACATTTTGGTAAAGAAGATAGAGGAGAGGATACAAAATATCACCACGAAAGATGAAATTTTTGTTCAAAATCACCATGACACATTTTTTTCACAAAAAGAAGAGTTTGAAAACCACGAACAAATTTCTATTAATTCCAACTACCATAAATCTGAAGATAGTGTTATAGAACCATATGTGGAGAGGAAATTTTCTAATCTAATATGTACATTTGGTGACATTACTTATTATGATGATGTGCCTAACTTTGATAACTATAATAATGATTATGTTGCTCAAATAGAAATTAACCTTGCAGAGGAATCAGAGGTTAGTTTGGGGAACCAGGAAGTGCTGGTTCAACAGCTTGAAAATAGTGATCAACTTGTTCATTTCAGCGATGAGAATGAGGAGGAAAGTGCAAAAAATTTTGAAACCAGTGAAGGAAATTTACCATTGTGTTTTGCTTAGTTTTAGTTTATCAGAAATAACTTTCATGCAATTAGAAATCAAATGTCAACAAGTTTTGATATAAATCATCTAGAGGGAAATAAAATCCTTGTTCAAGACTTCTCATATCTAGATTTGCAGCCCCAAAATGCCATTGAATGTCAGGTTGCAGAAGAAGACTTGGAAGCTGGAACATATGATCAAACGATCCAAGATGATTCCCTAATATTCTGTTATGAGGAAGTTCAGTTTTTGAAAGGAAATTTGCATAATCTATCTGTAAAAAAAAAATGAGAAGTTTTTAGAAAATCATGCAGTTTCATCATAACCAATAGAAAATAGATGGAAACAGTCTCTTCAAGTCTTTCATGATCCAATAGTTGATGTGTTGGATGGAATTTGTAGTCAAATTCCTTCTCCATTAGCTAACTATGACTTTGAAAAAGGTATTGATACAGACTTGGCTAGGCAACTATTTTTCTTGCCATTTTCAGAAGAAACATCATCACAAAACTCACTTGAAAACATGCAGGGTGATAAAGATGAAGGTATTATTTTAGTTTCATGGCATGCAGGGCATACATAACAGATGTACAATTGTTTGAATCAGTTCAAGAATAGTGTATATATCTTACAAGATCCTTTTGTACAGTTTCTAGAGTCAACAAAGGAAATTTGGAATTTCCTTATCTTCTCAAAGGTTAACAAAATTATATTTGATTTTAGGACCTTAGTTTTAATCAAAAACAAGCCCAAGTAGCAAAATCCATCAATATATATAATTCTTGAGTTGTTGCATTGGTTGTTTCATTTTAACTAACCAACAGTTGGACAACTGATTAGAGTAAGTAGGTAGGATTTCAGTTTGAATAAATTCAGTTTTCAACAGCAAGTTTATTTTAGATTAGATTTCGGTTTGCCGAAATGGGTGTAGTTTCAGTTCAAATGTTTTAGTCACAAAGATTATACAACAGGGGATTGGCCCAATGGATTAGGCTACTAGTCGACAGTGTTCTTGACATTTCACAAGGACATTCCATCCCCAAGTGAAGCCACTGTTAGGTTCCTATACGAATATGAGTTATAATTTTTTAATGGTTGAGATTAAACATGTAATATGTACATACCTTTTCTTTTTGCGAATGTTTTCCATATTCCCACAAAAAAAAAAAAAAAATGTAAAGAGGGTATGCCATAAAAGAAAAATCAAAGGGAGAAAAGGATAAAAAAGGTCAGAAAAAAAATGAAAAAATGAACCCCAAGAAAAAGACCATGAAAGTGAGCAAGTCCAAATGCCACTCCTAGTACCTTGGATGTAAAATAAAAGATTGTATGCAGCTTTTACTTTATGCCACAATCCATGATAGTCAAAGTGTTTAAACTTGGCTAGTTCATGTTTTAAATTTCATTGTGAGATAGAGAATAAAAATATGACCAAGCTTTTTAATCTTGGTAGATAATTAGATTAGGTAGAGTAAATAAAAGTAGCTCAATTGTTTAATTTGAGCCCTTGGATGTAATAAGGCTAGACATAATTAGATTACTATTGTAAAAGAAAAGAAAAATGTTTTGATAAGGGTTTGCAAGCTTAAGTGCACCCTAATAAAGAGAAGTAAAAATCGTAGGATGAGTAGATGGGTAAGTAGAAGAAAGGTCAGAGAAATTATGATGATTGGTTAGACTAAAAGCAGATTAATCATCCTCATCATGAAGGTTCCAAATGTAAGTGGGGAATTGAGCATGCATAAAGTTTACAAAGTCAATTAATTAACTTCCCTCATTCATTTCACCTTTTACTTAACTAATTATCCACAACAAGTTTTAAGTACCCAAAGTCTTAAGTCAAAGGGGCTCAGAGCATTTTCTAACTTCTGGAGGGACCAGACCCTCAGCCCAATGACTTACAAGTCCTAAGTACTAAAAGTACCCTCATAAATAGTCACCCCCTTCAAATCACTCATTTTCCCAAACAAATCCCTTTTCCTAAGAAAAAACACCATTTTTTCTAAAGAAAAGTCATTTCCCCTAATAAACCCCTTCATCTAAGGATAACACCTTGTTACCTAGGAAAAGTGATTCCCCCCATATAAACCCCATTCCACTCAAACAAATCCTAAAAACCATCTTACCCTAAGTATTTTGTGTATATGAATAAAGTTCACCAATCATGTGTTATACATTAAACTTATGGTAAAAATACTTTCTGCCCATTTCATATTAATTTATTAACTTTATTATCTAAATCCCTATAAAACCATTTTTCCCATATATTTATTAAATCCCTATGTAAAATTACCCTACCCTTAGTTTTTATATAAACTATATTACAAACCCTTACCCCGACAAATCAGATTAATTAATTGATACGTGATTAATTACAGTAAATCCATCCAATTAAATCTTGCCTTAACCCTAAACTAATCCCATACCATTGCAATTAACCCATCAGGCCCGTTCCTCTTACCCTACATGCAACTCCGCAGCACGATCGTCGTCCGATCTGAAGGACCAAATCCAATGATCATAAGCCATTTTGCACGGGCCCCAAACCCAAACTTTACCTGCACGAAATGGGATGTTTTCCCTTATGCCCCTCGTGCTACGTGGCGCCTGATGAGTGAAATCGGGTGACCTTCCCTCAAAACCACCCATGCCTCATAAGTGGTGTGATGGCCCTTTCAATACCGCTTCCTTGCCATTTCAATAAGCCGCCAGTCCATTCATTTAATTGACTTTCACGCCATAGTTGGAAATTTTTCCCGTTAAACCTTATAATGTGAAAACCTATTTTTTCATGGTTTCCACCTGTTTGACTGTGTAAACCTATGAAACCCTCTAGCACCTCCCTGAACCTCAACAACATGATTTCACCATCTATTTTCCGTCCAAACCTCTAGTGCGACCCCTTTCCCAGTCATCCCTATGCTAGAGAGCCATCAAGCACCCTTCATCAAGACCTGTATTCTCTTAAATAGTATTGAATTTTTTCAGGTTATCAAACTAAGATCAGAGCTTGGATAAATAGTTTTGATACTAGTCACAGAACTGGTTTATTCCAAGAATCAACAAAAAATCTCATTCAGAACTTGTGCTCAGAGGATGAACACAATTATACAAGGAAACAAGGAAGCAGACAACTACACAGAGCATTGACAGTAAAAACAGAGCAACGAGACAAAGAATACAGTTACAAGAAAAGTGAACAAAATATGCATGTACTTAACCTATATCCACTACCTGATGCTGATATACACAAAAATAAAAGAATTTACTGTTGAAATAGACAATAAAAACCTAAAATATGCAGTGAAGGTAAAAGGACACAGTAAAGAATAGTCAAAGTGTACCAAGTTTAAAGAGTATCAGATTGAACACCAAGTCAAGTAAAACAACTAGCATGAAGACAAACAACAGGGAAGACAATTACAAAGCATACAGATTCATGTCAAAGTGAAGATAGATGAAAAATTAGAGCGGTAGGTAAACATGGACACATTAAGGGTTAAACAGAGATGAAAACACTTTCACAAGAAACAATGAATTTTATCTAAAGTAAAAGTGAAAAACAGTTAATAGAAAATTAAGGTTAAAAGATGAAATCAGAGTAGAAGTGGTACAATCTTCAGAAATTTCCTGTTTAAGTCATAGTTTTTCAGAAATTATTATGACTAATGAAAGATGTATTTTGAGATAATGAAGGAGGTTTTTGTTGCTAACATGCCAGTTTACAAAAACCTATCTCACTCGTTACACTGGTATTACCAAAAGGGAGTTAAGTGTATGTCTTCAAAGCCTATTATTCAATTTGTGCAAAGTCTTGTTTTTGACATCTTGTTTTAGAGAATATTATGAACAGATGGAGCTGAATTTGGGGACACTTAGAGATTTTTATCTCAAAAACATACTTATCTACAATAAACTCTTTCACTTTTTATATATCTATATCGTATTGAGATATACGAGTTTATCATTGGACCCTAAGTTTGGAGAATTTCTACAGCAGAATGCACAATGGAAGGAGGCAGATAATGACTTGGAAGCCTCATCATCACTTAAGAGTTGCTATCAAATTCGAATTTCTCTTCTTTGTCACCATAAATCCATAAACATAGTGCCAAATAGATTCATTAGTTTTGAGTGACCTTTATTTAAGTTCTATTAATGTAAAACAGTTTGGGATATTTGTAAAACCAATCTTGAAATTTATTCAAGATATTTTAGTTTAGAATTAGCATAAATACTTCTTCATTTGAATTATTTTGTTGTGGATTCAAAGACATTTCTATAGGCATTTCATATCAAGTTAAAGATCTATTGTAATTAGGACTGGATTGGCTGTTGGATCATGGAATAAAGTTAAAGACATTTCACAGGATTCTTGTGCACAATGGAAATAAAATAAGTACTATCTCTTCATGTTTATTATTGTTTTCTTGTCATGTTTATAAATATTCACATGTTTCTCTATGAAATTTTAGTGGTAAACAAGGAACGATATTTCAGAATTAGCTTTAATTCTCTCTGTCTTGATTGTTTACTTTCTCACTAATTTTTGCTAAGCTATCTTAGTCTGGGAATTTTTAATTGCTCCCTTACTTCCATAGTTTCCCCCCCTAGATCCATAGTAAAGGATTCTTACCTTCCCTTTGCTACTAATCTCCTTCCTTTCTTCATCTTGATCCCAGTTCAAGGATTCTTCATTTCCCTTTTTCCCTGGTTAGGACTACCTCATCCATTTGAACTTGTAGATTTACTTTTTGCTGTGCTAGCCTGCCTGTGAACTCTTCCTTTAGTAATTGATCTGATCCAGTTAAACCACTCTTTTATTGACTCCATAGCCCAATGGCCTGAAGGCTTTCTCTGCCCATCTGTTCCCAGAATTCCACCACCCAATCAAAATCAAAACCTCATGAGCACTAAGAACTAGCCTAAAATCCCACCCAAAACAAAGTTAAATTATAAAGAGAGAGCCCTCTCTAGACATAGGTTGTCTAGAACCCGAGTCTAAAAAATTCGTTTATGGTTACCTCGGAAATTTCTTTCTTTAAACTTGAGAAAATTTTGAATGATAACACTGGTGAAGAAGAACCTTGCCCCAACGGTGAATGAAGGTCAAACTGATGTTGAGAATATATGAATACATCTACAGTGTTAGAATTTAGAGAAAAAAGGGTATTGAAAATTTTAACACTGTATATGGATTCACACACCCCTTTGTCTCTAAATTTTAACACTACATATGGATTCAAAGATGCCTATAGTGAAATGAAACACTTCAGTATGAAAATTTCAATTTTTCATTTTCGAAGTGACACAATTAAAAATTACTAACATAAATGTCTAATTCATATACTTGTTGTACTTATTATTCGGTCATATTTTTATTATTGGACTATAATATTAATTTACGTTACTCAATATTAGTTTTGTCACATATTATCTAGTCATATATTTTATTCATGGACTAAATTAGTCATTTCACTTAGTCGCTTTTAGATTGGTCACTTATTATCTAGTCGTATATTTTATCCCTAGACTAAATTAGTAATTTAAGTTAGTCACTTTTAGTTTGGTCACTTAAAATTGCTCAAATTCAATACTAATTCACTTGAAATAATTACGGTGACTAGAGGTTTTGGTCACCTAGTCACTAATTTCATCATTTTCTACTAGCAGATGTTATTTTTGGAGGGGTTATCTGAGCCTCTACATGGTTAGGTCAAAGTCTATAAACTTGCCACTTTTCTTCATGTACTGAATAAATCCAAGGACATCCATGATGTCATTCTCAAGATTAAATTCCCTCCCAAGCCTTCTGTTGCCCATAAGAGTAAACAGGTAAAACAAATTCAGAGAGAGGGCACTAGGAACATGAAGTTAAATGAGGGGACCTAGAAGGAGTTGAGAAAGAAGAAATTATATTTCAACTATTAGGATCCTTGGACACTAGGGCACCAGTGTGCTGTAAAGGACCATTATGTTTTGTTTTATTCTAAGAGTGACAATAATGATGATGTTGAGGAGCTAGTGAAGGAGCAAGCTCAAGAGCTAGGACACCAGACAGTTGGAGGTGAGACTTCACATGCTGGAGGCAAGGCCCCTATTATTACATCCATGTTAGGATTCCCCGAGTATCACACTTTCCAATTCAAAGGGGTTCTAGCAGGGCACAACATAATGATGTTGATAGATGGCAGGGATTCCCATAATTTCATAGATGCAACCTCTGTTGATCGGAGAGAGATTCTGATAGAGGAACTTTATGGCTTCATAGTAGCTATACCAGGTGGCTATCATATGGAATACACTAGATACATAACCAAGTTAAAGCTAACCATGGGGAACTACATAGTGATAAATTATTTCTTCATGGTGGACCTACCAGACAACAATGTGGTGCTAAGAGTTGAGTGGCTCTATTAAATTGGGAAGTGTACTACCAATCAATGGAACATGGAGATGGAGTTTACGTATCCATTGGAGGGAAGGAAGGTAATCTTGAGTGTCATGCATCTATATCCATCGAAGATAACATTATCTAACAACATAGAGGAAATATTGAGGTGAGGTGACATTGAGTGGGAAGTTGGGTTCTTAATTAAAGACAATATGAACCCAAAAAAAAACATAACAACATCAAGATAATATTCAGGTATTGCTCCATGAACACAAAAAAAAATTATGAGATTCCTCTAGGTAGACCACCAGACAAGGGTTTTAACCATGTTATAGAATTGGAGGAGGTTGTTCAGGTGGTAAAAAATAACCGCTACCAAAATCCAAAGGTTTACACAGATGAAATTGAGAAGACCATTAAGGATTTGTTGTGGTTGTATCACATTTAACCTAGTTCTAGTGCTTTTGCTTCTTCAATAGTGATGGCGAGGAAGAATGACTGTACCTTGTAGATGTATATTAACTACCAAGCTCTTAAAAATAGGAAAATAAAAAAATTATATCCTATTCCCATGATATACAACTTGGTGAATGAGTTGAGGAGGGCCAAGTATTTTTCAATGGTAGATATTTTTTCAAGATAGCATCAAATTCGATTTCGGGAGCAGGACATCCTAAATATAGCTTTCCGGTGCCATTATGGGCACTGTGAATTCTTGTTTATCCAAAATGGCCTAAATAATTCCCCCACAAATTTTCAATCATGTGTGAACCACATGTCCAAAAAATAGTTGCGGAAGTACATGTTGGTTTTCTATGATGATATACTTGTCTTAAAGAAGAATTTGGGGGACCATCTGATGTGCTTGGATGAGTTATTAAGGACTTTGAAGAACAAGAACTATATGAAAACAATTCCAAGTGTGATTTCAACATGGAAAGGATGTTATATTTGGGGCATGTGATGGGGAATGATGGGGTTCAGGTCAATCATGAGAAGTCTTGGGAAATCATCATATGGCCCGCCAAAAACAATGTAGCTAAAATGAATATCTTCCTTAGCCTTTGCACTTAATATAGAAATTTTGTTATTGGTTTCTTTCAATTGATAACACCTCTTACAAATCTCACTAAAAAGGGGGCTTTTAGTTAGGTTGATAAAGCACATAAAACCTTTGAAAAGCAGAAGCCACATTTTGGCCCTATGCTTGCTCTACCACACTTCACCTAGTCATTTGTGCTACTATGTGATACTTCTAGGATTGGAATAGGAGAAGTCTTCATTCACGATAACCACCTCATAACATTTGAGAACGTTAAATTTAGAGGTTATGAGTGGCATTATTTAATTTATCACAAAGAGATGTTGGCCATTACGCATCCACTAGTCAAGCTCGGACAATATCTCGTGGGGAAAAATTTCAAAGTAAAGACATATCATAATAGCCTCAGGTTCCTCATGGAGAAGAAGGAGCTAATTGAGAGATAATAGAAGTGGACCACCAAATTTTAGGCCTATTACTTTGAGATAAATTATGTGTAGGGGGTAAACAATGTTGTAGAAGATTCCCTTTCAAGGATGCCACCCACTTTCTAACTCATGTAGATAACAACTAACTGGAAGTCATTAGTGTTTGTAGAATATTCCAAAAAATAATTCACTCGTGAGATTTTGGATGGATTGATATAGGATGATAGATACTGGATGACATCATTTACTATAGGAATTGGATCTTCTGGTACCAAAATCACAACTCAAGGAGAAGATTGTGCAAGATGCTCATAGCTCATCCTTGGAAGGACACCCAAGGCTTAAAAACCTACGTGAAAATCTTGGAGAGATTCACTTGGAATGGCCTAAAGTTGGATTTGTTGATATTTGTGAAGGAATGCAACATTTTCTAGTATAACAAGGCTTAACATACTTATTCAATGGGGTAGCTACAACCACTCCCTATCCTATTGTTGAGTTGTGTTATATTCTTTCCATGACTAGCCTACGTAGAAAATTGAGGGGTTGGGGGGGGGGGGGTAGAGCCCCACCTTTGTTGTGCCGATTGTGCGGGGTGGGGGTCACGGTGGGCAGTAGCCCCCCCTTTCCAGGGGGTTTCAAAGGGGCGGGTAGCCCCCCTCTATGGGGTCTGGGGCAACGCCCAGAGAAAAAAAAAAAATTAGACCCTATATTAGGTTGGGCAGACCTACCTATGGTTTTGTGCATGGTTTTCACACATGGTTTTGGACGCGATGGTTTTCGATCCATGGTATTGGATGATTTGGGATGTATAAATATGTATTGTAAAATTGAAAGGAATATAATGAAAAATCAAGCTAGTAGTCCCGGTTTTGGGATCCAGGGGAAAATATCTGTGTATATGTGTTATGCTCTTGCATTGTCTATGTTCTGTGTTTTAGAATCCGTATGCAGGTA
Source organism: Pinus tabuliformis (assembly GCA_031772625.1). Classification (NCBI taxonomy): domain Eukaryota; kingdom Viridiplantae; phylum Streptophyta; class Pinopsida; order Pinales; family Pinaceae; genus Pinus; species Pinus tabuliformis. The sequence goes on along the minus strand of CM062811.1, from coordinate 1,059,711,898 downwards.
ATTTCTGTATGGGGTTAAAACCTACATATGGTATCAGAGATGTTTTGGCTTCAAGGGGACGCCTTTGTTGTTCAGGGTTTCACTCAAGACTGTGGTAGACCCTGTTCAATTGGAGAACTACGGGATAGATTCTGGTGGTGAAAGAAGATGGCGAGTAGTGGAATGATAGAGATCGAGAAATTTAATGGTTATATTTTTGAGCTATGTTAACTCAATATGGAGAATCTGTTGGTGGATAAAGATCAGTGGATCGCGGTAGATCTAGGTACTAAACCAATGGGAGTGTCCAATGAAGAATGGAAGAAGTTAGATCGAAAGGCAAAGAGAACAATACGATTGTGTGTCTTAAATTCATTATTGCTGGATGTATCTAGGGAGGCTACAATGAAGGCTTTATGGTACAAGTTAGGGACTTTGTACCAATCTAAGTCTTTTGTGAATAAACCGTTTGTCCAGAAAAAGTTGTATAACCTGAGGATGAAAGATGGAGACTCGGTGATAGAGCATTTGAATGCATTTAATTATGTGGTAAGTCAGTTATTGTCTGTTGATATTAAAATTTTAGATGAAGATAAGTGCATTAGTTTGTTTTGTTCTCTACTGGATTCATGGGATGGTCTGGTTGTTGCAATAGGTAGCAATGCAACTGCCTTGTAGTTTGATGAAATAGTCTCATCCTTACTGACAGAGGAGACAAGATGGAAAAATATGGAGAACCAAAATGGTGATTCCTTTTCTGTAGGAGGATGGTCCTAAAATAGAAACAAAAATAAGTCATCGAGTGGGAGATCTGAATCTAGAGGGAGATCTAAATCTCCAGGAAAACCTATAAAGGTGGTGTGGTGGAAATGCGGAAAGGAAGGAAACTACAAAAGGGATTGTAAATCTAAAGCTCTTGTCAAAGGAAAGGGATTTGATGATGCTCCTTCTACAGAGACAAAAACCACCTCGACTGAAGGTGGGGATGTGTACTTGGCTTTTCAAGTGCGTATGTAGATCATGATGCATGGTTGATTGAATCAAGTGCATATTTTCACTTCACTCCCCATAAAGAGTGGTTCTGCAATTATGAGAAATATGATGGTGGTGATGTCTTCCTGGGGCATGACAGGAAGGCTATAATTGTTGGTCGCGGAAAAGTAAAGTTGAAGTCGCAAGGTAGAAGGATTAGAACACTTTCGGGTGTTGTGCATATTCCTGCATTGACCAGAAATTTGATTTCTATAAGCAAGATGGATGATGCAGGTGTAAAAATAGTGTTCGAGAAAGATACTTGAAAGATGGTTTGGGGAGCACTAGCATTAATGCCAGGAGTTTGGATTGGAACTCTATACCAGTTGCAAGGTAGCACTATTATTGATGGGTTCAATAGTTATGTGGTTCCTAAAAGTGGAGCAGAAAATCTAGTGGTATCTAGAGAAAAGACCATGCTATGGCATCAAAGGTTTGGACATATTGGAGAGAAGCGCCTTCGAATACTTCATGGTAAAGATATGGTAGAAGGTATAGCTAATAGCTCTGTGGATTTTCATTTCTGTGAAAATTGTGTATATGGGAAGCAGAATCGAGTGAGTTTCCCCTCTAGTGGTAAGAGGGCGAAACAGATATTAGAGCTTGTGCACAGTGATGTGTTTGGAACTATGAAGGTTCAATCACTGGGTAAGTCTGTGTACTATGTATCATCTATAGATGACTTCTCAAGGAATATATCAATATATTTCCTCAAGAAGAAATCTGAAGTCTTTGACAAGTTTAATGAATTTAAATATCTGGTGGAAACCCAGAAAGAGAAGAAGATAAATGTGGTGAGGACAGATAATGGTGGAAAGTTTTGCATCAATGAAATTAAAGAATTCTATAAGAGGTGTGGTATAGAATGGAAAAATAGTACTCCATCCACACTTGAGCAAAATGGAGTTGTAGAAAGAATGAACAAGACATTGATGGAAAGGGCAAGAAGCATGATCAATGGTGTCAGGTTAGGACAAGAATTCTGGGCAGAGGCACTGGAGACAGCATGCTACCTAGTCAACATATCAACTTCATCAACATTGGAGGATAAGACTCCACAAGAGATGTGGACTTGTAGGAAACCCTCTCTTTCACATCTGAGGGCATTTGAATGTGATGCATATGTACATGTTCCAAAGGAGAAAATAATAAGGTTGGATAGTAAAATTGAAAAGGGCATCTTTATTGGGTATAAGGATGGTTTAAAGGGTTATAAGATTTGGAACCTAGCAACAAGGAAGGTTGTGTACAACCGAGGTGTGGTGTTCAAAGAGGTGAAAAATGTTATTAAACATGAATTCCCATCAAAGGAACCTGAGAAGATAGATTTTGAGCTAAAGGAGGAAGAATCAAACTCTACAATAGAAGAGGAATCAGAAGATGAAGAGCCAAAAACTCTGGTTGTAAGAAGATCAGTTCGAGAAATAAAGTATCCAAAAAGGTATAGTCCATCCACTTTATGTTCAAAATTTTCTTTATCTATTATTGATGATGATCCCATAACTGTGAAGGAAGCAGTAGATTCAGAGGATGGAAAACTATGGAAAGAGGCCATGGTTGATGAAATGGCATCTTTCCACAAAAATGAGCCTTGGGATCCGGTGGAGTTTTCGGCTAGAAGGAATCCCATTGGCAGAAAATGGGTGTTAAAGAAGAAGACAAATGAATAAGGAAAGGTTGAGAAATACAAAGCTCAGTTGGTAGCAAAAGGTTATTCCCAGGTGTCGGGAATTGATTTTGGTGATATTTTTTCTCCTGTTGCCTAGGTAGCTTCTATTAGATTACTTTTATCTGTTGTTGCTACTTTTGATTTAGAGGTAGAAGAGATGGATGTGAAGACAACATTTCTTCACGGGGATCTAGAAGAAGAGATCTACATGAAGCAATCTGAAGGTTTTTTGGTGAAGGGTATGAAAGAATTGGTATGCAATTTAAAGAAGTATTTGTATGGGTTAAAACAATCACCAAGGATGTGGTACCAGAAATTTGATACATTTATACGGGGACTTGGCTTCACCAGAAGCAAAGAAGATCACCATGTGTATTCTAAAGTAATTGGTGACTTTGTTATTTATCTGGTCTTGTATGTGGATAATATGTTGTTGGGTGGAAATGACAAAGACATTATCTAGGATTTGAATACCCAATTGTCCTCCAAATTCGACATGAAAGATATTGGTGTTGCAAACTATATTTTGGGCATGGAAATTAAAAGAGATCGGGCAAAGAAGAATCTTTGGTTAATCCAGAGGAAGCATGTGGAGACAATACTGCAGAGGTTTAATATGTAGGATAGTAAACCAGTGAAGGTTCCCATTCCTGTAGGTGTAAAGTTATTTGTCAAACAGTGTACTAAGACAAAAGAAGAGAAAGAGGACATGTCCCATGTTCCATGTGCAACTGCAGTCAGTAGTCTGATGTATACGATGGTATGTACTAGACCAAACATTGCACATGTAGTGGGAGTATTGAGCAGGTTTATGTCAAAACCAGGGAAGAAGCATTGGACAGTAGTAAAGAAGGTTTTTAGGTATTTGTGTGGCACTAGTGATTATCGTTTGTGCTATGAAGGAAGACCATGATTGGACAGAGTTTTGGATATTCATGGCTTTGTTGATGCAGACCAAGTTGGAGATCTTGCTTAGAGAAGATCTACAAGTGGGTATGAGTTTAACCTATTTCAAGGTGTAGTTAGTTGGATGAGTAAGAAACAATATGTAGTGGCACTATGAAATAGAGAGGTAGAATACTTGGTAGCCACTCATGCAATCAAGGACAGAGATTGGTTGCAGATATTGTGTTCAAGTATGGGGTTAGTGCAGGGATCTATAAGGATAAACTGTTGTTGAGTCGCGAAATGGGTATGTAGTTACTATTAATCTCATCATTATTTTCCTTTATTATGATCTTTTCTATATCCTAATTTGTTAATATATTAAGGAATTATGGTAAGAAATGAAGGAATTATCTGCAGTTACGATTTAGCTAATTATTACTCTTCTTTATGCAGGAAAACAACAAAAGGAACAATTGATGTTCCCTAATGAAGGAACAACAAAAATCAACAAGTCAAGGAAGGGACACGACAGTTATGGTCAAGGCTAAAGACGAATCAAGAGGATCAACATGAGAAAGGAAAGGATGTCAGAAGTTGGAATTTGGTTGTGAATCCCTGAGGATCAGGAGATCCTGAGGGATCGCATTTACCATTTATCGTTTACCCTTTCTGATTATAAAAGGAGACAATTGTAAAAAGAAGGGGAGGAGTCTCGGTTTTTATTGAATTTGTAATTTTAATTACAAACTGTCATTGTTGAGAGAACATAGTTATATTGTAATGCTACTTACATTCAATGATTAATACATAAGTGAAGTTGTTGTTCCCTCGATCTATCTAAAGTAACTTAGCAGTTTTCGCTGGCGGCTAAGGGCCTGGCCTCTGGTGGGTTAAACTACTTTCTTTGTGTCGTACATTTCCAATTCTCGAAAGTGTGATGGTTTGATAGTATTCTTGCTTTCTGTGATTTTATCTCCTTCGCTATTTATTGTTTTCTTGTGTTGACAGAATATCTCTATTTTATACAACTTACAACAGTATCTTTTAATTCAGTTCATCTTCATTTCAGATTGAGTTACTTAGATAAATATTCAACTTGATTTAATCAACTGTAAAGAGTTTAACTATTGTTGTCAGACTCTCAAAATGATATTACTGTTGTTTGGATTATTTACTGGAGGTTGGGTTTGACTTAGATTAAATCGGTTAAGGAGAGATGAGTTATTGCTACTATACTCTCAGCTAATGCCATTGCTAGTGGAATTGCTTGAGTAAGGATTGATTACAATTTCGATAGAAGTTTGAGTCTTGAAGTTCAATTGTTATATTCCCTTTAATAATTGCTATTGGAATTTATTAGATGCATCTATTTACTCTTGTATTTAAAGATCTATCTTGCAATTTAGGAAACATTACTCTCTGAATTAATAGCAGCCACATACTATGTACACTCTTGGAATAAGAGGACTTGCCCGAGTTGATAAATAATGTGGAATAATTAGGAGTTTTAAAAGACACCTTTTATCTGATAATTGTTCTTGAGGAAGAATTAGCTATTCAAAATGGAAGGTAAGAACCTACATAACAAGCAAGTAAAGTGCTTTCTCCTCCACCCACTTTTTAGCACAATTACAGAAAACTAAAGTAGGTATTTGATGCTTGTCTATTGAGAGAGGACTGTGTATTAAAAATAGAAGGTAAGAACCTACGTACGTAGCAAGTAAAATGCCTACTCCCCCATCCACTTTCCAGCAGATTTGTTAGGAAATTAGGGTAGAGATAAAAATTTGAATTGTCTGCATGAATGACTAAGAAGAAAAGACCCGAAAACAATCCAATTCCACTACCCAAACCTGAAAAATCTAAGGGACTAGTGACCCTTCGATGATCAACTTTCATAGACGACATCTTAAAGAAAGTTGAATCTCAGCCATTAGTATGTCCTCGAACAGTTGCTTCTAGACAACCTACTGTCTCCCTTTAGGCCACAGGATCACCATCTGTAGTCTATGTTGAGGTCCATAGTAAAGCAGAAGGAATTGAGCAGAGTTTTCAAGATATTGAAAATTCGCTCACAAGTCCCTCACAAGAAGGGAATTATTGTAATATTTGTGAAGGAGGAGGAGAAACAGGGGAAACAGAGGAACCAAGATCCCCTCAGGGAGTAATTGAGCAAGGAACACTTAGTATCCCAGACCAAGGGAGTGTTGTTAAGATCATTCCCACCCCTTCTAGTCACCCTAGAAATAACTCTCTAGAGATCCCGAAAGGGTACTGGAATATATTTGACCAAATTTCTAACAACCCACAAGCACCGTAGACCTCTACATTACAGTATCCCATCGTTGAAACAGCTATCAATGCACCCATGACAGCTATCCCTCTCCAAAATATTCCCACCTTTCATGGACTCACATCAGAGGATCCAGATGCATTTTTGTTTGAATTTGATGTATTATGTAGGGGTTATGATTATGCCACCGATCCCCAAAGACTAAATTTGTTTCCTTCTATGTTAAAAGAAGCGGCCCTGCGTTGGTTTATGGGACTAGGTGGGGGCACAATAAATGATTGGGATCAAATGAAAACCGCTTTCCTTAACAAATATCAGGACTATCGTAGATCTAGGGAATTGAAAGAAGAAATATTCCAAATGGTAGCAAGACCTAGTGAAATGTTGGAAGAGTATATGGAACATTTTCAATATAACCTCCAATGGTCTCCCTATGCAACTCTGCCTTTGCCTAATAATGTGCTAAGAACTACATTGATTAAACGAATGAAAAACCAATGGATAGAGACATTAAATATTATGGGTAAAGGTGATATATATCAAGAAAACTTTGCTAACATTATTAATTTGTGTATCAGGTCCTCAAGAGTGAGTACAAGATTGAAACCAGCAGAACGCAACATGACCACCAGGGACAACAAAATCTCTAGCAGGAGCATTACTCGTGCAAAAATTGGCAACCTTCTAGATGATTTCAAAATAGATATCTTGGGAACTTTGATGACGTAATTAGACATCATTCAAGCCAAGTAGAAGCAGGCTGAAGCAGAACAAAACTTGGTGATATTTTGTCCTAGAGGCAGGAAAAAGCATAGTCATAAAGAATGCCCACTGGATATGGTACAAATTTGTGCCATATATACTAAATATCATGCCATAGAAAGTTTCCCATCACTCCCACAGTTAAAAGCAGTCTATAAGGAGGCGGAAGAAGAAAGATAACCAGTCTACCTACTAAACCAACATCGCCATTGGAAAGCACGACAAACAAGTGTGCCTACTGACCCATCTTCTTTCTTTCAACCCTCGCAATATAATTCACAACAATACCCAGGAGCTATGTGGCAGAACTAGCCACCTTTTCCTAATTGGTCACAACAACCATTCTCTATGCCACCTTGGTCCAACTAATCAAATCAAATCAAAAATTGGCCAAATTCCTCTCACTTTCCACCATTCTGGCTAAATAATGCATATCCATCTCAATGGCCACCCTCCACTTCACAAAACCAGAGTTGCCAGTCAAGCTGTAAAAGACCTATAGACCAGCCAGTAGGAACAATCCCCCTACCTCAACCTACGCTACTAGCACCCTACACATTACAACAGAACCCTCAGAACAACCTACGACCATAGCTCCCAGCCCAGCCCAACCCGAACCCCAACAATAGACCAGTCCAATCTGTGCAAATTATTGAAGGACCAGAGCCATAAAATGAGTTAAGGGTGTGTAATGAGCTTAAATTAAGGTCTGGACAGATAATTGAGTCAGAGGGGGATAAAAGTATATAAACTGAAGATTCGTTACCTGTAGAACAAGCACCACAAGCAGAGAATACAGTTAAACAGAAAAATCATGATCAAACTATCACCTCTTCTCCACCATTCCTAGAGAGATTAATTATACCCCATTCAATCAAATATCCTGATTTTGATATTCTGGGAGAATTAAAAAATTTGTGTGTAAAAATACCTCTCCTCCAGGCTATTCAGGACATTCCAATTTATGCAAAAACTATTAAGGAATTATGTAGGAAAAATCCGAAGAGGAAAATAAAAACAACCCCAACTGTCCATGTAGTCAGAACTTTGTCTAATTTATTATCAGGTAGAGAAACACCAGTAAAAGATGAGGACCCAGTAAACCCTATAGTCACGGTACAAATAAATTGATGCTCCTTCCCTAATGCATTAGTTGACCTAAGAGCAGCCACCAATATTCTCACAACAACAACCTGTCAAAAACATGGCATTACATCCTTGGATCCAACCACGACCTTGCTGGAATTGGCTGACTAATCGATAGTCAAACCAGAAGGCACATTATAGGATGTAATGGTGTCTGTATTCTTGGGAATACCCAACAGATCGTTTTATCATCAATCCTAGAAACCGGCTAGACGGACATCCCCTAATTCTTGGTATTTTTGTTGTCTCCCAGCAAAAATACCAAGAATTTCAGAGGTAGCTTCAGGACATGAATACATCAGAAAGCGAGACCTTCGACAAATATCGAAAAGAAGAAGAGAAATTTGAGAAAGTGAAGTTCATATTAGAGAAGGTCATGAGTCAAACAGACACTATCTACTCATTATACACTGATGTCTTGTCATGCACATCTCTTGCCAATAATTATGCCTTATTTTTGTTAGAATGATACTTGTTGTTAAAAATTAATGCGGTGAGAGCTGAAAAACCCATCGAATTAAAAACAATTGAGGATTTTATAAATTGTTGCAAATAGCATGGGGTAAAAGTTTAAAGGTTGCTTTGTGAATTTTACTTACACAATTTTGTATTAGAGGAAGTGGTGGAAAAGAACCCCAACCCTTTTGTGGGGGATGTTCAATTCCAATCCTTTATCTCATTTGTTTTCAATCAAATGAACTGGTTCAAGGCTCCTAACGCATTCCAAAAGCAAGAGCATGGGTCGGATCTTTGGGTTAGAAGTGAACCCAATCACCCTTTACAAATGCTGGCCAATCACAAGACTCTGATGACAAGGGAAGGAGTGATCAAAATTTTGGGGCCTATTCAGAAAGAAATTGTACAGAAGGAGTAGAATACTTCCTCTCCATTCAGGAAAGCTCCTTGACTGCAGCCAAGCTCAGGTCAGCAGTCTCCAATAGTAATGTATAGAATAGAGAGCCATTTAATTATAAAAATTTTAAGCTAGCTGTCAACCATTTTGTCACATATAGCAATATTTTTTTGAGAGAAGGTTCTTATTGGCTAGGATGTCAGTTTCGTATACCTATCATTTGGTATCTTGTTGAAGGTTATCGGGCTATATACAAATTTCCTGAAGGAGAGACAAGGCCCGTCTTTGAGCTCTTGGCCAAGAAAAATGGTTTTAGACCACTTGACGACGTTCCTTCTCCAACTTATTCTTTAACTGCTCTGCATACAAATTACTTACCTTTCATGAGGACATGAAACAGGGTAATCAGGGGAGTATGTTGAGTCACGAAATGGGTATGTAGTTACTATTAATCTCGTCATCATTTTCCTTTATTCTTATCTTTTCTATATCCTAATATGTTAATATATTGAGGAATTATGTCAAGAAATGAAGGAATTATCTACAATTATTACCCTTCTTTATGCAAGAAAAAAACAAAAGGGACAATTGATGTTCCCTAATGAAGGAACAACAAAAATCAACAAGCCAAGGAAGGAACGCGGCTGTTGCGATCAAGGCTAAAGACAAATCAGGAGGATCAATGCAAGAAAGGAAAGAATGTTTGAAGTTGGAAATCAGTTGTGAATCCCTCAGGATTGGGAGATCCTGAGGGATCACATTTACCATTTATCTTTTACCCTTTCTAATTATAAAAGGAGATGATTGTAAAAAGAAAGGGAGGAATCTCAGTTGTTATTGAATTTTAATTTTAATTACATATTCTCATTGTTGAGAGAACACAATTATATTGTAATGCTACTTACATTCGATGATTAATACATAAGTGAAGTTGTTGTTCCCTCAAGCTATCTGAAGTAACTTAGCAGTGTTCGCTAGCGGCTAAGGGCCCAGCCTCTGGTGGATTCAACTACTTTCTTTGTGTCATACATTTCCAATTCTCGCAAGTGTGATGGTTTGATAGTATTCTTGCTTTCTGTGATTTTATCTCCTTCGTTGTTTATTGTTTTCTTGTGTTGACAGAATATCTATGTTTTATACGACTTACAACATTATCGTTCAATTTAGTTCATCTTCATTTCAGATTGAGTTACTTAGATAAATATTCAACTTTATTTAATCAACTGTAAAGAGTTTAACTATCATTGTCGGACTCTCTGTTGGGTTTGATTTAGATTAAATCAGTTAAGAAGAGATGAGTTATTGCTACTGTACTCTGAATTGATGCCATTGCTAGTCGAATTGCTTGAGTAAGGATTGATTACAATTTTGGTAGAATTTTGAGCCTTGAAGTTTAGTTGTTATATTCCCTTTAATGATTGATGTCGGAATTTATTAGATGCATCTGTTTACTCTTTTATTTAAAGATCTATATTTCAATTTAGGAAACATTACTCTTTCAATTAATAGCAGCCACATACTGTGTACACTCTTGAAATAAGAGGACTTTTCCAGGTTGATAATTAATGTACAATAATTAGGAGTTTTAAAAGGCACCTTTTATCAGTCAACAGCTATCGAGTCTCTATAATACTAGTGATTACCCCATTACTATTGTAGTTGTATCCCTTATTAATATTTTTGTGCCCCTATTGTCCCCATATTGTTATTACTTTGCCCCATAGAATCCCTCTATTGTTATTTTTGTGGCTTTCTATTATTATTGTTTGGTCGACTGGGTTATATTGTGACTCCTTAGACTCTTATATATAGAAAGGATGTTTTGTCATTTGAATCATCCAAGAATTGTTCATTTATGTAATTTAAAGGAGGTTTCCCCCTCGAAGAGGCTGAATTCTAAGGGGTTGATCTATCTTTTCTATCTTTCTCTTGAGCTGGTTTCTTAACATTTGGTATGAGCACTTTGGATTCTAGGGTTTGGCTGCGCCAAATAGGTCATGGTGGAATTTTTGCTATAACTTTTTTATGTGATGCTTCAGAAGCTAAACAGAAAACCCATTTGAGAGGATATCGCACTAAATCTTGGGTTCGAATTTCAAAGCTATTCGCGCTATATTTGCGGCGATATGATCTGAGGAAGTTGGTCTTTTTGCAAACTCCTGAATTACATTCCAAACAGGTGACCTGGGGAAATCATCATAACTTTCTCTCTGAGCATCGGATTGAAATTTTGTAAGAAGGTACAAAAAGAGGACAGACTTTAGTTTCTTGTATATATTTTTCATAGCCAAAGGTCGAAATAGTGACTCGTGGCACATCGTACAAGTTCGCTCTACTGAACTAGTCTATAATCAGGTCACTGTGGGAGATTTCTCATAACTCTTCGTTGGGGAATCCAATTTGGATCACACTAGTGGCATTGGAAAGAGGACATAGAGGGCTAATACAGATCGCAATTTCAAAATTGGATGATCCGAAAGTACAGAGATACATCAGAGGCAATATCGAGCTCCTACAAAGTGAAAAAAGGTGTGTAGATTTTTTAAATTTTTTTTCTTAAGCTTGGTTTGAAAATTTATTTTGAAGGAATTCAAAGGGAATATTAGAGAATTATTATCAGTGACTGATGCCCCAAGGAAAGAAAATGCAAACACCTAGTAAGCAACCTAAAAGTTCTAGCATGACTCATGAAGAAGAGGAAGAAATGCTACATGATATATCAAAATTACAAGACCAAGTGCAACAAATGTAACTCTCACAAAAGCTAATAGAAGCTAAGATAAAGGGCGTGGAAGCTAATATGGACGATTTGAAGATAGATTTGAAGACATATTTGACATATTTTCTACAAGAAATACTTACTAATGGTGAAAAGGTAGTAAAGGAAACTCATGATGTGAACAAAAGAAATGTTAATCGTGATTTCATAGACTCTAATGTGGGATCGAAGACCCACGATATTCCAAAAATAGATATGAGGAAGTTTGATGGCAAGGATCCCGCAACATGGATATTACATATGGAGAAATTTTTTGATCTCAATAATGTGCAAAACACACAAAAGGTAAGTATTTCAACTTTATATTTGGAACCAAATCAGTTTTTATGGTATCAATGGCCTTGCTCTCGTAAAAAAATTATCACTTGGGAATTTTTTATTGAAGAATTGATAGCACATTATGAGGATACAAAATGCAACACTTTTTTTAGCCAATTGATAAGTCTCGAACAAAAGGGTTCAATAATGGAGCACATTGATGAGTTCCAAAAATTAAACATAACGGTAAAAAATATTCTAGAGGAGCATAAGATTGATGTGTTCATAGGGAATTTAAAGGATAATATCTGATATGATGTTCGCCTTTGGGAACCTGATTCATTAGAGAAAGCATTCAGGTTAGCAAGAAAAATGGAAAGAAAAATTAATGCAACCAGGAAGCATACCACTCACAACTATAAAGATGGAACTGTTTTTGCCCCTAGTCTTCCACAACCTATAAGGTTGACACCACAACATGTGGAAGAAAAAAAATCAAAAGGGCTTTGTTACAGTTGTGATAGCAAATACACTAAAGGTCATAAGTGTACTGAGAAGAAATTATTCTACATAGATTGTGAAGAGGAAGAAGAAAAGGAGCAAGAAAGGTCAAAAGAAGAGGATATACTCCAGGAACAAAGCCTAGATAAAGAAGAAATGAATCCGACCATATCTTGTAATGCATTGGTAATAGTGTTGATTGATTCAGGAAGTACCCACAATTTTATTCTTTGTAAGGTAGCAAAAGAATTGAATTTCTTCTTATATCTAGCACCGGAGTGTCAAGTGATGGTTGAAAATCTAGGAGCAATAAAATGCTCTGGAAACTGCCATAATATCAAGCTATCCATGGGAGAATATGTATTGACTAGCCCAATGCTTTCCATTCCAATGGGAGGTGCTGATGTTGTACTAGGAGTCCAATGGCTACAATCCTTGGGTACAATAGATTTTAATTTTCAAGAACTTTCATGAAATTTTCTGTGGAAGGGAAGGAAGTTGAATTAAGGTATTGCAGGGAAATCGGAAAATATAATCAGCTCTAACAGTCTGACAAAGCTTCTAAAAAAGGAACAAAGAGGTGTAATTGAACAATTATGTTCACTAGATGTTTCCACATTGGAATCGTCTATTTCTCCATATCTCCAAAAAGTCTAGGACAATCATTCCAAAGTATTTGAGACTCCCAAAGGTCTCCCACCTATTCGTGATCATGATCATGCTATTCATCTAATTCCAGGAAGTGTTCCTCCAAACATCAGACCATACAGATATCCCTATGCCCAAAAGAGTGAAATTGAAAGTATGGTTGCAAAAATTCTAGAGGATGGTATAATTCAACCAAGTCAAAGTTCTTTCTTTACTCCAGTAGTATTCGTGCACAAGAAGGATGGATCACGGCACATGTGTCTAGATTATAGGGAGTTCAACAAGCTCACTATTAAAGATAAGTTTCCCATTCCTTTCATTGATGAATTACTGGATCAATTTCATGGATCAATTTACTTCACCAAGTTGGATCTCCGTTCAGGATATCATCAAATCAGAATGAAGACTGAAGACATTCTGAAAATAGCATTTAGAACTCATGAGGGTCATTATGAATTTTTGGTCATGCCTTTTTTCCTTACCAATGCACCTTCAACATTTCAAGGTTTGATGAATTCCATTTTCAAACCATTCCTTAGAAATTTTGTGTTAGTATTTTTTGATGATATACTAATCTACAGCAAGTCTTGGAAGGATCATGTTGAACATGTTGACAGGGTGCTACAACTATCGGAGGAGAAACAATTATATGGAAAAAGATCTAAATGTTTCTTTGGAGTACAAGAGCTAGAATATTTGGGTCATATTGTATCTCATGAAGGCGTTAAGGTAGACCCTAGCAAAATTAAAGCCATTAAGGAATGGAAAATCCCCACATCCATAAAGTATCTGCGAGGATTTCTCAGGTTGACAGGATATTATCACAAGTTTGTTAAGAATTATGGGAGAATAGAAGCACCTCTAACAACATTATTAAATAAAGATGCATTTTCATGGACTCTAGAAGCAACAAAGGCCTTCGAACATCTTAAAGAGGAAATGTGCCAAGAACCGGTCTTGTTTTTGGACAGAATTATTTTCTTGTCTTGGTACTCAGTTCGCTCGTAGCTCATCTTATCATCCTCAATCTGATGGGAAAACTGAGATAGTAACAAATGTTTGGAAGGATATCTTCTCTGTTTTGTATATGATAAACAGACACAATGGGTCAAATGGTTGCCTCTGGCTTAATGGTGGTATAACACTTCCTTCCATACAGCAACAAAAATGACCCCATTTATGGCACTTTATGGATATCAGCCACCATCCATCACATCATATTTAAGAGAAAATTCTAAGGTTCAAGCAGTGGAACATCACATCCAACATCAAAAACAAGTCCTCCAATTCTTAAAGGATAACCTCGTGTTGGCACATAATAGAATGAAACAATAGGAAAATCAACATCGTAGCGAAAGAAGTTTTTATGTAGGTGATTGGGTATTCCTACTACTACAACCATATAAGCAAATGTCCCTCGAGCAAGCTAAGAAGGATAATAAATTATCACCAAAGTATTATGGTCCATACAAGGTGTTGCAAAAGATTGGTACTATGGCATAAAAATTGGAGCTTCTTGCAGTTTCTTGATTGCACCCAGTTTTCCATGTTTCATGTTTAAATAAGGTTATACGCGACAAGATCCCAGTTCAAACAATATTGCCAGAACTTGACGAGGAAGCAAAAATTATATTGGAACCAGAAGCAGTCATAGAAATAAGAACTCGACAGCTACAAAATCGATTAATTTCAGAGTATCTTATCAAGTGGAAAAACTTATCTGCTAATAATTCCACATGGGAGGATGAGAATTTTATACAGAAGCATCCAGAACTGCTCAAGCGTTGAGGACAACACCTTTTTGAAGGAGAAGGGCATGTTGGGTCCCTATAATGCTAGTGATTACCCCATTACTCTTGCAGTTATATCCCTTATTAATATTGTTCTGCCCCGGTTGTCCCCATATTGTTATTCATGTGCCCCATAGAATCCCTCTATTGTTATTTTTGTGGCTTCATATTATTATTGTAAGTTCGGTTGAGTTATATTGTGACTCCTTAGATTCCTATATATAAAAAAGAGGTTTTTTCATTTGAATCATCCAAGAATTGTTCATTTATGTAATGTAAAGGAGGTTTCCCCCTTGAAGAGGTTGAATTCTAAGGCGTTGATCTATCTTTTCTATCATTTTCTTGAGGTGGTTTCATAACAAAAACTGTGACAACCAAAGTGAAATCTTCTTAGGAATGAACCCTGTATACCATTTAAAGAGAAAACACATTGATTTTTAGTATCACTTCATGAGGGATATGATAGAATACAAAGAGTTGTTACTGGTAAAGGTGGAAACTTTCAAGAATTCTGCAGATGCATTAACAAAATCTGTTAGCTTTGACAAGTTATCTTGGTGTAGAGAAACAATGGGCATTGCAGAGCTGGATAAATGACTAAGCTCTCCTGTGGCCCCCTGTGGAAAGAAAACAACAAGTGGGAGAATGTTGGGTTGTGTTATATCCTTTCCACGACTAGCCCTGTGTAGTTAACCAGGGGGTTAGACGGGGGCCGAGGCCCCCCCTTCATTGTGATGATTGCGTAGTTGTGGGGTCACAGGGTGGGCGGAAGCCCCCCTTGTTCATGGGGTTTGAGGGAGGTGGATAGTCTCCCTCTACGTGGTCTGGGGCAAGAGCCCGGGGAAATTTTTTTCAGTCCCTATATTAGGCTGCGCAGACCTACCTATGGTTTTGTGCATGGATTTTGCATAGGGTTTTGAACATGATGGTTTTCGGTCCGTGGTATTGAATGATTCGGCATGTATAAATATGTATTGTAACATTGAAATGAATATAATGAAAAATAAAGTTGGTAGTCCCGGTTTTGGGATCTAGGGAAAATCTCTATGTATATGTGTTATGCTCTCGCATTGTTTATTTTCTGTGTTTTAGAATTCGTATGTAGGTAATTTATGTACGGGGTTAAAACCTACACATATGTGGTACTATGTATTCACAATTTTGAATTAAATAACATAGAAGTGCATCTACATCCATAGATACATGAACTGTTTAACGAACTTCATTAAAGACATATTTCATAAAACATAGAAAATCTATTGGAAAAATCGAGATACTTCCATATAGTTATCTTACATGTTGCATCCTTATAGTTGGATTGCTCAAAATAAATGATGTGAATCGTGAGTGTTGCATATCCTAAGTACTTATTAAGGTGTATGATTTCCCTAAAAGTTCCATAGGGAGCTGCATGGCCATATGTGTCTTGCAATGTACTTCAAATCCATGTCAACCTCCTTTTGGATTCTGCAACAATGACCCCAACTAGGTCCACTTTTTCAGCGGGCCCTTATGAGTCTTCCTGATTGTCTAAAGGATGTTCCATAGGTACAAAAGGACCTAAACCCACATCATTGTGAGTGTCCTACTCCTCATCATCATGAGAGAGCCTTTGCATCTCTAGTAGGATGGATATTTCCATTTTAGTTGATTGTCTGCTCCCCTTAAACTAGAATCTCTCTTGGTTATCGAGCATGGTCCTATATGTCTATAAAATTTCTCCCTCTCGAACACAAATCACTCTCGCTGATTTTATTCTCGATCATTGGAGAGCCCTCATAGATTTCATTTAAATATACTAGGTTAATTTATTATGAACATTAGTGGACCTATGCTACCATTAACCCCGCACATATTCTCTATCCATTACTCATTGGTTCTATGAGTTTAGATCTCTTTTTCAATTAAAATTTGTATTTTACTCCAATTGAATTAGGCTATCATATGCTCAGATAATGTTTGACTTTGCTAAATTTCTCTTCCATAATTTATGTGATTGTTCTGCTAAATTTAGTAGAAGTAAAAATTAAATATATAGTAGAATATTTATATTTTGGTAATTAAACATATCTACGAGAAATTACTTCCAACTATAATTTATGCAGTTCTTTGCATAAAATTATGTAATACTAAAAGTAAATATGTTGTACATAAATATTGTAAAAACCACAAAAATTTACACTACCCACCTTAATTTATGCTCTGATACCATGTTGATTTTCCATTGCTAATTAGACAAGCAAAATTTTCTACAACTAATAATTACTTCCAATGATATATGATATTACTTTAATGGTCTTGATAATATCATTAAGTAATTACACTCAGAAAATTCAACTATCAAACATTGACTCTGTCAGAAATTTGACTTCTTAGAAACTTGCGCCTCTTCCTCAGATTACTTCCCACATGAGAGAGAGAGAGAGAGAGAGAGAGAGAGAGAGAGAGAGAGAGAGAGAGAGAGAGAGAAATAAATATGAGTGATGCGTGACTGATGAGTTTGTATGAAAATAAAAGTTCAAGTGTCATTTTATTGTGAATTTAGGGTGCTCAAGGGATGTGTCTCTTTGCAAATAAAATTAAATTTTATTTCTTTTAACCTGTGTAACTGGGGAATACCTCTTGTAGCTACCCAAAAATCAACAACGCATGGCCATGTAATTTGGCGGAATTATCAAAACAAGAAGGTCCACATCATCCCCTAGCTATGTGTATAAATTGTTGAACTTTTGAAATATTTTAGAGTATTAATTAATTAATTCATTTATTTTCATGTAGGAACTATGCAATATAAAAAGAGTTTCCAAATATAGTGGAGAAACTATTTTATACCAAGACATTATAAGTGTGATGTTCATTATCAAGGAGGAACAAACTATCTCATTCAATAAGAACAAAATATTGGGAACAAATAAATCTTCATGTAACGTCTTATAAAGTTATAAGATGTTCTTCTGGTGTAAAATATGATTATAATGTGTGTTTTCCAATGGAGTAAACATGATAAAATTGGTAGCTATGACAAAAAAAGCAAGATTATATTTATTGATGCTTTTAGTTGAAGTACCAATTTCATATTGACATTTAAATATACAAATTTAAATGTTTCTTTCATTAACATTGACATTTACTATTTTTTAGATCTATTAGGGTTTGAGAAAAAGTTTTCAAAAGATCTAATGTAGAAGCTATTTTTAGAAATCGCAAATGTATATACCAAATAATACCTTTTACTATCTAATGTCTAATGGTTTTGGTTGAGTCATAGTTTGAGAATCCTATAAAAATATATTAGTGTTACAATCTACATGGCCATCACTAAAAAACCATAAGATAGATTACTTTTAAGGACTTCTGATATGCAATGTTTCATTTCAAATTCTACACAAAAATCTATAGAAATTGATTAAACTATTATAGTTGCTCTTTTTTATTCCTTTGAAATGACACAAAAAAAGAAAAATATTATGCTCCTTTTTGGGACATTGAAATAGATATGGTAGCAAGTGTTATGTGCCTCATGTATAAAAATAGAATCACACATAAAATATCCAAGAATAGTATGGGAATTATTCTTTCTTTAGTAATATCCAAACCCTTAAGGTATGAAAACACATCTAAATTGATCATATTACGGAAGGAATGCACTATTTTTCACTTACTTTTTTGAGGTGGAAACCTTCTAATGAGATAGGATCTAATTAAAATAATCCTGCACCATGCCCATTACTTTGCTTACCATTCTATTATAGTGATATCTACCTCCTATGAGAATTCTAGAGGAGGAACATTCTAGTAGGTGGAACCCTCTTGTAAGTATTCTTGAATTCATTGTCTTCAGACTATTACAGAGGTGATTACTTACTATAAATTTTCTCCATACATAACAATTGATAATCACATGTCTATTATTATTCCCATTAGATGCCTCTATAGGTATATCACATTTCCCACCTAGGTATACTAGACAAATTCATCTTGTAAATATTGGAAGAGAATGGAAGATATATTTAATGCCTTAGACTTTTTTGTTGCATATATTCATTTTATTTTGGTTTTATCAAAAGATTAGAAAGAATAGGAAGAAAATCTAGAGGAATTTCATCAAAAGTAAATCATCATGTACTTGTTTTTCTTATGGAAAATATGTAGATTGGTATGTTCAAGGTAAAAATTCTTGTCCTCATATTAACGGTGCTAGACCCACCAACATTCATGGTATATCCCCAATATGAATTCCTAACTAGACCTCACACTATTTCACGTAGGAGTCCCAATAGTTGGTGGTAATGTTCTGTCTTGACTGAGGAAATGCACAGTGTGAAGTATGCTAACTATGGGTAAGAGAAAATGATGTTTGGAAGAATCAAGTGTGATGCATGAATGTTACAACCCAGGAAGGGAGAACTAAGTGTGCCCCTTGGAAGTTTGTAACTGTATGCATCTTGAAATGAACACACAAGCGCAATGACATCACAAGCTAAGATGTAGAATAGACCACAAGTTAAAGTGATGAATTAATACAACAACACGCATTCAACAAGATTCATACAAATAAAAATGAAATATTTCATTGGAATAAGCGTAAGTTATATAACATGCATTGAAAATACAACAAAAATAGTCATATTATATTCACAACATATGCATGAAAGAGTGTTGGCTCTGATTTTATTATTATAAGTGAAAGTTCCATTCATACATACAACATTGACAGACCACTAGCCCTAATAGTGGAACATTAAAGTCAATAACACCTACTCCTCCAAATATGTATACTCTCTCTATGCTACGGAGAAGCCAAGGCTCTTCACATTACTCCAAAGCTCCTTATAAGCCTAGGCATAGCCAAAATCATGGCTCCCAAAAGCTTGTTTACGAGTTATGAGGTTCTACTTATAATAAGAGGGGGTGACTATTCAACTCCCATTTGTGACCTTTGGACTACCCTCATGACTCTTCAACTTCTTCACAAAATGACTCTTTACAATATATCATGACCCTTCACATTCCAATATTGACACTCAGAATTTCACTTTTACAAATAATAATACATTTTAAACTTGTACCCATATGAGACAAAATAGGGTAGAGATAACTTGACAGCCTAACAAGATATAACACTATGATGCTTGAGTTTGGGAGAACTCTAGCTCAACAACCTCCACTTGCTTCTTCTCGGTCACATATTGGTGCCAAGCGTGGTACTATGCAATGACAACCCTAAACTGCGTGATGGTGTTTGGCTAGAAGCGAACTCTAGCCTCCGTAGCATCCAGGCACTATGACTTGGATCCATTACTAACCTCTTTCTAAACCAAGAGTAACATTATTTTGATCTCATAGGATCACTAATGTAGTCCTCCATGTCCGATTTGTTCATCTCCAAATCCTCCTTTGGTGGCAATCTCTTTCCGCTGCTCCAAATGCTTTTCAATCTCCTGCCAAAGTTGACATTTACACTTAGCTTCGGTGAGTGAGCTGAATCATGGGATCTTGTGGGTTCTCACGAAGACATCCAATTTGTTGTACAACTATACATATGAGGCCTGAATGTTTCCAATGAACAAGGAAAGTTGCTTGTTGTTCTAAACCAATGTTTGAACTCTTGCCCTCCCCACCTCTGCCTGTGGCTTCATCCTCTTTATCAAACTAAGTGGTGCCCCTTTGTATCGCATTGTCCATTCTTAAACGACAATGATGGAAATTTTCACATTACTAAGAGTCCTGGCGAATTCCTTTCTCTAGTGTAGTGTTGCAAGTTGTGTAAGCAGACAACTACCTTATGTATGGTCATGAGCTCCTCAAAGAGGTCCCAAGTGGTTTGTTCAAGTGTGGATACCTCACCAAGTATCGCAACTCTCATTTCCCTAAAGTAGACCTATGAGGGAGCTGCATTATGTTCCTCTTCGTAGATTTTTTCTATCTCTTGCCACGAAACTTGTATATTCTATAGCAATTGCTTACTCTCTGCTGTAAAATACCGAGTGTTTGATCTCATTTCACCCGCAAAGGCCAAGTTGGCTTCGATAATAGAATTTGGATTCTTGTTGGTGTCTGCCACTATCAACCTTTCTCTAATGAATGTAGGTGATGCATGACCATCCATAAAATGCTCTTTTCATGCTTGTAAAATCCTCTTCTAAATTTCATTATATGATTGATTGTACACCTCCATTAGCGGATCATCATTAAGAGGAACTATGTCCCCTTCCTCGCTCGGGGCTAAATATGGGGCTGGAGGTGGTGGAGACTGAATGGTTACCTGTTGTGCACTAGGAATTAGGTCAACATCTTCATCCTGAAGTTTTTCTTCCAACTCCATGTCCGTAATTTCAATAAAGTATTCATTCTATTGAGCAAGCTCTCGATCCTGCATCTATTAACTCTCTCCCTCTACTGCTGGTTGTTTCTATTCTTGCTCTTCAACTTGAATGGGTGCTACTTCTTCTCCCATTCTACCTTTCCTTTCTTCTTCTTACTTCTTCTGCTTCTCCTCTTGTTCTCTCCTTATTTGTTCTTGTTATTCCCTAGGTTCTTGTTCTACTTTCTTCAATCTCAATTCTACTTCCTACAAGCTTTGTTTTTATCTCTTCTTCCACTCTACTCTTTATATCCTCTACTTCCTCTTCACTTTTGTCGCTAAATTTTTTCATAAGGATTGGATCTTCTTTCAACTTGCAACTTTTTTCTCCTCCTAGACTATCAACAACCTTTCTCTTTCCCTTATCCTACATGGCATTGCTTCTTTTTGTTAGTGTTTCTTTCAGAGTTTTCCTCTAGATCTGCCTCAAGGCTCCATGCTGAAAGAGATTCATTAACTTCCTACCATGTTAGTGTTCACTCCTTTTCTATAAATAGTTGAGTGTCCACATATACTGACAAGTCTACTGGTGTTTTCTCATCTTCTTCCCCAGTACTGGTTTCATTGGTCTCTGTTGAAGAAAATATCATTGGTGCCACGGTAATAGTGACTGCTGGTGAAGGTCTTTCACAAATGTGGTATATGTGGTGCAAAATGGAAACTCATGGCAATAAAACATTAGCTTTATAAATCGTCTTTTAAGTCATGATCCAGCAACGAAATAGGCATCTCGTGATAGGAATCGTGTAATTTTCACTAGTAAGAGGGACTTGCTACCTGTGGAAACCTTGAACTATGTAGTCTTGGTAGCCAGGGATGAATCTTGTGGCTTGAGACTGCGCAATGCAGAGTTCAACCTGGGCAGTTTTCTGGGAGAGACTATGCACTACACAATCTCAGTGGCGAGGGAAGCATGTTGAGCCCTTGAACTACACAATCCATAGTTGGGCCAACCTATATTGTGCACTACGTAGTTCCAGAGGCCAAGCTTTCAACTTGAGTCTTAGGATTTCATAGTGCCCAGCTGGGCAAAGTGAAAATCAACCAAGGAAAGTGTTGATTTTCCCAAGGGAAGTGTGTAAAATGAGAAAATCTTAATGATAGTGTGAGCTTGAGTGAAGATCTGACTAAGTATGAATGAATCATTATAGATCACATACATAAACAGGATAAACAGGAAGAAAATCAAATTGGTGAAGATAGTCACCACAACAATGACCATCGATGTACAAAAAATAGAAATCGATAGCACTTGTGAAAGGAAAATGATAACTTGAAAAAAAAAATCCAAAAGCTAAAATATGTTGAAACTCCATCAACCATGAAGAGAAATGAGCAAAAAAACACTCACACAAATGAAATGATAAAAAGAAACAAAAAAAGTGACAAAAGACGATAAAATCAAAACTCACATGAAAAAGCAACGACAACTCCACCAACGGTTCCTTGATCTCCTTGGGAATTCTAGAGCTCCAAGATCAAATGTACAAATGAGCTCTAGAGGCATTGATTACCTATATTTGAGCAAATGAGGTTTTATGACATGCATTCCTAAAATCAAGGAAAAGCAACACTTGGTGAAAACTTCTAAAAATAACAATGTTCCACCTTCGAGAAAGTAATATTAGATCCCTACTTCTTAGGACTTATTACGCAATTCTGGGGAACTAGGCAACTTTCCAGCTTAGTGGAATTGCACAGTTTCAGAGCTCAAGGGATCCATTGCACAATTTATGGGCTTAATGCTAGGATACTTTCCATGACTACATAGTTTTTGAGATCAAGGTAGACTGCCAATCAGAACTGCGCAATTCCAATCATCAAGGCTACTTTCCCTAAAGGGTTTCACAGTTTGTGGAGGAAAGCCCAGAACTGTTGTAGGACCACGTTAGGAGGTTAGCTTGTGACTTAGAAATATCAGTTAAGTGTGAAAACAAGTGACCACAAGAAAAAGTGAAAAATATAAGTTCCAATAAAAGCACAGATACTTGATAGCATTGAAAAATATTCTCTTGGGAATAGAAGGTTAGGCTTCAAAATCTAAGCATACAAAAATTTTAGAGGATGGTTGTAGCCGCTACAATATTTGCGACGCACTAGTAGAACTCCATCTCTCTAAAGAATCTTATCTCATGCAAAAAAAGTCTAACCATTTCAAGATTATTGTTCCATCCATTAGTTCACATAGTTTCCTCACATAGCTTTAGTTAAAGATATAGTCCCTACCATTGTCTTCATTGGAAGCACACATACCAAGCCAAGTTACACTGAGTTTTTTTCAATTGGGTATGAGGAGTATATAAATGCACAAGTGAAAGAGACTTTTAGAGTCTTAGTTAAATTCATCTCGGGTGTTGCTCTGCTACCAGCAAGCCGAGACAGTACCCCAATGGAGTCACCTTAGGAACATAAGTATTGCTCTACTGCCAACAAGCCTAGACAGTACCCCGGCAGAGTTGCTTGCCTCACCTGCACATGAAGCCTTTCTCTTATTTTTCCCTTTATTTCATTTTTCATTTTTTTCATTTTTATTGTTCAAAAAAGTGTGCACATCACCTTATTTATTTCATGGGGGTAGAAGAGGGATCCCAACTTACTGAGACCAGAAGAGGTTATCCCTTCAGAGAAGGATACTTATATACACCTCTAACATACTAGTTAAGGTTTTCCTCCCCTCCTTGATCTAGTCGACTTAGTTGACAAGGATTAACCTAAAATAGAAGACTAATTAGAGAAGACGATACTATCTAAAAGTGAAAGCATCGCGATTTGATTGTGGCTTTCTACAAAAGGAAGGTATTTTCCACAAGAGTATTATCGACTAAAACAAATCCAATATTCACATAAAGATATGGAATAAAAATATAACCAAGATTTTGTAGCAATACAACCTCCTCTTGGACTTCACCTTGTCTGAGAAGCAAAACACATCTCATGCAGAAACTATCTTATGACTCGAAAGAAAACGAACAAATGAAAAGAAGCGAAGTGAAAGGAGATAAATGTAAAAAAAATCAAAGAAAAAAAATGAAGAAAAGAAAAGATACTTCTACTCCTAAACTAAGTAAAGGATAGGCCAAACTCACATGAAGTGATACTTCCAATGCAACCACCGACACATTAGCTGGCCTAAGTGGGCAAGGGAATGTAGGTTTTAACCTCGTACAAAAATTACCTGCATACGAATTCTAAAACAACGAAAATAAACAATGCGAGATCATAACACATAAAACACATATACATAGAAATTTTCCCCTGGATCCCAAAACCATGACTACCAGCTTGATTTTTCATTATGTTTCTTTCAATGTTATAATACATATTTATACATGCCAAAGCATCCAATACAATGGACTGAAAACCATCGCGTCCAATACCATGGACTAAAAACCATCGCGTCCAAAAAACATGTGCAAAAATCATGCACAAAACCATAGGTGGGTCCACCCAACCTAACATAGGTTCCAAAACCAAAATTTTCCACGGCACTACCCTGAACCCCATAGAGTGGGGTTACCAGTACCCCTCGAACTCCCTGTGACCTCACCCCCTCTAACCCCCGAATAACTACGTGGGCTAGTAGCAGAACGAATATAACACAATCCAACATTCTCCCACTTGTTGTTTTCTTTCCACAGGGGGCCACAAGAGAGCTTAGTCATTTATCTAGCCCTGCAATGCCCATTGTTTCTCCACACCAAGAGAGCTTCTTAGAGCTCACAGATTTTGTCAATGCATCTGCAGTATTCTTCAAAGTTTCCACCTTTACCAGCAACACCTTTTTGTCTTCTATCATATCCCTCACAAAGTGATACTGAACATTAATGTTCTCTATCTTTGAATGATATGCAGGTTTCTTTGCCAAGAAAATTTCACTTTGGCTGTCACAATCTATCCTTGTAGCTTCCTGTATTAACCCCATACTTGAACACAATCTCTGCAACCAAACTGCTTCCTTGCTTGCATGAGTCGCTACCATGTATTCTGCCTCTGTAGTTGATAGTGCCACTACAGATTGTTTCTTACTCATCCAACTAACTGCACATCCAAATAGGTTAAACACATACCCACTTGTAGATCTTCTCTGATCTAGATCTTCAGCCCAGTCAACATCAACAAAGCCACCGACATCCAACACTCTGTCCAATCCTGGTCTTCCTTGGTAGCACAAATCATAATCACTAGTGCCATGCAAATACCTAATAACCTTCTTTACTGTTGTCCAATGCACCTTCCCTGGTTTTTACATAAACCTGCTCAATACTCCCACTGCACGTGAAATGTTTGGTCTAGTACAGACCATTGCATACTTCAGGCTACCGATTGCAGTTGCATATGGAACATGGGACATGTCCTCTTCCTCTTCTTGTGTCTTGGGACACTGTTCAACAGATAACCTCACACCTACAGGAATAGGAAACTTCACTGGTTTACTATCCTTCATATTAAACCTTTGCAATATTGTCTCGACATACTTCCTCTGGTTTAACCAGAGCTTACTCTTTGTCCGATCTCTTTTAATTCCCATGCCCAAAATATAGTTTGCAGCACCAAGATCTTTCATGTCGAACTTGGAGGACAAATGGGTCTTGAAATCCTGGATAATTTCTTTGTTATTTCCAACCAGCAACATATCATCCACATACAAGACGACATAAAGAACACGGTCACCATTAATTTAAAATACACATAGTGATCTTCTTTTCTTCTACTGAAGCCAAGTCCCCGTATAAATGTATCAAATTTCTGATACCACATGTTTGGTGACTGTTTTAACCCATACAGAGACTTCTTTAACTAACATAACAGTTCTTTCTTACCCTTCACTGCAAAGCCTTCAGGTTGCTTCATTTAGATCTCCTCCTCTAGATCCTCGTGAAAAAATGATGATTTCACATCCATCTATTCTACCTCATAATCAAAAGTAGCAACAACAGATAAAAGTAATCTAATAGAAGTTACTTTCGCAACATGTGAAAAAATATCACCAAAATCAATTCCTGATACCTGGGAATAACCTTTTTCTACCAACTGAGCTTTGTATTTCTCCACTTTTCCTTCTACATTTGTCTTCTTTTTGAAAACCCATTTGCTTCTAATGGGTTTCCTTCTAGCCGAAAACTCGACGAGATCCCAAGCCTCATTTTTGTGCAAAGATGCCATTTCATCAACCATGGCCTCTTTCCAAAGTTTTCCATCATCTAAATCCACAGTTCTAGGATCATCATCAGTAACAAACAAAGAAAAATTTGAACAGAAAGCAGATGGACTATATCTTTCTGGTTGCCTTATTTCTCAAACTGATATTCTCGCAGCTGGAGTGTGGCTCTTCATCTTCTGATTCCTCCTCTGTTGTAGAGTCTGATTCTTCCTCCTTTAGCTGAAAGTCTAACTTCTTAGGTTCCTTTGGTTGGACTTCATGTTTAATAACATCTTTCACCTCTCTGAACACCACATCTCGGATGTACACAACCTTCCTTGTTACAGGGTTCCAAATCTTATAACCCTTTAAACCATCATTATACCCGATAAAGATGCACTTTTCAAATTTACTATCCAACCTGGTTCATTTCTCCTTTGGAACACGTACATATGCATCACATCCAAATACCATGAGATGTGAAAGAGAGGGTTTCTTACCAGTCCATACCTCTTGTGGAGTCTTATCCTCCAACGCTGATAAAGGTGACCCGTTGACCAGGTAACATGCAGTATTCATCGCCTCTGCCCAGAATTCCTGTCCTAACCTGGCACCACTGAGCATGCTTATTTCCGTTTCCATCAACATATTATTCATTCTTTTCGCAACTCCATTTTGCTAAGGTGTATATGGAGTAGTCTTCTGCCATGGTATACCACACTTCTTATAGAATTCTTCAAATTCCTTGCTGCAAAATTCTTCACCATTATCTGTCCTCAGCACCTTTATCTTCTTCTCTATCTGGTTTTCCACCAGAGCCTTAAATTCTTTAAACCTGTCAAAGAGTTCACATTTCTTATTAAGGAAATATGTCAATGTATTCCTTGAGAAGTCATCTATAAATGAGATAATGTACATAGACTTACCCAGTGATGGAACCTTCACAGGTCCAAGCACATCATTGTGCATAAGCTCTAGTATTTTTTTCTCCCTCTTACCACCAAAAGGGAAACTCACCCGATTCTGCTTCCCACATACACAATTTTCTTAGAAATCAAAATCCAAAGAGCTATTACTCATACCTTCTACCATACCTTTACCATGAAGTATTCGAAGGCCCTTCTCTCCAATATGTCTAAGCCTTTGATGCCACAAGATGGTCTTCTCTCCAGAGACCACTAGATTTTCTGCTCCACTTTCAAGAACCACAGAACTGTCGCACCCATCAACAACTGTGCTACCTTGCAGCTTGTACATAGTTCCAATCCAAACTCCCTACATCAATACCAGTGCTCCCAAAACCATCTTGCAGGTATCCTTCTCGAACATTTTTTTTACACCTACATCATCCAACTTGCTTAAAGAAATCAGATTTCTGGCCAATGCAGGAATATGTAGAACACCCAAAAGTGTTATAACCCTTCCACCTTTCAATTTCAACTTTACTTTTCTGCGACCAATGATTCTAGCCTTCTTATCATCCCCCAAGAAGACATCACCACCATCATATTTCTCATACTCGCAAAACCACTCTCTATGGGGAGTGAAGTGAAAGGATGCACCTGATTCAATCAACCATGCCTCATGATCTACACATGTACTTGAAGAAACCAAGTACACATCCCCACCTTCATCTGATTTGGTTTTCGCCTTTGCAGAAGGAGCATCTTCAGATCTCTTTCCTTTATCAGGAGCTTTAGATTTATATTCCCTTTTGTAGTGCCCTTTCTTTCTGCATTTCCAGCACACCACCTTTACAGGTTTTCCTGGAGATTTATATCTCCCTCTAGATTTAGATCTCCCACTTCATTACTTACTTTTGTTTCCATTCTAGGACTGTCCTCATATAGACAAGGCATCACCATTCTGGCTCTCTATATTTTTCTATCTCATCTCCTCCGTCAGCAAGGATGAGACTATTTCATCAAACTGCAAGACAGTTGCATTGCTACCTATTGCAATAACCAGACTATCCCACGAATCTGGTAGAGAACACAACAAACTAATGCACTTATCTTCATCTAGAATTTTAATATCAACATCTGCTAACTGACTTACCATAGTATTAAATGCATTTATATGCTCTATCACCAAGTCTCCATCTTTCATCCTCAGGTTATACAACTTTTTCCACAGGAACAGTTTATTCACCAGAGACTTAGATTGGTACAAAGTCCCTAACTTGTCCCACAAAGCCTTCACCGTAGCTTCCCCTGATACATTTAGCAATACTGAATCTAAGACACACAATCGTATTTTTCTCTTTGCCTTTTGATCCAACTTCTTCCATTCTTCATCGAACACTCCCATTGGTTTAGTACCCAGATCTACCATGATCCACTGATATTTATCCACCAACAAATCCTCCATCTTGAGTTTCCATAACTCAAAACTCTGACCATTAAATTTCTTGATCTCTATCTCTCCATTGCTTGCCATCTTCTTTCACCACCAGAATTGATCTCATAGATCTCCCACTGAACAGGGTCTACCATAGGCCCAAGCGAAACCCCTCAACAACAAAGGCGTCCCCTTGAAGCCAAAACAACTCCGATAACAAATGTAGGTTTTAACCCCGTACAGAAATTACCTGCATACGAATTCTAAAACACAGAAAATAAACAATGCGGGAGCATAACACATAAAACACATATACACAGAGATTTTCCCCTAGATCCAAAAACTGGGACTACTATCATGATTTTTCATTATGTTCCTTTCAGTTTTATAATACATATTTATACATGCCAAAGCATCCAATACCATGGACCGAAAACCATCGCATCGAAAAAACATGTGCAAAAATCATGCACAAAACCATAGGTGGGTCCGCCCAACCTAACATAGATTCCAAAACCAAATTTTTTTGGGGCGCTGCCCCGGACCCCATAGAGTGGGGTTATGGCAACCCCTCAAACCCCATGTGACCTCCCCCCCTCTAACCCATGGTTAACTATGTGGGCTAGTAGTTGAAAGAATATAACATAACCCAATAGGGAATGCATGTCAAGGGAGATATTCAAGCAAATCAATAAACAAGAAAAATAGGAAAATGCAAATGAAAATGTTTGAAGTTTGAATATACATGCAAAAAAGTAAGAGTGTGCATGAAAGACATTATGTGACTATATCATGGTGTCTCGACACACTGTGAGTCAAATAGATACAAGCACAAACTTTCGAATTGTGAAGATGGGCGAACATAAAGAAAGAAGAGAATTTTTATTTTGTGACAATGCTCGCCACGTATGACTCCTTCCATGATTCAACAATAGGATTATGTAATACAGATGGAGGATGTGGAAAATGTAAGACATACTGATTTTCAATAGGTTTGATAGAGTGATGAGGGGCCTCAAAATATTCAATACTATTCTAATTGGAAGTGAAGCTAACCTCAAGGCTACGAGAACCTGACACAAGCATCAGTTGGGGCTGAAGTGATTCAATAGCTTGAGGAAGTTCCAACTCATCAAAAAGTAGATCATCGGAGATCGGAGGATGAGAAAGATTAGCAATGGAAAAATTGGGTTCATGACCAAATGAGTGAATCGAGAGGTCACGACATACACAAATAGAAAGTTCAAGATCACAGACGAAGGCATCATCATGATATGATGAATCAAAAAGACGGGAAGATGAAAAACCATAAATTCGACCCTTTAAGTTTTCAGAAAGATGAGATGAGAGGTTGGGAAGATCAAGAGTAGAAGATTCATCATCTCAACATCTGGATGAATACCTGACATCCCACTTGTTCTATGAATGATCGAAAATAGTAACATCATCAAAAACTAAATTTTCACAAGATTCAAAAAAAATGACAAAATCGGGAGAAACGTAAAGATGATGAAGGAGAGGTGCGGAAGGAGGAGAAGCATCAATCATTACATATTCTTGTTCATCTATGGACTCCCCCACATAGTCATCTTGAATGATATCACAAGTTGGCTACTCAACACCAACTCCGTCCAACACTTGATCCTCGTGAACATCAAAAGAGAGATTTGAAACAAGTGAAGATGAAAGATCAGAGGGACCAAAGGAGGGAGGATGAGGAGATAACACTTCATCATAACAACCAAACTCACAATCCAAGCCTGCACTAAAATTCTGAGTATCCTGGGTGGGAGAAGGTGGTGGTAGATCAGCAAATTAATTACTAATCTCTCCCGCCTCAACTTGCGAAATAGGAGTTGTTTGATGAGAAGATGACAAAGAGTCACTTGGAACAACAAGCTTTTACATCGCAGATTGAGAAGGTCTAACACCAAGGTATGTTGGGAATGGTTCAAAAGATTCTAGCTCGTGCATATTTTCTAAAATGAGAATAAAATATTAAAATATTCTTGACAGGAAATTCCAATATACTTCATCTTTCTTAAATTCAAAGGAAAGATGCATGAAACAATTCTGAAAATGATGCACTGATTCATCAGCTGATTTTGGCAATTCTAAAATATTCTTCCATAGGCATTTTTGATCATACATGTCAAAAGCACAAATAATTTCTATGAAAAGATGTTCAAAAGAGTATATGGAGGGATCGTTCACTATGTGATACCATTTCCTTACATGCCATTCAAACGTGATGATGAAAAAACCCATAGCCAACATCCTCACAGTGGATGTTTTGCTTTGTGCAGAATTGAATAAAATGAGCAATATGCTCAAATAAGGTTGTCTCATCCTTGCCATTGAATTTGAGAGCTTATAATTCATCTATGATACTCGCTGGCACTTGAAAACTTACGTTTCTAGAAAAACATGTCAGGGTTATGATTGTGGAAGAAGTCATTAAATGTTTGCAGAAATTCAAAGCACACTTCAAGGGAGAAACTTGCAATCTGTCCCTCCTTCTAACGCTAGAAATGTTGACGGTGTTATACCCACCAAAATTGAAGGGATCTCCCTGATACAAAGTCCCAACTAGACCTCACACATTTGGAGTAGGAGTCCGAAAAGTGGGTGGTAATGTCATGCCCTGATTGCAAAAATGCATAGAGTGAAGTATGGTAACTTTCGATAAGAGAAAGTGTGCGACCTTGTGGGGAGTTAAGTGCGATGCATGAAGGTTACAACACATGAAGGTAAAAGGTTGTGTGCCCCTTGGAAGCATGTAATATTCCACAAGATACAATGATGAATTAATAGAACAACAAGCATTAAAAAAGATTCATAAAAATGCAAATGAAATAGTTCATAATCATAGGAATAAGTTAAATAACATACATTGCAAACACAACAGGGTTAGTCCTACTATATTCACAACATATTCTTGAAAGCTTGTTGGCTTTGATTTTATTATTATCACTTAAAGTTCCACTCATATATACACCATTGACGGACCACTAGCCCCAATAGTGAAACATTAAAGTCAAGAACACTTGCTCCCCCAAAGAAGTATACTTTCTCTATGCTACAAAGAATCCAAGGCTCTTCAAAATACTCCCAAGCTCCTTCTAAGCCTAAGACTAGCCAAACACTTGGCTCCCAAAAACCTGCGGCATGAGTTATGAGGTTCTATTTATAAAAATAGGGGGTGACTCTTCAACTTCCCTTTGTGAACATTTGACTACCCTTGTGACTCTTCAACTTATTTACAAAATGACTCTTTACAATACATCATGCCCCTTCATATTCCAATATTAACACTTGGAATTTCACTTTTACAAATAATTACAAATAATAGTACATTTTACATGTTTACCCATATAAGACAAAATAGGGTATTGACAATTTGACAGCCTAACAAGACACAACACTATGATGCTTGAGTTTGGGAGAACTCTAGCTCAACAAGCTTCACTTGTTGCTTCTCAATCACATATTGGTTCCAAACTTGGTATTGTGCGTTGACATCTATAAACTGCATGATGGCGTCCAGCTAGAAGTAGACTCTAGCCTCCATAGCATCTGAGTATTATGACTTGGATCCATTCTTAATCTCTTTCTCAAATAGGAGAAACATTATTCCGATGCTAGCCGTTGTCAGGAAACTTATAGATTATGTAGCAATTTCTTACTCTTGATCATCCAATACTGAGTGTTTGATCTCATCACACACGCAAAGGCCACATTAGTTTCGACAATGGCATTTGGATTCTTGCTCGTGTCTTCCACTATCACCCTTTTTCTAATGAATGCAAGTGATGCATGACAATCTAGAAATTGTTCTCTTCATGCTTGTATAATCCTCTTTTGAAGTTCATTATATCACATATTGTACACATCCATTAACGGATCATCATCAAGAGGAGCTATGTCCCCTTCCTCGCTCAGGGCTAGCACTACGATTGGAGGTGGTGGAGACTGAATGGTGAGTTGTGGTGCACTGGGAATAACGTCAACATCTTCATCCTGTGGTTATAGTTCCAACTCCGTGTCTAAAACTTCTATCAAGTCTTCGATCTATTAAGCAAGCTCCCAATCCTGCATTTGTTCACTCTCTCCCTCTCTTGCTAGCTAGTTCTTCTCTTGCTCTTTAACTTGAATCAGCACCGCTTCTTATGCCATTGCACCTTTCCTTTCTTATTCTTCCTGCTTTTGCTTCTCCTATTTTTCTCTCCTTCTTTGTTCCCTCAGTTCTTGTTTTGCTAGCTTCAATCTTAGTTTTGCTTCCTATCAGCTCTATTTTTCTCTCTTCTTCACTTTGATCTCTGTATCCTCTACTTCCTCTTCACTTCTGCTGCTATTTTTCTTTCATAAGGATTTGATCTGCTTTCATCTAGTAGGTTTGTCCTCCCCCTAGATTATCAACAACCTATCTCTTTCCCTTATGCTGCATGGGATTGCTACCTTTTGTCGATGTTACTTTCAAAGTCGTCCTCTAGATTTTCCTCAAGGATATTTGCTGAAAGATATTCATTAACTTGTTGTCATATTAGTGTTGACTCCTTTTCTATAAATAGTTTAGTGTTTGCATATATTGACAAGTCTACTAGTGTTTTTTCAATTTCTTCCCCGGTACTACTTTCAATGGTCTTTGTTGAAGCAACATGCTTTCGTTCCATGGTAACAATGACTGCCATAGAGAAGTGTTTTACAAGTGTGATATCTGTGGGACAAAAAGGACATGCATAGCAAGCAAACATTAGCTTCAGCAAATCAACTTTTAAGGCATGATCAAGCAGCAAAGTGGGCATATCATGAGAGGGATTGCACAATTTTCACTAGTAAGAGGGACTGGCTTCCTCTGGGAACTATGCACTGTGTAGTCCCACATAGCGATGGATGAAGCTCGTGACTTGAGACTATACAATGCGCACTTCAGGAAGGGCAGTGGTCTGAGAGAGACTGCACATTACATAGTCTCAATGGCTAGGGAAGCAGGTTGAGCCTTAGAATTGCACAATGTGCAGTTGCACTAACATATACTGCACACTGCATAGTTCTAGTGCCCAAGCTCTCGACTTCAGCCTTAGGATTGCACAGTGCCCAGCTTGGCAAAGTGAACACTGACAAAGTAAAGCATAAATATTGCCAAGGGAAGTGTGGAAAACAAGCACAACTCATTGATAGTGTTTTCTTGAGTGAATATATGACTAAGTATGAATGAATCATGATAGATCAAATCTATAAACTGGATAAATAGAAAGAAAATAAAATTGTTGAAGAGAGTCGCCACAACGACGACTGTCAGTGCAAAAACAAAGAAACTGATGCGACACTTATGAAAGGTAAAGGTAACTTGAAAGAACACTTCTACAAGCTAAAATATGTTGGAACACCAACATCCATGAAGAGAAACAAGCAAAAGAAGACTCACACAAGTGAAACAACAAAAAGCGAAAAAAGATGATAAAACAAAAGCTCACATGGAAAAGCGACAACAACTCCTTTAAATGTTCCTTGATCTCCTCAGGAATGCTAGAGCTCAAAGATAACATGCTCAAATGAGCTCTAGAGTCATCAATGAACTATGTTTGAGAAAATCATGGTTTATGAGGTGCATGCCTAAAAGTAAGGAAAAACGACACTCAGCTGAAACTTTTAAAATTAACAGTGTTCCACCTTTGGGAAAGTAATTTAATGGATCCCTACTTCCTAGGAATGATTTTTTTTAGTTTTCTTGTTTTTCCGGGGAAACTTGCCATGCACGGTACCTGGAAAGATTGAACAATCCTTGGGAATTGGACAACTTTCTTGCTCACTACCATTGCGCAGTTTCTAAGCTCAAGGGATGCATTATGCAATTTCTAGGCTTAGTGTTGGGCTGCCTTCCATGACTGTGCAATTTCTGAGCTCAAGGAAATCTATGAGTCAAAACTATGCAATTCCAATCATCAACATTGCTTTCCCTCAAGGATTGTGCAGTTTCTGGAGGCAAGCCCATAACTATTGTAAGGCCAAGTTAGGAGGTTAGCTTGTGTCTTAGAAATATCAGTTAAGTGTGACAACAAGTGAACGCAAGAACAAGCGAAAAACATAAGTCTCAATCAAAGAAAGAATACTTAATAATAATGCAAGATAAGCTCTTGCGAATAGAAAGCTAGGCTCCAAAATCTAAGTATATAGAAAATTTTGAAAAGTGGTTGTAGTTGCTACAACACCTTATAGTAGTTCAATAGAACATAAATCTAGCAATTGACGTTTCAAATAATTTACAAGTTCTTTGAGATAAATTAAAATATAGAAAATAATTTTAGTAGTTCATTGGAGTAATAAATTATGTTATATATTCCACACAGGAAAAGAAAAATATTCTCTTGTTTATATAAATGAAAAAAGAAATATGTTGGTACTAGTTCAATGATGTCATGTGCATAGAAGAAATATGTCCTCGAATATTCTTTGGAACTAGAAATAGTCAATGTTAAAGATATAAATGGAGGATTTCTAAAGATAAGAACATACCAAGTTTTCCTATATTATTAAATGGACAAAGTTTCTTGGGTACTTTGTTTGTAGACAATATCGATGTTTGACATTGTGCATCATCAAGATTTTATTCATAGATTTCTCCTATTTTCCATCGGTGAAAATTTATATTTAGATTAAAATAAATGATAATCAAGTAAACATTTATGGAAGAAATGCTTATACTGTTAGAACTGAAGATGAAGCGTTGCATCCTAATCAAGTAGAATCCTCAATCGAGAAGATTAACAAAGTCAAGAAAAACCTTTATGGGAGAGATGTCTTCCTTTTTTTTAAAATTGAAATATTAGTAAAATACATCTAAACCTATAAATGCATTTTGGTTCTGAGAATATTTTTGAAGAATTTAAGGGTAGCCTGCAAATGATGGCAAGAAATTTATTGTACATGTAATAATTTAAAATTTTATATTTTATATCATTTTATAAGTCGAGAGATCAATTTTTTTTATGTACAATTTTTTTTTTAAATAAAAAATATAATGTGTTATTTCTTATTGTTTAAATTGTATTTTTGAATGCAATATAGAGAATATATAAGATCAAATAAACTTTTTAACCATAAAAACTCATTTTCTTATTAAAATGATTTTTATTATTAATATAATTGTAAGTATATATCAATATTCGTAGGTATTAAAATATTTCACTGGTAACCCACATTGAATATTTTTTTATGTGCAATATTAAAATAATTTATTTTAACAAATGTTTTTTTATATATAGATATATGAAGTTGATATCAACATAAATTATTAACATGGATCTTCAAATAATTTATTTAAATATCCTCTTCAAATATTTTTTAAAATTATAGTGTTTAAGCATTTTACTCATACATTTTTTGTATTTCTAATTACTTTAAAGCATTCTTTCTTTTTAATAATAGCCAACATTATTTTCCTATTTAGAGTATAATTTTTTATTTTTTATGTTTTTTATTTTTATAAAAAAAGAATGACAGATGGATAAACTTACACTTCCTCATAGAATAAACCTCTTAATTCAATTACTGAAAATTTGATTTATTCACACACTTTTAAAAAAATAAAAGATATACAAAAACTTTTAAAAATTTAGAAGATTTACCAAAACTTTATCAAAAAAATCTACTATTATGGACTTAAATTGTCTAAAAAAGATGGATATTTGTCGGAAAAAAATAACATTATTTGGACTTATCATAGCTAAAGAAAGGATTTAGATACACGATTGGGTTTTCATTAATTTACAAAGTTTTCCAAATATTAATTTACAAAGTTTTCCAAATGGATTGAAGGACGAGATACAAGTGCAAACATTCGAGGGAGCCCCGTGTTATGTTCTACAAAGGATAAGCAAAAGATGCTTCCTTGGATTGAACATACGATAATAGATATAAATAAAAATGACTTAAAAAAAGTTATTCCTTGCATGGCATATGAGATAGGATCTACCAAAATAATAAAGAAAAAGAAGTATAATACTTTCCCAAATATACGATAATAGCTATAAATAAAAATGACTCAAAAAGTACGGTATTCCTTGCACTGCATATATGATAGGATCTACCACAATAATAAAGAAAAAAAGTATAATACTTTCCCAAATATACGATAATAGCTATAAATAAAAATGACTCAAAAAGTACGGTATTCCTTGCATTGCATATATGATAGGATCTACCAAAATAATAAAGAAAAAAAAGTATAATACTTTCCCAAATTAAGAATTTCTCAAAAAGAATCCATGGAAATTTGATATTATTTGGATTTGACGATTTTCTTTAGGAAATTAAAGAAAAAGAAGAAATTTATGTGAAATCTATATGTATGCGCATGTAATTTCAAAGGTGCCAAATTAAATATTCTTATAATCATAAACAAATAAACAAATATTAATAGTAATGTGATTTGTTGAATTTAAGTTTTTATGATCTATATAAATTTTTGAGAAGAATTTTTGGCGGAAATCATATTATAATATTTTTGTTGATGCGTTTCGAACTAATGAGTGTGGTTCATCCTCCGGAGAAGTTGAAGAATTAGATCATGGCTGCATGTTAAATAGGTGAGCAGATCTTCCAATGGCTATATTTGATTAGGCAATGGCTATATTGGACTACGCAATTTGACTAGCCAACAATTTGACTCGCCAATGAGACTAGGCCGAGGAAAAGAGACACGAAAAATTATTTTTGTTACAATTATTACCAAAAATTTTGTTATATTTATTACCAACATTTGAATAAAGGTAAAGTATGTATTTAATAATCAAGAGAATGAAACAATTAGTTATTACCAAAGCTTTTCTCTAATTATAATTATATAAATGAATGGTTAGTTAATTATTATGAAAGTTATTTTTTTTAAATATTTATTACCAAAAAATTAATCACTAAATCAAACATTAATCATTAATAACCTTAAATCATTAATATAATATGTGTATATATATATATATATATATATATATATAATGCAAGTAAGTTTCTTGTTATATTATTATTATAAATAGAAATTGTAAGAATTAACTCCTAAGACTCTAATCTATTAATAGACCTATCTAAAATAAAAACATAAGTCAATGATATAATATGAAAACAAACACACACACACACACACATATATATATATAATAATGTTTATTAAACCTAATAAGTTAAATGATGGACCACTAATTAAGATTAAGGAATCTAAATGTATTGAGAAGAGGCAAATTCCTTAAAATTCTTGAAGAAGAATAGGGTTGGTTAATTCATTTATAGTTAACTATATCCAAAAAGTGGGGGGCGGAATTAATAGTTAATATCAATTTTTAGGAACAAAATGAATATTCATAATTCATCTGTTCATACATTAAGGTTAATGAAAAGGATAATTCATCTAGAGGGAGTGAAAGAAACTTGAAACCACAGAATAAAGACTAAAAATAGAGAAACTAGAAGGGAAGAAATGGAAAACGAACTATCAAGGGGATGGGGGGAAAACAAGGATGACACGGGTTGGGGACAGGGGGGAAGTGTCGGGAAGCGGCTAGGAGGAGAGGGCAAGGATACAACAATTACTAATTTTCCAGCGATCATCTCTATTGAGGTTACACGACCTTTTTTCGATTTCTATTGCTTCTCTAAATTTCTGGTTATGGAAATGCACTACCTTTTATGCATTGAGGAGGCTCGTGTTATTGCCAAGGTGCCGCATTTCCATCACCGGAAATTTAGGGAAGCCATAAAAATCGAAAAAAGGCTAAGTAACCTCAATAGAGATAATGACTGGAAAATTAGTAGTTGTTGGATCCCTGCCCTCTCCTCCTAGCCGCTTCCCTGCCTTCCCCCGTCCCTAGCCCATGTCTTCCTTGTTTTTCCCCCTCATCCCCTTGATTGTTTGTTTTCCATTTTTCCCTTCTCATTTCTCTATTTTTAGTTTTTATTCTATGGTTTCGAGTTTCTTTCACTCCCTCTAGATGAATTATCCTTTTCATTAACCTTATTGTATGAAAAGATGAATTATGAATATTCCTTCTATTCCTAAACGTTGATATTAACTATTAATTCCGCCCCCAATCCTCCCCCACCTGCCCACAACTATAAATGAATTAACCAACCTTATTCTTCTTCAAGAATTTTAAGGAATTTGCCTCTTCTCAATACTTTTAGATTCCTTAATCTTAATTAGTAGTCCATTATTTAACTTATTAGGTTTAATAAACCTACCTACATATACATACATACATACATACATATATATATAATTGATTTATGTTTTTATCTTTGATAGGTTTATTAATAGGTTAGGGTTTTGGGAGTTAATTCTTACCATTTATCTTTATGATAATAATATAACAAGAAACTTAGTTGCATAATAACTAACTAACTATTTATATATATATATATATATATATATATATATATATATATAGATATAGATATATATATATATAATTCCATATTATATTAACCATTTAAGGTTTTTGATTTTATAATTATATATATAGTCAATTCATGATATACATATATATTTATTTATTATTCCATATTACTGATTTAAGGTTATTAATGATTAATGTTTGATTTAGTGATTACACTTTTTGGTAATAAATATAACAAAAACTAACTTTCATAATAATTAACTAACTATTTATTTATATAATTATAATTAGACAAAAGGCCTAGTAATAACTAATTGTTTCATTCTCTTGATTATTAAATACATACTTTACCTTTATTCAAATGTTGGTAATAAATATAACAAGAATTTTGGTAGTAATTATAACAAAAATGACTTTTCCTGTACCTTTCCCTCGATCTGGCCATGTTGGCCAGTTAAATTTAGTCGTTTCTCAATGAAATTGCCGAGTCCAATATAGTTGTTTCCTAGTCAAATATAGTCGTTCGAAGATCTGCTCTCCCTATTTAACATGCAGCCATGATCTGATTCTTCAACTTGTCCTAACAATGAATCATACTCATTAATTTGAAAAAAATATTATATATACACTTTATTTCGAAATTTCGAATACTTTCAAAGTTGTAATAGTAATGTAATTTATTTCAAAATTTAGAGTATTTTCGAAGTGGTTTCACTTTAGAGTAAGAATAAATTTAATGCGTATAGATGGAATGTTGAAAAAACCATAAGTGGCTCAAGTATGGAACTAATCATATTACGGGGTGGAATCTTTAGTTACATTGTTTCACTTTTAACACTAAATACAAGGTAAGATTATCTTGATTAATTTTTTCAAAACGAAGTAGAAAATGAGGAGGTCATAGTTAATGTATGTGATGAAGTAATAGATTTTTGTAATGATTGTTTTACATACATGACTTGAAAGTCCAACGGAAACATATATTTTAGAATTAAAATATATATATATATATATATATAAATAATTTTGGAAACAATTATATATGAAGTATTTTTATAGTAAGTATTTGTTAATTATAAAATCACAATATATAATTGTTTTCATATGAAGTATTGTTACAATATGTATTTTTTAATCATAAAGGTAGGTTTACATATAGGAAAAGTGTTTTAAAATCATTTCCCTCATCTTTTTCATATAGAAATTTATGTGAAATATAATGAATTAATTAGATATAGGAGAATTATATGGGTCATATTTGACTCTAATATCTTTAATCGAGAAATGATTTTATCTTCTTTTTTGGAAATTTATCTAAAACTTTTTTATTTAAAATAGAATTTAGATATTTTTTATATACATTTACTTGCATCTTTACTTTCTAGTATTATTATGATGATGTACTTTATACACTCTATGGAATCATTTTCTCTTATTTTTCTCTTCAATTAATGCAATACTCATATACATTGGCTTGCATCTTTACTTCCTAGTAGCTATTATGTACCTTGATACACTCTATGGAATCATTTTCTCTTATTTTCCTCTTCAATTAATGCAATGCTTAAGAATTTTGAATGATTATATCTTCCAACAAGGACTTCTATCAATTTATCCACTTGCACCATTTGATATATTTTATGATTATAATATACATGAAATCTATCACATGGATATCACATGACAAGAAGGAATGATGATTACCATACACATCAAAATAATCACATGGATATTGGATGACAAGGAAGAAACATGACATTATATGTGGTAACTACATACATAAAGAAGGCTTGTTAGCTAATATTGTGTAGACATAAAAGAAAGTGTTTCTCTTATGGAATTACTGGTAATAAGTTAAGATAATTACTCGTTGTACCCACCAAGTCCTTTGAAAAATAATTTTTATACTTCTTTCACTCATAGCCAAATAAAAAATCTATATAGCAAGTTGGCTTGGTCTCTCATTTGAAATATTAATAAATTGCATTTGTGTTAGAATATTCTTAAGTCAGGTTTTAGTCTAGACGTTGTTACAGAAACACGAGCTTTAAAGAACTATAAAGATGTAATTTTAGTTAAGTTCCTATTCTAGAGCTTCTTTCCTATCTAAATCTTGTTTCTTTCTATATAAATTTTCTATAATAATTTTTTATATCTAATGGATATAATATCTAAGTTTATGTGTGCGTTGAGGTGTAACCTTTGTCGTGGAGAGTTAGGGTGCAACATGGAGCTTATGGTTGAGTGGAATTTCCCTCTTTGATAGCCAATTTCTTGACAATTTCTAGATAAAAAAGTATTTATAAATGTGCCTACAAATTATTCTAAAATAATGATATTTATATCAATTTTTAATTTCTTTAGATATATCTACATGACTAAATGATTAATTATTCCAACATAAGTTAGTACTTTCATACATATGTTAGGTGATGAATTGATAAGATATTGATCAATGACCTAAGTGATAGCTCAAATTTCAAAGTGTTCAAAAGAGTGTTGAACTTGAGCAACCGGATAGATCATTTCTTCCTGATTCCGGTGCCATGGATGTTTCAAAAAATTGACACTGTATGAAGGAGTTATTGCAATTTGAAAAGTCCAGTGAACTGCAATTTTCGAAGATTTGACCAAGAATAATTTGGCTTTTCAAAAAATTAAAAAGAGTATATTCCTTGGAATATTCCCTTTTCGAGACCAATCAGGTGCTAACACGTGGCAAGCTTGGAGGCCACCAAGTAGCCCTGGAATGGTTATGCAAAAATTTGTTAGGGGTCTGACAAAATCGAACCTATGACCTACGACAAGACAAGAGAACGCTCTACCAACTCTGCCCAACATTGTTTCTTAACATGTTATGGTTACATTGCATATTTGTGTTATAATGGTTGGAGGATTTGGGGTTAGGACTGCCAGTCGTCCCTAGAAAACCATTCACATGAAATCCCCATGCAACCTAACTGCCAATTATAAAACCGTCCCATGTGGCTAAATGTTAACATGACCACCAATTCTATGGAGAGTTCGCATAAATGTCGGGGTTATAACACCCTCATGTGTGCGCCCAACAGCTATGGTAATGGCTACCTCCAATGGTTGACCTTGGCAGAGTGAATAAAAAGGTGATATTCTATGTTTAGCTGGAGTTAGGTGCAATTCACCCAATTTGGTGGACTATCCCTAAGGGATATTGACTAAATGCACTTCAGGAGCAGTTTTCAACTAGAGAGAGTGATATAAGAGGCTAGATAGGCTAATTGGAACCTTCTGGAGCCAATGGAATAGTGCAGATAAACTAAAGAAGTCATCTTCATAGATGTTTTCATCGAGGGAGATTTTGGACCTTAGGGCCACCAGGAGTTGGAGGCAATTATAGGAGCTACTAGTACTCGTTCTGAGCGAACCAACAGTCATTCCTGGCTCTAATGAGAATTCTAAATCCATTACAGGGATTTTTAGAAGAATTTTATGACTTCTGAAGGCCAAGATGCTATAGGAAAGTTTTAGGCAGCCTAGTGCCAACTGTGGAGGAAGGCCTAGTTTGGGGATGTAGTGCTCATTTGGAGCAAATGATTAGTCTATTTTT
This sequence comes from Pinus tabuliformis, assembly GCA_031772625.1. NCBI lineage: Eukaryota > Viridiplantae > Streptophyta > Pinopsida > Pinales > Pinaceae > Pinus > Pinus tabuliformis. Next base: position 1,059,669,482 of record CM062811.1, on the reverse strand, counting down.
GGTGTCTGATATGTGCTGGAGACAGTTCATGAGATTTTAGTGACAGTTAAAGAATTCTGAAGGAGTTAGTGCCATCAAGAAGCTCAGGGTAGCTAAGCGCACTGATTGAAGGAATCAAGTCTATGAGAGCTTAGATCTGTTTCAAGAGTAATGATAGCCATGACAGGGATATAGATTGTATTATAATCACATTGGTTTAGTTCAATATCCTTTGGATTTAAGTGTGGAACTTGTAAAAGAAACTTTTCCATAATCCTAAAGAGTCAAGTCAAGATGACAAAAGCTCAAGGAGATGTAGCCCACGATATTGAGGTGAACTCCTAGATTAAATTTGTTGTTATGTGTGGTTGTTTATTTGCTTCATTATATGTCTGTTGTATGTGTTTAATATCAGCAGAAACAAATGGAATTAAAGCAGTTAAATGGTTAAAAACAAAAGACATACACCTGTTTCAAGTATTTTATTCCACAAATGTCATATATAAGCTAAATCATTTATTTGTTTAACTGAGTGGGAAGTTATTGCAAGAATAACAAGTTATCAATCCCCCATTTCAGATGAGGTGGTATCAGAGATGGTTGCTTGATTGATAGAGGAATAGGTTTCTTGTTTGGCTTGAAAGGTGTTTAAATAATACAAAGAATTTGATTGTCTGATTGTTTGTAAACTGATTGTTTCTTGAGTTTGTGAAAGAGAAGGGAAAGCTACTAATAGATAAGTCCAAGAAAGGAAAAGAATGAAGAAGGGCTGAAGGAATTCACCTTACCCAAAGGACCTCAAGGCAACCCTTGAAGCACAAGAGGTTTTGTTTGCAAAAGGCTGCTTGAATAAGAGTTTGACTCAACAGCCATTTCATTCAGAAGTTTTGTAAGCAGATTTTGGAAGCTTTGTGAATTTTGTTGAAGTTATTTTGTTCATTTTTATAATGACAACATCTACAAGTGAGTTTTAAAAGTCCTCCTCCTTCACAAGATTCTTTGATGAAGACATTAAGTGGGACTTGTTCATCATTATGGATATGGTGAAACAAATGTATGAAGATGAAAGAAAGAGCACAACACTTCGAGAGCAGTTGAATTCCATGAAGGAAGGGAAGAAGTTGCTTGTTGACAAGTTGCAGGAAATGGAGAGATAACTTCATATTATAAATATGAATCTAGAAAGGATGCATGAGATGGAGGGACAACTCCTTGTTGCTAAATAAGACTTAGTCAAGAATCAGTTTGAAAAGGAGGTAAACAATCCTAGTTTGTCTTCAATTTCCTCTAAGAATGTTTATGTTGGTCCTTTTGAAAAAATGGGCTATGAAGAAAAAGGATTGGCGAAACATTCACAAGGAATTCTTGAGCCAATAATGGTTAAGGAAAGGCCTAATTATTTGGGTCTTGGATATGGACAATCTCATTGAGAAAGTTCCAAATAAGCCATGAAGGCAATTGAAATAGTTCCTAGAAGGAGTTTCATTTTACGTTCTCTACCTCAAGTTTGTAAAGATTGTATTCATGAGGAATGAAATTTTTTGAAAAAAAATTTGCAAGAATAAGGTGTTCATAAGCATGCACTCGAACAAGGGAGTTGTGAAAGCTCTAAAATCATTGAAGAGATTGATGGTGTTCCAAAGGGAGCCACTTCTTCATTCGATTCACCTTCTCATGAAGGCAACAAAGGTGAAAGAGAAAGGTATAAATCTGATTTCAATCACATTTCTTTTGATTATGTTAAGCATGGTAAATTTCCACATAAGCATTGGAAAAAAATTACATGTTCCTTTTGTGGTTTAGTTAACCATAGTGTTTCTAGATGCTGGAAGAAAATGCCAACATACAGGAAAATTTAGAAGAAAAGTTGGCAAGAAGCCAAAGGTCCATTGGACAAGGAAAATTATGCTGTAAAGAGGATGAGCATGTGTTGTACTTATTGGCAAAAGCAAGGTCATATTGCTGAAAAGTGTTGGATTTTTAATCCAACAATGCTTCCACGAAATTTGAAGAAGGTGGAAAAAGAGAATGGAAAGAATGGAAAGGAAGTTTCCATAATTGATGTGTTTCAGGATGATTCACATGTCGATGTTGATGTGCAGTTAAAGGAAGCGCCTTTGATTTGGATTGGTATGAAATGGTTAGAGTTCTCATCCAATTAAAAATTGCATGTCTTTTGATTTGATACATTTCTTTGCCAATGGAATGCAAGTTGCAGTGTTTTACCAAAAAGGTGAATGAAAAATTTTAGTATGAGACTCGCTTTATTGCAGCAAAATTAAATTCATTTCAGCTTTGTAAGTACATTTCCATATGATTGAGGATCTTGTACTTATGATTGTGCTTGAGAGAAAATTGAGGAATGAAATACATGCATGAGAACTTTATGTATGAACAAAGGAATGTTGATGATTTCATTGTATTTGAACATGTATGTGTAATTGACTTGATGGTCGATTGCTTTGTTTAAACATGCATACAATGTCATATTGACTTGGAAAAGTTGATTTTGTGTCCAATATTGAAAAAGGGAGATAATGATGAAGTGTTTCCACAAGAGGTGGAATTTTTTATACTTTGAAAAATAATCATTAAGTTCTTTTTGTACATGGATGACTTGGAGAGTTAGTTGTTTGAGGAAGGCATGTTTTTGTCGGCTTATGATTTAGTCAATCACTTGTACACAAGATGTAAGAGACATGGTGATGATTCACATGATGTGAATTTATGTCATCAAGTTGTTTCTTGTATTATGTTGTTTTTGACAAGATGTCGGAAGAATATTTGTAGTAGAAAAAGTCGCCAAAGAAGTGGCTTGGTAAGAAGTGGTTTGACTTCTTGACATAGTAAAACATACTTCATTGGTACATATGCAAATTTCAATTAAGTATGCATGTATTTATGATGTAATCTCATGTTTGTTTCAGCCAGCTTGGGTCGATGATCAAGGAAGTGATGTTCAGCTACTTCTGTAAATTTCTCAACAAGAATTTCTGAATGAGTTCAGGGAAGATAGTCTTTAACAAGAGGACAAGCACATCTAGGAAGGGAAGTGTTGACTACCTTCGAGTTTTGGTTCAAAGGCACTAGCCATGCAAGGCAAGTGTATGGAGGCTAAAAAGGAGAGGGTTTTGTACTCTCATCTACTGTACACATCAATATATCAGTCTTTTGGGGTCCAAAAGATTCCTAATCGGGAGGAGTGATAAGATATTGATCAATGACCTAAGTGATAGCTCAAATTTCAAAGTGTTCAGAAGATTCTCGAACCTGAGCAACCAGATATATCTTGTATTCCTAATTTTGGTGCCACGAATAGTTCGAAAAACCAACACTGTATGAAGGAGTTATCGCAATTTGAAAAGTCCGGTAAACTATAATTTTTGGACATTCGACCAAGATTAGTTTAGCTTTTAGAAAATTAAAAAGAGTATATTCTAAGGAATATTCCCTAGAATATTCCTTTTGGGGACCAATCAGGTGCCGACACGTGGCAAGCTCTGAGGCTGCCACATGGCCCTAGAATGGTTATGCAAAATTTGTTAGGGGTCTGACAGAATCGAACCAGCGACCTCCAGCAAGATAGGACATGGCTCCACCAACCTCACCCAACGTTGTTTCTTAACATGTTACAGTTACATTGCATATTTGTGTTATAACGGTTGGAGGATTAGGGGTTAGGACCGCCAACAGTCTTACTCGCCAGCGGTCCCCATAAAATTATTCACATGAAATCTCGACACAACCTAACTTCCAATTATAACGCCCTCCCATGCGGTTGAATGTTAATATGACTACAAGTTCTACGGAGAGTTAGCTTAACTGGTGGGGTTATTCCCCCCTCAATTGCATGGACAACAATTATGGTAACAACTCCCTCCGACAGTCTAGCTTGGTGGAGAAGATAAAAAGGTGTATATGCTAATTTTAACTGGAGTTAGGTGCAGTTCACCAAATTTGGTGGAGTATCCCTAGGGGATGCTGACTAAATGCACTCTAGGAGCATTTTTCGACCAGAAAGAGTGAAACAAGAGGCTAGCTAGGCTAATTGGGGCCTTCTTATGCCAATGAAACGGTCCAGAGAAGCTGAATAATTCATATTCATAGATATTTTCATCCAAGGAGATTTTGGAACTCAAGGCCACAAGGAGTTGGAGGTAGTTGTAGGAGCTACTAGTATTCGTTGTAACTAAACCAATAGTCATTCCTAATTGTAGTGAGAATTCTAAATCTAGTGCAGGGATTTTCAAAATCATTTGAATACTTCTAAAGGCCGAGATGCTACAAGGAAGTTTCAGGCAGCGTAGTGCGAATCGTGGAGGAACACCTAGTTTGGGGATGTAGTGCTCATTTTGAGCAAATGATCAGTCTAAATTTAGTTTATGATATGCACTGGAGATAGCAGATGAGGTTTCAATGATAGTTAAAGAATTTTGAAGGAGTTAGTGCCATCAAGAAGCTCAGGGTAGCTCAGTGCACTGATTGAACTAATTAAGTCTAAGAGAGCTCAAATCTGTTTGCAAAGTAATGACAACCATGACATGGATATAGATGGTATTCTAAGCCCATTGATTCAGTTTAGTAACCTTTGGAGTTGAGTGTGGAACTTGTAAAAGAAACATTGCCATAATCCCAAAGAGCGATATCAAGATGACAAAAGCTCAAGGAGATGTAACCCACGATATTCGTGTGAACTCCTAGATTAAATTTGTTGTTGTGTCATTGCTTATTTTCTTCATTATATGGCTATATATGTGTTTAATATTAGCAGAAACAAATGGACTTAAAGCACTTAAAAAATTAAAAACGAAAGACATACACTTGTTTCAAGTATTTAATTATGCAAATGTCATATATAAGCTAGATCATTTATTTTCTTAATTGAGTGGGAGGTTCTTATAAGCATAACAAGTTATCAAACCCCCATTTCAGATTGGGTCATATCAGATCTAATTGCTTGATTGATAGAGCAATAGGGTTCTTGTTTGACTTGAAAGGTTTTTAAACAGTACAAGGAATTTTACTATTTGACTCTTTGTAAACTGACTTTTGCTTGAGTTTGCAAAGGAGAAAGGAAAGCTACTGACCGATAAGTCCGAAAAAGGACAAGAAGGAAGAAGGGTTGATGGAATTCACCTAGCCCAAAGGACTTCAAGGCACCCCTTGAAGCACAAGAGGGTTTGTTTGCAAAAGGCTGGTTGAATAAGTGTTTGACTCTACAGCCATTCAGTTCAAAAGTTTTGTAAATAGATTTTGAAAGCACTGTGAATTTTGTTGAAGTTATTTTGTTCATTTTTATAATGATAACTTCTACAAGTGAGTTTTCAAAATCCTCCTCCTTCACAATATTCTTTGATGAAGACATGAAGTAAGAATTGTTCATCACTATGGATATGGTGAAACAAATGTATGAAGATGAAAGGAAGAGCACAAAACTTCGAGAGAAGTTCAATTCCATGAAGGAGGAGAAGCAGTTGCTTCCTAAAAAGTTGTAGGAAATGGAGAGACAACTTCATATTGAAAATATGAATCTACAAAGGATGCATGAGATGGAGGCACAACTCCTTGTTGCCAAAGAAGCCTTAGTCAAGCATCAATTTGAAAAAGAGGTAAACAATCCTAGTTTGTCTCCAATTTCCTCTAAGAATGTTTATCTTGGTTCTTTTGAAAAAATGGGCTATGAAGGAAAAGGATAGGTAAAACATGCACAATGAATTGTTGAGCCAATAATTGTTGAGGAAAGGCCTAAGTATTTGTGTCCTGGCTATGGAAAATCTTATTGAGAAATTTCCAAAGTAGCCATGAATGCAATTGAAATAGTTCCTAGAAGGAGTTTCATTCTAGGTTCTCTACCTCAAGTTTGTAAAGATTGTATTCATGGGAAATGAAATTGTTTGAAACATACTTTGCAAGAAGGTGTTCATAAGAATGCACTCAAACAAGGAAGTTGTGAAAGCTCTCAAATCATTGAAGAGATTGATGGTTTTCCGAAGGGAGCCACTTCTTCATTCGATTCACCTTCTCATGAAGGCAACAAAGGTGAAAAGCAAAGGTATAAATATGATTTCAATCACATTTCCTTTTATTATGTTAAGCATGGTAAATTTCTACATAAGCATTGGAAAAAAAATTGCATGTTCCTTTTGTGGTTTTGTTAACCATAGTGTTTCTAGATGTTGGAAGAAAATGCCCACGTATAGGAAACTTTTGAATAAAAGGAGGCAAGAAGCCAAAGGTCCATTGGAGAAGGTAAATTATGCTGTAAAGAGGATGAACATGTGTCGTACTTATTGTCATAAGAAAGGACATATTGCTAAAAAGTGTTGGATTTCGAATCCAACAATGCTTCCATGAAATTTGAAGAAGGTGGAAAAAGAGAACGACAAGAATGGAAAGGACGTTTCCATAATTTATGTGTTTTAGGATGATTCACATGTTGATGTCGATGTGCAGTTAAAGGAAGAACATTTGATGTGGATTGGTAAGAAATGGTTAGAGTTATTATCCAATTAAAAATTACAAGTCTTTTGATTTATACATTTATTTGCCAATGGAATGCAAGTTGCAGGGTTTTACCAAAAAGGTGAATCAAAATGTTAAGTATGAGACTCAATTTATTGCAACAAAATTATATCCATTTCAGCTTTGTAAGTACATTTACATATGATTGAGGATCTTGTACTTATGATTGTGCTTGAGGGAAAGTTGAAGAATGGAATACATGCCTGAGAATGGTATGTATGAACAAAGGAATGTTGACGAGTTCATTGTATTTGAACATGTATGTGTAATTGACTTGATGGTCGATTTCTTTGTTTAAACATGCATGCAATGTCATATTGACTTGGAAAATTTGATTTTGTCTCCAAGATTGAAAAAGGGAGATAATGATGAATTTTTTTCATAAGAGGTGGAATTCTTTCTAATTTGAAAAAGAATCGTCAAGTTCTTTTTGTACATGCTTGAATGGAGTATCAGTTGTTTGAAGAAGGCATGTTTTTGTTAGCTTGTGATTTAGTCTATCATTTGTATACAATATGTAAGAGACATGATGATGATTCACATGATGTGAATTTATGTCGTCAAGTTTCTTCTTTCATTATGTTGTTTTTTCCAAGATATCCAAAGAAGATTTGCAGCAGCAAAAGTTTCAATAGAAGTGGCCTCGTAAGAAGTGGTTTGACTTCTTGACACAATAAAATATACTTCATTGGGACATATGCAAATTTCAGTTAAGTATGCATGTATTTGGATGTAATCTCATGTTTTCTTCAGACACCATGGGTCAATGATCAAGGAAGAGATGTTCAACTACCTTTTGTAAATTTCTCAAAAAAAAATCTAAATGAGTTCGGGGAAGACAATTCTTAATAGGAGGACAAGCGCATCCATGAAGAGATGTGTTGTCTACCTTCGATTTTTTGTTCAAAGGCACTATCCATGCAAGGGAAGTGTATGGAGGCTGAAAAGAATACTGTTATGTACTCTCATCTATTGTACACATCAATATATCAGTCTTTTGGGGTCCAAAAGATTCCTAATGGGGAGGAGTGATCATATATTGATCAGTGACCTAAGTGATAGCCTAAATTTCAAAGTGCTTGGAAGAGTTTTGAACCTCGACGACCGAATAGATCTTGTCTTCCTTATTCTAGCACCACGAACTGTTCGAAGAACCAACACCGTATGAAGGAGTTATCGCAATTTTAAAATTCTAGTAAACTGCAATTTTTGGACATTTGACCAAGATTAATTTGGCTTTTCGAAAAATTAAAAAGAGTATATTCCAAGGAATATTCCCTTTTGGGGACCAATCAGGTGCCGACATGTGGCAAGATCAGAGGCCACCATGTGGCGCTATAATGGTTATGCAAAATTTGTTAGGGGTCCGAAGGAAACGAATCTGTGACTTCCAGCAAGACAGGACAACGCTCGACCAACTCTGCTTAATGTTGTTTCTTAACATGTTACGATTACATTTCGTATTTATGTTATAATTGTTATAAGATTTGGGGTTAGGACTGCCAGCGGTCTCCATAAAACCATTCACATGAAATCTCGACACAACCTAACCGGGGATTGTAATGCCCTCCCATGCAGTTGAAGGTTAACATGACCGCCAGTTCTATGGAGAGTTAGTCTAACTTCCAGGGTTATATCGCCCTCATATGCGTGCCCAACAATTATGGTAACAGTTATCTTTGATAGTCCGGCTTGGTGGAGCAAATAAAAAGGCAGATATGCTAAGTTTAACAGGAGTTAGGTGTAGTTCACCAAATTTGGTGGAGTATCCCTAGGGGATATTGACTGGATGCACTCTAGGAGCAGTTTTCGACCAGAGAGAGTGAAACAAGAGGCTAGATAAGATAATTGGAGCCTTCTAAAGCCAATGGAACAGTCCAAAGAAGTTGAAGAAGTCATCTTCATAGATATTTTCATCTAGGGAGATTTTGGAGCTTAGGGCCACCAGCAGTTGGAGGCAGCTGTAGGAGCTACCATTACTCATTCTTAGCGAACCAATAGTCATTCCTCACTGTAATGAGCATTCGAAATCCATTTCCATGGATTTCTAGAAGCATTTGAAGACTTCTAAAGGCTGAGATGCTACAATGAAGTTTCAGGCAGCCTAGTGCCAACCGTGGAGGAAGGCTTCATTTGGGGATGCAGTGCTCATTTTGAGCAAATGATCAGTCTATTTTTGGTGTCTGATATGTGTTGGAGACATTAGATGAGGTTTCAGTGATATTTAAAGAATTATGAAGTGGTTAGTGCCATCAAGATACTTATGGTAGCTCAGAGCACTGATTGAAGGAATCAAGTCTAAGAAAGCTTAGATATGTTTGTAGAGTAATGATAGCCATGACAAGGATATAGATGGAATTATAGGCCATTGGTTCTATTCAGTAACCTTTCAAGTTAAGTGTGGAACTTGGAAAAGAAACTTTGCCATAATCCCAAAGAGCCAAGTCAAGATGACAAAAGCTCAAGGAGACATAGCCCATGATATTTTGGTGAAATCTTAGATTAAATTTGTTGTTATGTGTGGTTTTTTATTTTTTGTATTATATGGCTGTTATATGTGTCTAATATTAGTAGAAACAAATGGACTCAAAGCACTTAAACCATTCAAAACAAAATACATACACTTATTCAAGTGTTTAATTCTGCAAATGTCATATATAGGCTAGATCATTTATTTGTTTAACTCAGTGGGAGGTTCTTGTAAGAATAACAAGTTTATCAAACCCCCATTTCAGATCATGATAGAAAGATAATGAGGAAAGTATTAAGAAATAAATTTTTATTGAGATTAGTGATTTCAAGAATTATCCGATATCTTTAAAGTGCACAAAGAGTTTTTGCATATTATGATTTTATTAATGCATTTATTGAATCCTTCTAATGAATTTATCTTATTATTCAACTTATAGAATCATGTCACATAATATATACTATTTTTTCCATTTCTTTTAGATCCTTTTGCTTTGCCAATTTTAAAAATCACAAGATTTTTGTTAAAGTGTGATGGTTTCTTCTAAGATCTCTCGCACATGGAACATTATGATTAGTTGGAACACTATATCCTGTGATTAGTTAGAATACTTGGTCTTGTCTATGAAACCATCATCATAAATGAGATGGTACCCATATAATTCACCAAGTAGAAATATATTATGCATTTTTCTAATATACAGTAATATGTTTGTATATTTGTTCACGCACTTCAATTTATTGAAATATTTTATATAAGTCATCATGGTATCTTGTTTAATATTTTATATAAGTCATCATGGTATCATGCTTAATCGCATAGAATAATTTATGAATTGGAATAGTATAAATATATTTATATTGATCATTATCTTTGAGAGACTATACAACATAATTATCGAAAGAAGTTATGAAAAATGAGAAAACAAAAGACTACAGGTATATATAGAATCTTAAATCTGACAAATTTATAAAACTCAATTAAACTTATTTTGACTCAAAGGGCTCAAGTACCTAGATAAATTATGATAAAACAAACTCATTTAAATTACATTTTCCAATAATTCCATAGTAAAGATTCTAACGTTCACATGCGGTAATTTTTGAGTTTTTTGGGTTAGTGTTAGTATCATGGTTACCATTACTGCATAAACGTTTATACGTTAATATTTTCCATTTGACTTAAAAATGTCTTAGTGTAATTTTAATTCAAAAATTAGATCTTATAAATGTCTTTCCATTTTTTAAAGCATTAACCATGTAATTCATCTAGGTCTCTCTACCCTATAGAGGCAGAGATAATTTTAAGTTAGTCCATAGTTGCATTAGGCTTGATTAGTATCTTGTACACATTCCAAAAAAATATAAAACACAGAATGTATCCATAAACAACCTTGATACATAAATAAATATGGAAATGAACATTAAAATATACAACTTCTCTATTCCATCACTCATAAAATTTCTCATATTTATCATAGTTTTGTTGAACTAAACTTAAATGTCATGATGATATTTACGTAGCATGATATGACTATTTGTGATACCTCTCTTTTAGCATTCATGCATTATCAAAAATAATATGACATACAAATAAATTATCATGTAACAACCTCATATATGCCTTAACTCTTAAAATCTATTTGTAAGCATAAACTTAAATAATTATACAATGTAATTAAACTAGTTGTAAAGACCATTCAAATTGAAAAACAAAGAATAAAAATTTTGGATAGATTCCTAAAACTGAGAGATTAATAAAATTCAGCTAAATTAATTATACACTTCATGATTTAAAATATTTTAATATCATTTGAAAATATTTGAGCTTCTTGGATTTTTATGTTAACGACGTTTTTATAATTTCCACATAAGCATGTTTCTCTGGTGGACGTGAAAAAGGCTCAAAGTGGTTTTTATTTGAAGATAAAAGTATTTTGAAAAATCTTAAATTATTAGTGTAGATTTATTTTACTTATATATTTAATATAAGTCGAGAGTGACTAAAGTTTTGTTAATGAAAATTTCACATGAATATTTAATATAAAATGAAAGTTTTCAGTTATTAAATTGTATTTTTTTAATCTTTTACATAATATTCTTTTTGGGGTGGTTGATGGATACTCGTATATGTTCCTAGATCTATTTTTTCTGAAACTAGCCCTTAACTTTAAATATAAGTCGAGAGTGACTAAAGTTTTGTTAATGAAAATTTCCCATGAATATTTAATATAAAATGAAAGTTTTCAGTTATTAAATTGTATTTTTTTAATCTTTTACATAATATTCTTTTTGGGGTGGTTGATGGATACTCGTATATGTTCCTAGATCTATTTTTTCTGAAACTAGCCCTTAACTTTAAAGACATTGAGCATATTTAACATCGTGCCCTCTGATAAGCGAGGTACTTAGCAACAAAAAATCGACCAACTGAGTTATCCCTTGGGGTTTAATGTTGTATAGAGTACTTTCATTAAAATAATTTTTTTTGCTATTGATATATTTTCAAGCGTACAACAATATTAGTTAATCTTAGTATTTAAATATTTTATTGATAACCCACATTCTTTTTTTTGTTATTATAAAAATTACTTAATTTCACATACTAATTTTATATTAAAGATTGAATGAATTACATATATCCATCTTATTATTCTTACTACGAAGTACTTGATTTTTTTTATTTTAGTTTTTAAAATTTAATTACTTTTTTCTTTGGACTTCAAATATTTTATTATATACAACATTAAAATAATTTTTTTAACATTTTTTTCAAATATAGATACATATGAAGTTGATATTTATATAAATTCAATAATATAAATTTTCAAATAGTTTATTTAAATCTAGTTCTGAAATAGTTTTTAAAATTATAAGGTTTAAACATGTTACTCACACAATTTTTTACTTCTAATTATTTTACCTCTTTTTAAAGTTGATATAAAATTATATTATCTCATAGAGACCTTACTAAACATCCATGACATATTAATTTTTGTTTTTAGTCCCTTCCTGGGACTATTAGCGATCGCTCGATCGTTGACCAACTATTAGTTTATAGTTTGACTGTTTTTTTTCACTATTTTTGCAGGTTAATCTAAGTTTACTGCTGGGAATTTTATTGAACAAAATTTTAAGCAAAGTTTTTGTTTTGGAAAACAATTGGGGTCTTATTACAACCTTCACGTTGTCCGATGCAAAAATATTAGCGCAATATGATGTTATCCAAAGTACCGTGGATGTCTGGTTACTGGTTCCAGGGACGTGCCATATGCCATGTTTGGTTGGCACCGCAAAGCCACCTGCCACCGCAGAAAACAACAGATGTTCTGCATGCTTTTGCTGTGGAGTCGGAAGGGTCTGAAGGAGTGGTATCAAGCTTGCTCGTAGCTCACCCGTAACCACCAGCTAGTTTGCCGAGCAGAGGAGCAGAGGGTGTCGAGCAGCAGGAGCAGAGAGTGTCGAGCATGGCGCATTGTGTTTTCGGAGAAGGATGCATATGGTTGTTTGAGAGTTATCGCAATGACTCTGTGAGAGGAGTGAGGGATTATGTTTCTCTGGGTTTTGGGTTGATCAGTGTTTTCAGCTGTGCTGTTGCTGAGATTCCACAGATTTTTACCAACTTCAAGAATGGATCTACAGAGGGAGTCTCGCTTGCGTTTCTCGTGACATGGGTTGCCGGGTAAGCAGGCTTTTGAGCTTTTCAACTGGTGCTTTTGAAGTTTTGGGTGAAGAGGTTCTCACAGAATTTTTTCTTCATAGATATCTACTGCTTTTCTTTTGGTTATGTCATTTTGTTTAATTTTTCAAGATGTTAACATGTTGGAGAACATTGTTTACTTGTTCAAGTATGTTCTTAGATTTTTGTTTAGTTCTAATTTCTCAAACATGTTCTAAGATATGTGGCATCAATCTAAGAGCTGTTGTCATTGTATTTGTTCCTTTTTATTATAGTAATTAAGGTCAGGCACCAAATCTCTGCAGGATAGTGAATGAGGATAAACTATCTATGTTAGCATGCTAAGAACTTTATTTACATGTTCAATATGTTCTTCATGATCTAAGAGATGCTATAAATGTTGCAGGGATGTTTTCAATCTTATTGGGTGTTTGCTGGAGCCAGCAACTGTAAGTAGTTTTTGAATCCGGTCGTCTCTTACTACTATAGAACAAAATCAACGATTAAAATCTGGAATATCAAAATAACACTATTCTATTCCAAATAGATTGCAGTTGTTGAAGGTTTTTCTCTCAAATAGACTTGAAAAAATGCCGTAGTCTCTGAATACGAAGTTAACTAAGCTTAATTATCGGTTTAATGAGCTTGAGATGTTAAATAATAAGCTTAGTGCTCGGGAGCCTCATCGTCTGATTTGTTGGGAGCCACTCATATATATATATATATATATATATATGTCAGTCATTTTTAACATCGAAATATGTTCTACACTTTGTACGGAATTGGTGGGGCCACTCAAACATAAATGTCATCTAAAATATTGAAATATGTTCTACCCTTAATGCGGAATCACAGTCTAACTCATAAATTCCTCCTGACGAATTCGTCTTGCTCACAGAAGCCCTTTGCTGAGTAGAGTTTATAATGTATGTGCAGCCTTTACTTCTCTTTTTTTTTGTCAAGACAGATACTTACACACACTCGATCTTTATAAATGCTTCTGATAGCTTCTGTTCATCAGTGATAGGGTTTTCTTCTTAAAAGTAAATTGTCCATTTCAATTTTAACTCGCCCTAATGTATGTTAGCGAATTTGTGTGAAGTCCATTACCAGATCTAAGCGTTCGTTACATGATTAAGTATTAGGTCATGGAATAAGGGTTAACTTTTTGAGTTACTCTTCTTTCAGTGTAAGGAAATATGTTGTCGGGAAATAGGTTAGCATGTGACTTGTGCAAGGTTCATTTTCCTCATTAACAATGAACAAAGATTTTTTTTAGTTGGTTAAGAGTTCATGTTTTTAGAATGAAGGAAATAGATTAACATGAGATTGTCCAAGATCCATGTGTTAAGGGTGATCACTTTTAGATATAAAGAAATGGATTAATAGGTTAGCCGTCTATTAAGAGCGCATATGGTTAAGAGTTGATCTTAGTCATATGGTTGTAGACAGTGTAAGAGTTGATCTTTGTCATATGGTTACAGATGGTTAAGAGTTGATTTTCATCGAATATAAGAAAATAGATTAATTAACTTGAACAGTTGATTTTCATTGAATATAAGAAAATAGATATAAATAAATGGATTAATAGGTTAGCCGTCTATTAAGAGTGCATATGGTTAAGAGTCTTAGTCATATGGTTGTAGACAGTGTAAGAGTTGATCGTTGTCATATGGTTGCAGATGGTTAAGAGTTGATTTTCATCGAATATAAGAAAATAGATTAATTAACTTGAACAGTTGATTTTCATTGAATATAAGAAAATAGATATAAAGAAATGGATTAATAGGTTAGCCGTCTATTAAGAGTGCATATGGTTAAGAGTCTGAGTGCATATGGTTAAGAGTCTTAGTCATATGGTTGTAGACAATGTAAGAGTTGATCTTTGTCATATGGTTGCAGATGGTTAAGAGTTGATTTTCATCGAATATAAGGAAATAGATTAATTAACTTGAACAGTTGATTTTCATTGAATATAAGAAAATAGATTTACAGTATTTGGATGAACGGTGTAGTGACCCGGGTGGGTATCGTTCACATACAAAAGGTGCAGTTTTGGTGTATGGTTAAGGCTCTTGCCTTGTTGTAAAATTGGAAAAGAAATCAAGTGTTGGCCGTGGATTTTCCCGGCACACTTGTGTTGTATCTTTGAAGGTTTTATCATATTATAAATATATAATTGTGGGCGGACTCGTTTGGGGGTTGCCCCTCCTAATTCATATGAATGTTGTTGTTAATATTTCAGTTTAAGTTATGCATGATGGTGTTATGATGTACAATGAAGAATGAAGATTAAAGCATTTATATGATAAGATAATTGGTTAATGCATGTTCTGTTATCGGTTTAAGAAGAAGTTTAAATCGGTTAATGCACGGTTGTCCTGGATAAGGCGTAGTCTACAACGTAAACTCGTTAAAGAGTGAACGTTGGTAGTGCCGCACCCGCCCAATAAACGAAAAAAAAGATTGGGGGCGTGACAGGTGGTATCAGAGCTCGGTCAGAGCTGGCAGTTGACAGGTGAAGATAAGGTATGGAGAGCAACCAAGGTCTTGTAACCTTGAAGGTCTGTGGCAAAGATGTTCAAGCGTTGGCAAGAACAGGTGGCCCATATAACCTCATATCTTTGCGGTTGGTAGAGGAAATGGGGCTGACATCTACCATGGAGAACTGGGAGATAACCTCATGGAACTTGGCAGTAGGCTTGATACAAGGTGTACCCGTACAGTTCGAAGGATGTAGAGGTCAGCTGACCTTCGTGGTGATCAATACAGATGGTATTGATGTGATGCTTGGACGAGAAGGACTTCTTCAAATCAGTGAGGCAATGGATGAAGTTGCGAACCGAGAAGAGGAAGTCTTGATGGCCGAAGATGTTGAGGACTTGACTATGATGGAGGTTAGACTTGAAGATGATCAAGCTAAGCCCGAATCATGTAGCTCATGGACATGGACCGATGAAGATACTCATATGGAAGGACCATGTGATGATGAGGAGATGATGGAGGCCGAACTTGAGTTGAATCAAGTTGAACCTGGGTCATACAGTTTAGCAGCATGGATGGACATGGAAGAACCACATGATGATGAGGACTCGATGGAGGCAGAACTTGAAGGTGCTCAAGTTGAACCAGGATCGTGCAGCTTATCGACATGTGTGGGTGAGGTCACTCATATGGAGGAGCCTCATATCGATATTGTAAGTATGGATACTTGGGTTTCATTTGATCATTTGGTAGATGAATCATGTGTAGGAGATGGCAAGATCAGCTTGCCTAAGCATGGAGACATCTTACCATGGATGACTATGATGGAGCCTTGTATGGAGAAACAAGGATCGCTGGTTGCTGAAGGGCTTGTTGAGGATGCTTGCTACCTTGAGATGGAAAGGGCAAGACCTCCAGACAAGGGTGGAACTTGATGATCGTTGCAGATGAGAGGGTCATGCTTTAGCCACATGGCTAAGTGCCCGGCATGACTCATGGACAGATTGGAGGGCACACCCTTGGGTGGACTTCTCATGGCGGAACCAAGAGGTAGTCTTGGTGAACCTTTGGTGGAGGAGCTATGGAGAAGGGACTTATGATGACGTGATGACATGATGGTTGGTGATCGAGTTCACTAAACCGGAGATTGCAGCTTGGATGAGGATGACTGATGTTGTGATGTACTTGATTGGACTACATGGGCAACATAGTCATGGACATCAGGTTGGAGACTTGAGGATGGCACATTGCAGATGATGAGGAGGGCATCATGGATCTGAATGAGGCACATCGAGAGTTGATTACTTGGATGGAGTTGTGAGCAACTATGAGCATTCCTACTACATGGAGAGCTGAGGCATCTTGCAGGGACCTTTTAGCCGAGACTTGAGTGCTTGCTGAGGTGTTGGTTGAGGATGGTTTATGGGGCTCATGATGACATGAGATCGTTGTGACTTTTGGGACATCATATATGGTGACTTAGAGGTCTGATGCACTGAGAAGCTGAGGTCAGGTGACTTTGGTGCAGTAGGGGATGCATACTTCCAAGGTACGTGCATGGGATCATGGCTTGGAAGAGTGACTTGATGCAGAGGACCGATGAGACACTTTGAGGTGATGGGGTCACGACGGTGATGACTTGATGGAGGCAGGCCTTGTATGTGTTGCAGTGATGCTTGCATGATATGGAGGGGCCTACATCATGGTCGATGCAGTCTTGGTGGAGAGCTACTAAGATGGTGTGTTGTCGGGGACGACAACGTTTTCGGGTGGAGGAGAATGTAACACCCTGGAGTCTCGGGCAGGCATGCACGACGACGGGTTGATGTGCGACCGGGCAAAACACCCTTCACACGGAGCTGACGAGCCAGAAATTGAGGTGCGGACACCCGAGCTAGCGGTGCGGTCACCCAAGCTGGCGGTTAGGCATGGCAAACCATGGTTCGGTGCGGTGGACAAGACGAACAGGTGAACTATGCGGAAGAGCGAGGCAACGGTTGAGGACGCGGTTCTGCAGACAAACACGACGAGCGGACATCCGATAGTGTGACGGGGCTGTAGAAATGTGCGACGAAACATCGTTGTAGTGCGACGAATATATGGAGACACGTTGGCCGAGATATGGCCAAGTGTCGAACAGATATATTAGGAGCACGGAATTGGAGCTTGTGCGCATGGACGGAATAGCATGAGCGAATATATATATATATATATAGATATATATATCAGCGCATTAACATATGTTATATGGCCGTGAACGCATGTGAAGATATTATACAATACGCATACATGGATTTATATGGGGTAAATGGGGATGGCCGTAAGTGAATGCCCCCTTTAAAACATATAAAAGGATGCGTGGGACGAATGTTGACACATGGCGAGTAACCAACGTGACATATGTATGGGCGTAAAGAACATATAATGGCGGTTATATGTGCGTAATAAAATATAATGTGTACATGCGTGGACCTATATGTAAATGACGCGGTGGCATAAAACATACGAAGGAAAACATGTACATATATATCAATGGAGGAACCGACATACATTATGTGGGCTTATATATATATGTGGGTGACATATAAATATAAGCAAACGACAAAAAGGAATAAAGTAAATGGTATACGTGGCCTTATATGAGAAATGGGAATGGCCATTAAAAATATGAAGGAACGTATAGTGAATAAGACAAATGAACAGCCGACGTGTTGATATATGGAGAACGTATTATTATTTGGGACGTCGGCCCGTGGATGGACACGTCCCTTGGAGGATAGTGATATGCGTATAAATAACATGTCATGAGGTTCATTTGGAGGCATCAATCGATCGCTCATTGTCTTCGCATATCAAGTGAGAATTGCGCAGTTCTTATGCGCATATCTCATGCGCATGACAAAGGGAATGCGAAGGATTCTACTTGGAGTTTGGGGGAAAACGAGCTATGGTAATTGGACAGCAGGTTGGTTATCTGATTGCGCAGATCATGCGAGTATTTGGGCACACTCGGGCAGCAGCACAGTTGGATATACATAGCAGGTTGTCTCGGTTTAGAGATTGTATATGGGCACAGTTTATGCTGTCAGATTATACCTTGGAGAAGTGAGCAACTTGATGTATAATGAAGAATGAAGATTAAAGCATTTATATGATAAGATAATCGGTTAATGCATGTTCTGTTATCGGTTTAAGAAGAAGTTTAAATTGGTTAATGCACGGTTGTCTTGGATAAGGCGTAGTCTACAACGTAAACTCGTTAAAGAGTGAACGTTGGTAGTGCCGCACCCGCCCAATAAACGAAAAAAAAGATTGGGGGCGTGACAAGTGGGCTCTAGCGCGCGCATGATAACTTCAGCATGCAGAGTGACCCACAGCTTTAACGACACCTTGTGCCCTAGTGCTCTGTTGCCATAGGGCGAATCGCCTGCACCGCCAGGATTTTAATTCTCAACGACAAAAGTAAACACCCACTTTCAAATCCAACATTCCTGCGTGTATTATAACGTATCTACATTCAAGATTCTTTCTCTATTATAATGTTTGGCTGGAACGCAACTGCCTAAGAGTACGTGTAGGCTTGCTTCTCAATCCTTTTTTGTTTAATGTTGTGTTTGTATTTCTATAATATTTATCAGTGAACTATGCAATTAGTACGAATATATTACGTGTCTGATCTTATCTTTACTTTGCTAACAGTTCCATTCTGATTTTTTATGCAGCTCCCAACACAGTTCTATACCGCACTGGTAAATACAATTTGATTGTATACACTCTTTTGATTTCTTGAAATCTGATGGGAAATCTGAGTACTTTCCATATTTTTTTGGATGGTCATCTACTTTATATAATGAAGGGGTTTGTTTGAAATGAAAGTAGGGAAATCTGAGTGCTTTTTATATTTTGTGGATAGCCATCTACTTTATCTAATTAAGGGGTTTGTTTGAAATTAAAGTTTTGAAATCTGAGTGCTTTCCATATTTTGTGGATGGCTATCTACTAATTTAATTAAGGGTCTATTTTAAGGAGATCAATGAGCCCCTAATTCATCAACAACCATATTAGTAACATTTTTTTAAAAAGGTTTATTTTAAGGAAATCAAAAAGAGTCTAATTCATCATCAGCAACCATATCATTTTTTGTTATAATCTATTTCTTTAGACTATTAGACCAAACTCTTGAACTTACTTTAACGTACCAGAGAATAAAGACTATTCTGAGGAGCTAGGCAAGAAAAATGACGCAGATAATTTCAAGAAATTATCTAATGGGACTCCTGCATCTAGTTTACCTATTCCCACTTTTTCACCGGCTCATGACAGATCGGTTGGAAGAAACCTATACTACATGTAAATGCCAGAATCACCTCCCTGGTCTTTGGACTCCTTTTTTTTATCAAATCCCCTCGAATTTTATAATGGTTCCACAACTTGAAAAAGTCATTTTATAGGTTCTGAGATTCTAGCTTGAAGCGATGATACGAGCAATATAGCTTTAAGGCGGAGCTATAATAATAGTAAATATTTTCCGCAGCTTTACGGTAGAATGGTAATAATAGTAAATATTTTATTGTGTGCAGCTTTAAGGTGGAGTGATAATACCTGCAACTTTAAGGAAGTCATTTTTATGTACAACAATACTTCGAGGTACTGCTGAGGGACAATGCTTGACTTATCTTCCGATCATCTAAATTTCCAGGTAGCTGTTGCATTTTCTTTATTTTCATAGTTTATTTCGCAAAGACATGCTTTCTTTTCCCTCAGATTTGAACAATTTCTGCGATTTTAGGTTGGACCGATGATAAGAGATGCAGCTTTAAATTGGAGTGATAATAATAGCAAATATTTTATCCTGATTTAAGGTAGAGTGATAATACTAGGCAAAAAAAATGATAATTTTCCGCAGCTTTAAGCTGGGCTGAACATACGAATAACTATTCATGTCCGTTGATGTACATTAGTTTGCACACTGCATCTTATTGTCTCAGATCTTTAAATATATTTTGGACCTTTTTTTCAAAAGCTTAGCGAATTTAAACATTCCCGCTATTTCTGGCACTCGTCTTATATTGAAGGCAACTTTTTAAGTTTAATTGCTAAGCTTAATTATAGGATGGAGGCCTTTGCGTGTAAGTATCAGAGGCCATGCGTATTTTCACTTTATCGGCGTGCACATGGCCTCGTTCACGGGCTACTCTACGATTTTACACGCAGCCACCGCCCAGCGAATCAAAACTAAATCAACGCTTCCACCTAGCTACTAAATGGGGCGGGTCATCAGCTTACGGCAAGGACTACCGGCTGCATGCAGCACTTGTTTATTATAATGACATTTTTTCTTTTTTGAGAATATTTTAGTTTTGTTGTCCGAACAATTCTAAAATATTTTTTTTTTTTTTTAAACGTGTATGTTGAGTACAGACTTAATTACATATAGCCCTCATATTGAGTTGTAAAATAAACTTTTATATTTAATAAAAAATCTAATTCAATCGAATTTTGAAAATAACTTGTTTAAATTATAAATTTCCCACTTGTACATACCATTAGACCCAAAATTGTAATGCATTATTCTTCCTAATCTAAATAATTTTTATAACTAGAGCTGTGTGAATTAGCAAAGATTAATATTGGAACTTGCTCAGACCCATGCTCTAGAAAGGGTTTATTAAATTTGATGTCTGGATGCAATGCTTTTATGATCAAAATGCAGCAAAATTAATATGATTATAAAAATTAAATAGTTATAAGTTATTTCTAAATAAAAAAAATTAAAAATATTTAATTTGTTAAATTACATATACAATTAAGAATATTTTCAAATTATTAAATTTAAATTATTTATAATTTATTTATTTAAAAAAAAAAAATTCTATTAAAAATAATTAGCTTTTAAAACATTTTTTTTTTCATCATAATAAACTACGTTGAAAAATAATTTGAAATCTACATTGATGTGGAAAACAACTTTGGAGTCAACATAATTAACTTAACACCTTTTGGTTTGTATTTCAATCATAATACACCATTTTGAAAAATAATTTGAAATCCGTATTTAATTTGAAGTTCGTATTTGTGTGGAAAACTAACTGTGTGTTTTGACAGAAAATGCATGAAAACTACTGCCACGAATAGATAACACGTGAAAGCTTTAGAAACCATCATATCTAAATAAAGAAAACATGGGGAAGCATTGCCACGACTTCAAGAGATATTCGTTGTGAATTGTATTATCAACATTTTCTCGAATGTGTAGTTTTTGTAAACTTATAAATACTTTTTTTACATCAAATTTTGGAAAACATTAACTAAACTTTCTCCTAGTATATGACTTTTCTTCAACCTTCAATTACATAGAAATAAATCTCATTAGTAAATTGTCAATTTCATTAATAAAACACATATATAATAATTAAGTTGATACCTTCATTTATAAAATTATTAATTTTATTATTAGAATTATATATCGTAATTAAAATGAGAGTAAAGCGTTTCATATATTATAATTGCCATGATTGTTATTATGGTAATGGAGAGGGTTTATCCTTTAATAAATTTGAGCGAAAATTGAGATTTGCACCTATTGTAATCCTAATTTCATTATTAGTTTTTTATATTAGTTATTTATCAATTTTGATATTTATTTTTTATAAGTAAATAATCCGTTAATATTGATTATCCATTCCTATTTATTAACGTAAGTTAATTTAATATTGTTATTTAGAAATACTAAAGCAGTTACTAAAGGGGGAATTTCATTTTTTTTTTTAATATATCTACGTCTTAAAATTCAACCTAATTCTTTGTATTCAAAGCATATTAACTTTTACTCCATTAAAAATAGATTTAGGTTTTATTTCGAAATAAAAATTAGATTTTAACAACAATCTAATATTTATAAAAAAGTCAATGTCCAACACTATTTTCGTTAAAGCTATTAAAGATAGCCTAATTCTTTGTATTAAAAGCACATTAGCTTTTACACCTAGGTTTAGGTTTTATTTCTAAATAGAAAATTAATCTAATATTTATAAACAAGTCAATATCCAACACTATTTTTATTAAAGTTATAATATAGAGATTTTATAATATACAAAATTTGAAAAATATTGAGTTAAATGTTTCTAATCAATTTGTCAAGCATACTAAAAATATGTCTAAAAGATTTATAAAAATTACTTTAGAGGTTGAATATTATATATATTAATGAGAAATATTTTATTTGTGTGTAAGAAAGATATATTATTTATGTGGAAGAAATTTCATAATGGTATATTTAATTTTTTATTATAGTGTGTAGGTTTTTGAATAGTAAATCTTTATTTTTTAAATGTTTGGAAATTTATAATTTATAGGAGATTTAATGTTCATAAATTAAATATAATAATATGTATAATAGTAAGTAATATTTTTTTATCTTAATCGAATGTTAGGTTTAAGTTTTGTGGACATAGATGTGGGAGAGTATGTGATGAAAATAAATGAAGGAAATTGCTAGCCAAAGTATGAGAGGAAGGTTTACGAAACAAATGGTTTAATTTTATTAGGGGATGAAATAGGGAGGTATATTCTTGTAAACTTGACCATTGGCCATTTTTATGGGAAACTGTGACCTACACACATAGATGATGCTAAAGATTCATTGTAGTAAGAATCACAGAATGGAAAAGACAGGGTGAGGTACCTCCACACCTACACCTGATCAAATGACGGTTGGATGGCTAACACATAATTTGGATTTTGGATATAGGATGGGAAAATTTAAAGTGAGTGAAGGGAATTAATCTCTGAATGCTTCCATAGTTGTAGGGTAATATAAGGCTTGGTGATTTAGATAAGGTGATGTGAGGAAAGACCAAACCCACTTTCCAACAACAAAGAATTTTCTAGGAACTCGGCAGTGTTGACATACCTAGTATTGGAGGAAAAATGTTTGGAGGTAATGGAGATATTGGACTGAGAGCTATAAAACAAATGGTATTATCATGAAGTAGTAAAATCATGATAATACTACTTCATGAAGTAGTAAAATCATGATAATACTACTTCAAAATATGAACGACGACGTCTGTCTCAGCGAAACAATCCCAATGCAACTCATTTCGCTGAAAACTGAGTTCCTATGAGGAAGATATTGAGTTCTATCCATTTTTCCAAACAAAATATATATATTTTTTTAAATGCATAGTCAACAATCTGTACTGCTAACGTGGCGAGTGAATGTGCAAGGTTAATGCTGGTCAATGGTCAATCATGGTTTGCCAAGTGGCATGTTCTTACTGGTTCACATGTTGGTGACGTGACATAATATGATTGGTTAATGGAGAACCAGTGAGGAGGGGACAAGTGGAAAACCCAGACGTTGCCACGTGTCCCTCCACAAAGGTTGGTTTGATGCGCAGTGTGACAAAAGTTTGTGGTAGGCCAGGGGCTCGAACTTGGGACCTGTACCAAACAACCACAACACATTGCCATTACACCACAGCTTCTTACTTAACATGTATTGTTGTCTGCGCATATTTAAATTTTATACATGTTATAGTTGGCAGTTAGGAGGGCCAGCCTGCTGACTAACCCTCCCACGTGAACACAATAACTACCAGGCTATGTAATGGCTAGCGGCTAACACTAACAATTCTCCATAAACATGATTGTTAACATTTGATCTGCCCATGTGCCTCCCTCCTCCAAGAATGTCAAGGGTAACGGTTAACGGAACCGCGCTTATTGCACTATTCCACCATTAAACTCCAATTAATCGTGCTTACCTTTAATTAATCCTCTAGTTAGTTGTAGATTAAGTTGGCAACATGTTAGTGGATCCGATAAATTTGGAGGTGTCTCCAGTTTTAGCGGGGCTAACTGGAGCTCCTAAAGTTTTACAGGAGTTTTTCTAAGGAAAATTGTTTTGAGCATAGCTGGAGCAAAATCCAACCAAATGGAGCTCAAGAAAAATTGTTCCTAGTTGATTTCAACATTCTGAACACATTGAAGGAGGTTTCAGGAGTATTAGAACTTTGTAAACAACATTTTTTTTCCATATTGAGCTAATACAAAGGCCCAAGCCATGGAAGATGGACCAAGGAGATGTAGCCCAGGGGGGTGAACTTCTTCATGGAAACATTGTGTTAAGTGTTCATGCTGAAGGTTTGTTGTACTTTTCATTGTTGTTGTTCAACACTCGCTTTTCATGCTATTTTTCTCATGAATGTCACATTCGACTTGATCAAATTTACTTGTTTACATTCACAAACAACCTAAGGAAACCTATGCACAGGAATCAATGAACAAGAATTTGTTTATAAACCTATAATTCAAATTATCACAACAAACCTAGCATTTAATAACATATCAAGTTGGTATCAGAGCAATGGTTTATTTGTTTGATTGCTTGTGTTTTGTGCAGGTAGGGTTTTAATGGTTGAAAAATTGTGATTCTTACAAGGTTGAAGTTGCAGAGATGAGAAGGGAAACTGTTGGTTGCAACTCCTGAGGTAATGGCAAGAAGAACGAGAGCCATAATGCCACAATCTCAACCCAAATTTTCAATTCCATTTGCACTTGAAACACCTCAAGTTTTACCTTCAATTCAAATTGAAGAGGTACAAACAGTACTAGAAACTGAGCCTAAATCAACAACCATCATGTCAGGAGCCAAATCAGTCTGAACCTTGGCTCCAAATTTTAGATCTTGTCTCGCTATCTTTTAGGAGATATAGTATGAGGAAGTTAGGGTTTTTGTAGACCCCCGAATTACATACCAAATAGGTCACCTTGGGAAAATCGTCATAACTGTCTCTTTGAGCATCAGACTGCAATTTTGTAAGAAGTTACAGAAAGAGGACGGACTGTAGTTTCTTGTGTATATTTCTTAGATCCAAAGGTCAAAATAGTGACACGTGGCACTTAATACAAGTTCGCTCTTCTAAAAAGGTATATAATCAGGTCATCTTGGGATAGTGTGCATAACTCTTTCTTGGAGAATCTAATTTCAATGAGACTGGTGGAATTGCAAAGAGGACACAGAGGGCTACTTCAAGTCGCGTTTTCAGAATTGGAAGAGGTGAAATTACAGAGTTACAGTTGTTTCAATATTGATCTCCTAAAATCAAGAGAAGGTGATATGAGGATGTTTGATGGCAAAGATCTGGTAAATTGGATACTACAGATGGAGCAATATTTTGATCTATAGGAGGTGAAACTGTTACAAAAGGTATTTATTGCATCTTTATATTTAGAACCGGATCAATTTTTATGGTATAAAGGGCTTTGTTCTCGTAAACCACTTGTTACATGGTCAATTTTCACGTAGGAAATTATAGCACATTATGAGGATACAAAGCGAAACACCGTGTTTAGCCAATTGATAAATCTCAAACAAAAGTGTTCAATTGCAGAGCACATTGAGGACTTTCAAAAATTGAATATAAGGGTAAATGATATTCCAAAGAAGAAAAGGATTGATGTCTTCATAGGTACATTAAAGTATAACATTCAACATGAGGTTCGTCTTTGGTAACCTAATTCATTGGAGAAGTCATTTAGGTGGGCAAGAAAAATTGAAAGAAAAATTATGGAAACAAGGAATCCAACCACTCATGACTATGTTATGGAAGTGTTTCTACTTCTATCCTTCCACAACCTACAAGGTTTACACTACATCAATTGGAATAAAAAGGAGAAAAAGGGCTTTGTTACAGTTGTGATAGAAAATGCACTAAAGGTCATAAGTGTGCCGAGAAGAAATTATTTTACATATAGTATAAAGAGGAAGAAGAAAGGGATCAAGAAACATCAAAAGAAGAGGATATACGCCAGGACCCAACCCTAGATAAAGAAGAAATGAATCCGACCATATCTTGTAAAGTATTGGCAAGAATTACCACTCCTCAAACTCTCAAGATAGAAGGAGATATCAAGAAGAAAAAGGTTCAAGAAGTGAATGATCACATCGAGAAAGAAGAAATGAATCCAACCATATGTTGTAATGCATTGACCAAAATTACCATTCCTCAATCTATCAAGATAGAGGGACATATCAAGAAGAAAAGTGTTCAAGAAGTGAAAGATCACATTGAGCATCAAGAAATGAATCTGACCATATCTTGTAAAGCATTGGTAGAAATTACCACTCCTCAAACTCTCAATATAGAAGGATATATCAAGAAGAAAAAGGTTGAAGCAGTGAAAGATCAGATCGAGCATCAACAACAAGTTCTCCAAATTTTAAACAATAATGCCACTTTGGTGTAGAATCAAATGAAACAACAGGTAGATCAACATTGCAGTGAAATAAGTTTCGATGTAGGTGATTGGGTATTTTTACGGTTACATCTCAAGCAAGCTATTTATGAGAAGGAAATGTTGGAAATACTACATGCACTTAAGAAATGGCAATCTTACCCAATGGGAAGACACTTCGAGGTAAAAATGGATCATGATAGTCTTAAATACGTTTTAGAACAAATATTATCTTTAGAAGAACAGAAAAAATGGTTGGGTTATGACTTTGACATCATCTACAAAAAAGGGAAGAAAATTTTTGTTGCAGATGCACTCTCAAGAAAGGATGAGGATGTGGAAGCATTGTTTTGTGCTATTTCTATTATCCAACTAGATTGGATAAAGGAAGCAAGGGATGAATGGAAGAAGGACAAAGAATTGTGGCCACTCACTCAAAATTTGCAGATTATCCCAATTCAAACAATATTTCCAGAACTTGAAGAGGAATGGAAAATCGTATTAGAACCTGGAGCAGTCATAGAAACAAGAACTCGACAACTACAAAAATCGATCAATTCCAGAGTATCTCATCAAGTGGAAGAACTTACCCGCTAAAGATTCCACATGGGAGGACAAGAATTTTATATAGAAGCATCAAGAACTACTTAAGTGTTTAGGACAACACTTTTTGAAGGAGAGGGGCATGCTAGGACCCTATACTACTAGTGTAACCCCTTATTGTTATTAGTACAACTGCCTTATTATATTTTTGTATCCATGTAATCCCCATATTGTTATTATTGTGCCCCATAGAAGCCCACTATTGTAATTATTGTTCCATTACATTATTATTGTTATGTCAGCTTTGATCATATTATGACCCCTTATACTCCTGTATATAGAAAGGAGGTCTTGTCATTTTTATCATTATCATCTAAGAATTGTTCATTTGTGTAATGTAAAGGAGGTTTCCCCCTCGAAGAGGCTTATTTCTAAGGCATTGATCTATCTTTTCTATCTTTTTTTGAGCTGGTTTCCTAACACAAGGATTCCAAGACTATATCCAGGAGTTTAGAAATAGAGCTTTGTTGTTATGATTAAACTTGAATTCCCAAGATACATTTTTGAAATATATTGGGGGTTTACATTCATATTTAAAACATACTATCCTTATGTTCAATTCAAGTAATTTGGATGAGGTATGTGTGCAAGCCATGCACCTTGAAGCAAGAGGAAAGAACATTTAGGAAGAGGGTAGTAAGAAGAAGACATTCAAAGGTAAGGAGAAAGAGAAGGGAGGAAACTGGAAGGGAAAGAAAAATGCAAGTGTGAAGAAAGAAGGGCAGAAAAATATGTGCCAACATTGTTCTAAAGCTAGGCATGATGAATCCCATTGTTGGAAATTACATCCTGAACTAAGGCCTAAGAAACAAAACAATAAGGGAAAACAAAATACGACTGCTACCACACAAAATGATCTTGGATCAGATTCTACTGATGAGACCAAGATTTTAGCCATGGTCACAAAAGGAAAAGAAGTTGTTGCAAGCACTAGTTCCTCACACAATCATAACAACACTCCATATGAAGAATCAATAATATAGTTGTTTCATGTAAGGGTAATTTCAAATCATACAAAGATTCATGCATTATTTTATAGTGGGTCATAATCAAACTTAATTTAAGAAGACTTGGTCAAAAAGCTTAACGTTGAAACTGTACCTCATCATAAATCATATCCATTGGGTTGGATAGTCAATAATGCAAACTTACAAGTTACAAGGAAATGCTTATTCAAATTTGCCATAGCTGAAAATTTTATTGATGAAGTTGAGTTAGATGTAGTTCCACTTGACATCTCAGGAATCATCTTGGGTAGTCCATATTTGTATGATAGAAAAGAGGTATTTTATTGCCATGAGAACAAATACTTATTTCTCAAGAATGGGGTGGACTACATTGTGAGATCCCATCACAAAAGGCTGAACATTTCTTTGGTTAATGCAGGGAAAATGAAGAGACTAGTAAATGCAAGTAAAAAATTTATGCTTCTCATGATCAAGAAAAAGAATGATATTGATTATGAATCTTTTGAAGGTTGTGATGACACATCGAAATCTGATTTGTTTCATTCCAAACATTAGCATCTATTGCATGTTGATTATGGACAGCATGGAAATCAAGAAGAAAATTGATCCGGATTTAAACAAGAATGCAGAAAATTATAGATATAACCATAAATACAAAGATGTAGTAGAAATAACAGTTCATTTCATTAATATCAAATGTTGAAATATGATTACAAATAGAATGGAAATAAGACTAGCGTGGGCAATGGTAGCTTATCTCTGAGAAGAGATGTGGTGGCTACATGCCTCTAAACTGTGTTGCAATGAGGCTCAAAGGCATATTTATTGTTGAGAAACAATATAAAACCCTAAAAATCAATGAACCTAACCCTAGGAGATGAAGTGCCAAACTATGGGCCCCATTTGGGAAAATTGGTACATCAACTTCCCGGGGTCATAATTTTTGCATACGATCTCTGTTTGACAGGAAAAATACCTTGTTAGAAAGATTTATCCGAGCACTACAACTTTTGAGTGAGTAACATCAATTTATTCCCAATGTTGCTACCAAATTTCCCAAAAAAACATCGTGTAGGGCATCAAAATGACTCTGGAAGTTCATGAATTGAAAATTACCAAAAATAGTAAATTGTGCTACAAATAAGGAAACTAAAATTCTAAAAGAAACAATGGTGGGGATTCATGTGAAATAGGCAGGTGGATACCAATATCCACCTGGATGATTCCTGCCCCCTTAAGAAGAAATGGTCCCCACTACCTTGAGTTCCTCCATGAGATGAGGAAACTTTTGGTGAACTTGGTCACTAGTGAGCCAATTACCTTATTGAATGAGTTGGCCTACTTTGCCAACTCGATATATTTGCATCCTTCACAATCAGATGTTCTTGATCTGTGTGTCCATGA
Source organism: Pinus tabuliformis (assembly GCA_031772625.1). NCBI lineage: Eukaryota > Viridiplantae > Streptophyta > Pinopsida > Pinales > Pinaceae > Pinus > Pinus tabuliformis. The sequence goes on along the minus strand of CM062811.1, from coordinate 1,059,640,133 downwards.
TCTAATCAGTTGTGGCTTGCTCCATGCAATATGGATTTAAATCTGTAGGTGTGAGTTGTTTTGCAATGTCTGATGTGTCCAACAATGGTGGGAAGTATGGTTGAATGTGGTCCACATTGAACACTGGGTGCAGGCCAAGGAATGGGGGAATGTTGAGCTCAAATGAATTCTCACCCATAGCCTTGGAAATGGTGTAAGGACCATACCAGAGTGGTTTGAGTTTTTGATAGGCTCCGGTAAGGCATTCCTTCTACAAATGCAACCAGACTTTGTCGCCCACCTGAAACCTGTATGGCACCTTATGTTGATCATGTCGTTCTTTGTACCTAGCATTTGATTTCTCCAAATGTCATGGACCTGCTGGTGGATATGTTGGATGTGCTCAATGAAGTTGTTTGCTTTATCGAATTTCGATTAGACATGAGATGAATCTACATGAGTAGCTGCAAATGGTATGGCCACATCAATGGGACATAGTGGATGGAATCCCAAGCCACCTACAAAGTGTTGTGTATTGTCAAGATGTGGAGAGCCCAGTTATAGTTGTGTTGTACATAGGGAAGGCTCTCATCCCATGAGCATGGATGCTTTAAGTTGTATATGCACAAAATGTGTGCAATCATCCTGTTGACGACCTCTGTCTCACCATCAGTTTTGGGATAGAAAGTTGTGGACTTAGTGAGCTTGGTGTCTGAAATCGTCCAGAGACTGGACCAAAATGTACTGATAACCTGTTGTCCTAATCTGATATTCCTCTTGTAGGCCACCATAATGGTCATCTTTGAGAATCTGTCGAGGACCACAGAAACACCGTCCTTTCCATGCTTAGTAGAAGGAAGGCCCGACATGTAATCCATGGAAATGGATTCCCAAGGTTGACTAGGGGTAGGCAACGGAGTATAGAGGCCTTGCTTCTTGATGGTCGATTTGGAAATGGTGCAGGCAGTGCAGGATCCGATGTACTTCCCGACATTCGGTCGAAGATTTGGCCAATAGAAATACTTCCGCAGTACTGCCAGTGTTTTCTCGACCCCAAAATGCCCAGCAACTCGACTGTAGTGTGCTTCACAAATCATCTTTTTTCACTCACTTGAAGGAACATAAAGGTGTCCTAGGTGGCATAGTAGGGCATTTTGGAGGTCAAAATGTGGAACTTGCTAACCCTTCAAGAGCATCTGGTATGTGTGTCCGAATTTTGGGTTGCTTTTGTAGAGAATTGGCCAATCATAAATCTTGTGCCCATAGGAGTTGAGCATGGTGATTGACACCATGATCGGTGGTCAGCTGAGGCAGTCTGCAACATTATTGGTGCTACCCTTCTTATACTTTATATTCAAATGGAATTGTTGCAGCTATGTTGACCACTTTTGAAGGCTATCATTATGCAACTTCCCTTGCATCTATATGAACTACAGGGGTCAGTGGCTTGTGTCGATGACCGTTTCCTTCCCCAAAATGTAATGCTTCCATTGTCGGCAGGCCTGCACAATGGAATACATCTCTTTGTCATAAGTGGGATACTTTTAGACTATGTCTAAAATTGTCTCACTGTGATATGCCACTGGATCCCCTTGTTGAGTAAGGATTGCCCTAATAGCATAGTTAGAGGTATTTGTCTCGATCTCAAATGGATATTTCAAGTCTGGTAAAGTGAGCACTGATGTAGAGCAGAGGCAATGTTCCAACTCTACAAATGCCTTCTATTAAGATTCAGATCAAAAGAATTTTTCTTTCGCTTCTCCCTTGGTTACTTCACTTAAGGGCCAAGTGATATGAGAGAATCCCAACATGAACCTACGGTAGAAATTGGCAAGACCCAGAAAGCTATGGAGATCTGTCAAAGTGGTTGGGGTTGGCCAATCTTGAATGACTTGGATCTTGGCTGGATCCACATGCACCCCTTTTTCATCAATAATGTATCCCAGATACTGAACCTGGGTCATGCCAAAAGTGCATTTCTCGAAATTGGCACACAACTTGTGTTACCATAGTGCTTGGAGGACCTGTCAGATGTGTTGGAGGTTCTCTTCCTAACTTTAGTTGAATATCAAGATGTCATCCATGTATAACGCTAAAAATGGGTTGTTGAATGGCGACAAGATGTCATCTATCAACCTCATGAAGGTTGTAGGAGAATTCGTCAACCGAAATGGCATAACCAACCATTAGAAAATGCCCTCCTTGGCTTTGAAGGAAGTCTTCCACACATCAGAGGGTTTGATTGGTACCTGGTGATAGCTGGACTTCAAATTGATCTTTCTGAAAGCTTTTTCCCCCTTTAGTTGGTCCAGAAGGTCATCAATCTGTGGGATCGGGTACCTATTCTAGACAATAATCTTGTTTAGCACCCGATAGTCAATACAGAGTCTCCAAGTCCCATCCTTCTTCTGTACCAACATGATCGGGCTCCCACAAGACAATGAACTCGGACAGATGTTACCTTTCTGTAGTAGCTCCTGAATCTGGCTCTTGATTTCGTCGTTCTCCAAAGTGGAGGGCTAATAGATTGGTACATTTGGAAACAACACACCTTGGGTCAAATTGATGGAGTGCTTGACCTGACAGTGCAGAGCCACCCCTATGGTGGAGGTGAATATGTCCTCGTACTCCTCCATGACCTTGTCCATCTATTGTTGCCATTTGGAGGGGCCTTATCTGAAGGTTGTGGCCACCATCTTCTTCTTTCGCTAAGGTCGTATCATCCGGAAAACAAATTTCCATATTTTGGAAATGAGCTTACTACATTTCTTTGCAGTAATCAAAGATATGCCAGTAGGAAATGCTCCCTCTGGTATCTTGTACAAATTATTTCCCAAAGTAACAAGAATAACACGAGGCCTTGAATCATACACAGCATGTCACTTCCATAAGTATGGTTGTCCTAATAATACATCACAAACATCAAGGGGAGCAATGTCACGTAGTACCTCATCTGTGAAGGGCTTGATGTTGTATGGAAGGTGGCACTACTGGCTCACGCGATCACGTGCTTGGTTAAGCCACTTGATGGTGTACGGTTGTGGATGTGTTGTGGTCGGTAAGCCTAATCGCTTCACGAACTTTGCCAAAATGAGGTTCTTTTGGCTCCCACTGTCGATAATGAACTGTAGCGGGGAACCCTTTACCTACATCTGGGAGTGTAAGAGGTGCTCCTCCTCCTCTAGATCTTCGTGTTCCTCCTTGTGGATCTTCGTGGTGGAAATGGTGATGTTGGGCTCCAAATCAATAATCTACTTCTCTTTGTCATTCCCCTTATTGGGTCCTGACTTAGAGTCAGAACATGCATCTAATTCCGAAGCCTTTAGCTTGGCCCCTAGTGACTGCTTGGCCTGACACTCACTTGTGTTGTGACTGGAGCTCTTATGGAACTCACTTCACTTTCCTATGTCCTTCGGCTTTGCGGTGTTGTTCTTTGTTTGCGGCATTGGTGGGTTTTCCTGGGCCGCCCTTCCTTGGCTTTGTCCTTTGTTCTGCGGTTTGGGAGCACCTTTCCCTTGCATCGAATTCACAAATCCAAAGTCTTGCTTCTTTTGTTTAAACTTTTTCTCGATCTTGACAGTGTATCAGTATGTCGTGCCAAGTGAGGACATGTCTAGGAATTCCATCTCATCCTGGATGTACCTGTGCAGGCAGTCGTAGTACTTTAGAACCAAATTCTTCTCATAATCCTTGATACCCAACTTCGTGCAAAGTGTATAAAAAACATTGGTAAACTCTGACACATCTTGGTCCCTTCCATATCACAGCATTGTCCTATTTATGTATTTATCCTCATAGTTCCCAATAGGGGAGTACGGCTCCTTGATGGCATCCCCAAATGAGTTCCAAGTGGGTGCCACTAAAAACAGTGAGTTCGTACTTTCATTCTTCTCATCACAATAGGTTTCCCACTAGTCCTTGACGTGGGGGGCTGCTTTGAGAAGTGCAAAAGAGATATTTTCCCAGCTGGAAAAATCATGAACATAAAAATACCCTTCTAACAGATTTAGCGATTTATCTACAGCGTCTTCATTTATCTGACCCTCAAATATGGGAATGTCAAAGTTAACTTTACCTTAAAGGGTGTGGCGCTTCGAGAGTAGTTGCCAAAAGTAGATGTGTCACCCTTGGGTAGCCAGTAAAGGATCAGGGCAAAGTTTTCCATCATTGCATTCTTTGTCACACGAGGGCTTCTTCGAGCAAGATTTTGATAGGATTTGTTGCCACCTCCTCTTTCTTTTCATCCAACGTGGGAGGCCGTCGAGATTTGCGAGGTTGGTATTGCAAAGGTTCGACCAGTTCAAGCCCTAACTCCTTATATCCCGACCTTGTTGCGGACATGCAAAGAAAAACAAAGAAAGAGCACAATGCTCTGATACCACTAATACAGATTTAAACAAGAATGCAAAAAATTACAGATATAACCATAGACACAAATATGCAGTAGAAATAACACTTCATTTCATTAATATCAAATATTGAAATATGCTTACAAACAAAATGGAAAGAAGACTAGCTTGAGTGACGATAGCTTATCTCTGAGAATAGATGTGGCCGCTACATGCCTTTGAACTGTGTTACAATGAGGCTCGAAGGCCTATTTATTGTTGAGAAACAATGGAAAAATCTAAACATCCCAAAACCTAACCCTATGAGATGAAGCGCCAAACAACGTTTTGGTAAATCGGTACATTAACTTCCCGGGGTCATAACTTTGGCATACTAACTTCGTTTGACATGCACAATACCTCGTTAGAAAGATATATTCAAGGACCATAATATTTGAGTGACAAAATTTAGTCCACAATCCATGATGCTCCTTATTTTCCCAAAAAACATCGTTTAGGACCTCAAAACGGCTCTAGAAATTTAGGAAGTGAAAAATTGCCAAAAATAGTAAATTGTGCTGCAAATAACGAAACTGAAAGAAACAATGGTGTGGGTCCAAGTGGAATAGGTGAGTGGCCACCAATATCCACCTGGATCAAAAATTCAAGAATTTTTGAACAAAAGTGTCATACGCCCATCTACTTTGTCATGTGGTTCGCCCATTGTCATGGTGCCAAATAAGGACGGTACTTGGCACATGTGTGTGGATTTTCATGCACTGAACAAAATCATGATAAAGAATCATTATCCACTCCCAAGAATTGATGATTTTCTTGACCAATTGAGGTATGCAAAGTATTTCACTAAGTTCGACTTACGAATTGGTTCTCATCAAGTTAGAATAGCTGAAGAGGACATTTGGAAAACTGCATATAAAACTAAACAAGGATTCTTTGAGTCCCTTGTTATGCCTTTCAGTCTTACAAATGCTCCAACTACTTTCATGAGAGTTATGAATTTTGTATTGTGACCATTTCTAGATGAATTTTTCATTGTTTACTTAGATGATATTCTCATATTCAACAAATCCAAAGGTGGACATGTCATGCATATAAACAAAGTACTTCATGTCTTGAGAAAAGAAGAATTGTTTTTAAATATGTCTAAATGTGAATTTGGCAAGACTTCTTTAGTGTATTTGAGACACATTGTTCGAGGAGGTGAGTTGAAGATAGAACCCTCTAAGGTTGAGGTAATTCTGAATTGGCCCAAGCCTAATACAGTTATAGAGATAAGAAGCTTTCTTGGGGCAGCACAATATTGGAGGAAATTTATTGCTAATTTTTCTTCCATTGCAGCTCCATTACATGCATTGGCTAATGTCAAGAAAGTCTTCCATTGGGGAGGATATACAATAGAGAGCATTTGATGATTTGAAATAAAATATCAGTTCATCACTGGTATTGGCTCTTCCAAATCTTAGACAACCATTTGAGATTCAGACAGATGGTAGTGATTAGGCCATGGGAGCAGTTCTTATGCCGTGTGGTAAGCCCATTTCATTTCATTCTGAAATTTTTAATGGAGATGTAACTAACTATCCCGCTAATGACAAAGACCTTTGCACATTGGTACAAAGTGTCAAAAAATGGAAACACTAATTGATGGGGAGGAAACCATTATCCATACCGACCATCAACCATTACAGTACTTACAGTTAGAGTCAAAGTTGCAACAATCACGACACTTCAAATGGATGGGATTTCTACGACATTTTAATTTGGTTATTGAGTACAGAAAGGAAATCTATAGTAAGGTAGCTGATATGATTTCATGGCCTATTGTAAATTCATCTATTATACTAAAGCATAATTCTGTTTTGCATGAATGTTACATTGAGAAATATTCATATCATACTGACTTTCAAGATGTGAATGAAAGGTTGATTCAAGGAAACCAAATCGAAGAGTTGGATTACCATGTACATAACAGTTTTTTTGTATCACTTGGGAAAGTTATGTATTCCAGAGGGAGAAAGAAACAATATCATAAGGGAGGCGCACACTACATTGATTGCTGGACACTTTGGTGTAGGCGAGACAGTAGTGAATATCCAAAGGTATTGTTATTGGCTAGGCATGTTTGATAATGTATCTCGTTTCATTAGATGGCGTTATTTGTTTGCAACAAGTAAGCTTAGCAATAGGAGAATAGGATTGTATACTCCACTTCTGGTACCTTCACGTCCATGGGAGAGTATCTCAATGGATTTTGTAGGATGTCTTCCATTGTCAAGGAAAGGTCATGATTACTTGTATGTAGTTGTCGACAGGTTCAACAAAATGTGTATACTAACACCATGTTAAAGGAAAATTACAGATGAACAAACTACTCATCTTTTCTTCCAAAACATTTGGGTTCATTTTGGTCTTCCTACTTCCATTGTAAGTGATCGATATTCTCAATTTGTTGGTAATTTTTGGTAAAATTTGTGGGACATGATGGACACAAAGTTGAAGAAGAGTAAAACATTTCATCTGCAAATATATGGATAGATTGAGGTGGTCAATAGAACAATCATTTGTCTTTATAGAGGATACTGCAGCAAAGATCCCAAGTTGTGGGATGAATAGTTGCATTACATACAACATGCATACAACAGGGCAAAGCATTCTTCCACAAAAACATCGCCATTTGACCCATGTTTTGGGTACTTTCCAAGATTGCCATTGGAATTCATCTTTGAGAAAGATGTTGCCATAGATGGTCATAATGACATAGATAAAGAAAGGAAGTTCATAGAGCAAATTCAGTTGATACATCACACAGTGCAGGAACAACTTGAAAAGAGTCAAAACAGCTACAAGGCAAAGCATGATAAACATCGTGTTATGAAACCAGCTCACAAAAAGATAGAAAAGAGAGATCCACGACTTAGAATTCAGCCTCTTCGAGGGGGCAACCTCCTTTACATTACATAAATGAACAATTCTTGGATGATACAAATGAAAATACCTCCTTTCTATATATAGGAGTCTAAGTGGTCCCAATACAATCAAAGCCTACATAACAATAATATTGTAGGGCACAGAAATAACAATAGTGGGCTTCTATGGGCACAATAGTAACAATATGGGCACTACATGGGTACATCAATATAAATAAGGGGTATAACTACAATAGTAATGGGGTAATCACTAGTATTATAGGGACCCAACATGCCCCTCTCCTTCAAAAAAGTGTTGTCCTCAACGCTTGAGTAGTTCTGGATACTTCTGCATAAAATTCTCATCCTCCCATGTGGAATCTTCAGCGGATAAGTTCTTCCACTTGATAAGATACTCTGAAATTGATCGATTTCGTAGCTGTCGAGTTCTTGTTTCTATAACTGCTTCCGGTTCCAATATAATTTTTCCTTCCTCGTCAAGTTCTGGCAATATTGTTTGAACTGGGAGCTTGTCGCCTATAACCTTCTTTAAACATGAAACATGGAAAACTGGGTGCAATCGAGAAGCTGCAGGAAGCTCCAATTTGTATGCCATAGTACCAATCTTTTGCAACACCTTGTACGGACCATAATACTTTGGTGATAATTTATTATCCTTCTTAGCTTGCTTGAGGGACATTTGCTTATATGGTTGTAGCCGTAGGAATACCCAATCACCTACATCAAAACTTCTTTCACTGCGATGTTGATCTGCCTGTTGTTTCATTCTATTCTGTGCCAACACGAGGTTATCCTTTAAGAGTTGGAGGACTTGTTGTTGATGTTCGATGTGATGTTCCACTGCCTGAACCTTAGAATTTTCTCTTAAATATGATGTGATGGATGGTGGTTGATACCCATAAAGTGCCATAAATGGGGTCATTTTTGTTGCTGTATGGAAGGAAGTGTTATACCACCATTCAGCCAGAGGCAACCATTTGACCCATTGTGTCTGTTTATCAGATACAAAGCAACGAAGATATCCTTCCAAACATTTGTTTACTATCTCAGTTTGCCCATCAGATTGAGGATGATAAGATGAGCTATGAGCTAACTGAGTACCAAGACAAGAAAATAATTCTGTCCAAAAATTTCCAGTGAAAATGGGATCTCTGTCACTTACAATAATCTTTGGGTTTCCATGTAGCTTTTGAATTGTTTCCATAAATGCAGTAGAAACTGTACTGGCTTTAAATGGATGTGATAATGCACAAAAGTGTGCATACTTGGTAAGTCTGTCAACTACCACCATGATGACACTCTTTCCCTCAGACTTGGGTAAACCTGTGATAAAATCCATTGAAACCTCCTCCCAACGTTGGCTTGGAATGGATAAAGGTTGTAATAGACCCGGTGTCTTAATTGTTTCAACTTTATTTTGCTGGCAAACCAAACATTCCGCCACAAACTTTTGAATATCTGATTTAAGGCCATCCCAAAAAAATTCCTTCTTAACCCTGTGGTAAGTTTTTAAAAATCCTGAGTGCCCTCCTAAGGGAGAAGTGTGCAATTCCATAAGAATCTTTTGTTTTAGCTGGGAATTCTTACAGAGGTATAAGCGATCTTTGTACCATAACGAATCATTTTTCCAGCTAAATGTATCAGACGTACTGGAATCTTGTTGTAGCTTTCGAATAAGTGCCCACACTTCTTCGTCATTCTTCCATTCCTCCCTTGCTTCATTTATCCAATCTGGTTGGATAATAGAAATGGCGCACAACAATGCTTCCACATCCTCATCCTTTCTTGAGAGTGCATCTGCCACCACATTTTGCTTCCCTTTTTTGTAGATGATTTCAAAGTCATAACCCAACATCTTTGTGACCCACTTTTGTTGCTCTTCAGAGGATAATCTTTGTTCTAAAAAGTATTTAAGGCTATCATGATCCGTTTTTACCTTGAAGTGTCTTCCCATTAGGTAGGGTCGCCATTTCTTAAGTGCATGGAGTATTGCCAACATTTCCTTCTCATAAATAGCTTTGCTTAAAAACTTTCCCTTGATTGGACGACTTTCAAAAGCAATGGGTCTTTCATCTTGCATTAGAACAGCACCAATTCCATTTCCTGAAGCATCACATTCCACAATAAAGGTTTTTGTGAAGTCCGGTGTAGCTAAGACCGGTGCTTGGCACATTGCCTCTTTAAGATGTTCAAAGGCCTTTGTTGCTTCCGGAGTCCATGAAAATGCATCTTTCTTCAATAATGTTGTTAGAGGTGCTGCTATTCTCCCATAATTCTTAACAAACTTGCGATAATACCCTGTCAACCCAAGAAATCCTCGCAGATGCTTTATGGATGTGGGGATTTTCCATTCCTTAATGGCTTTAATTTTGCTAGGGTCTACCTTAACTCCTTCATGAGATACAATATGACCCAAATATTCCACCTCCTGGACTCCAAAGAAACATTTGGATCTTTTTGCATATAATTGTTTCTCCTCCAATAGTTGTAGCACCCTGTCAACATGTTCAACATGATCCTTCCAAGACTTGCTGTAGATTAGTATATCATCAAAAAATACTAACACAAATTTTCTAAGGAATGGTTTGAAAATTGAATTCATCAAACCTTGAAATGTTGAAGGTGCATTGGTAAGGCCAAAAGGCATGACCAAAAATTCATAATGACCCTCATGAGTTCTAAATGCCGTTTTCGGAATGTCTTCAATCTTCATTCTGATTTGATGATATCCTGAACGAAGATCCAACTTGGTGAAGTAAATTGATCCATGCAATTCATCCAGTAATTCATCAATGACAGGAATGGGGAACTTATCTTTAATAGTGAGCTTGTTGAGCTCCCTATAATCTGGACACATGCGCCATGATCCATCCTTCTTGTGCACCAATACTACTGGAGCAGAGAAAGAACTTTGACTCGGTTGAATTATACCAGCCTCTAGCATTTCTGCAACCATACGTTCAATTTCACTTTTTTGGACATAGGGATATCTGTACGGCCTGATGTTTGGAGGAACACTTCCTGGAATCAGATGAATAGCATGATCATGATCACGCATAGGTGGGAGACCTTTGGGAGTCTCAAATACCTTGGAATGATTGTCCAGGACTTTTTGGAGATCTGGAGAAATAGATGATTCCAATGTGGAAACATCTAGCGAACATAATTGTGCAATTACACCTCTTTGCTCCTTTTTTAGAAGCTTTGTCATACCATTAGAGCTGATTATCTTTCCTGGTTTCCCTGCAATACCCCTTAATTCAACTTCCTTTCCTTCCACAGAAAATTTCATGAAAAGTTCTTGAAAATTAAAAGCTATTGTACCCAAGGATTGTAGCCATTGGACTCCTAGTACAACATCAGCACCTCCCATTGGAATGGAAAGCATTGGGCTAGTCAATACATATTCTCCCATGGATAGCTTGATATTATGGCACTTTCCAGAGCAATTTATTGTTCCTCCATTTGCAATCATCACTTGACACTCTGGTGCTGGATATAGGAAGCAATTCAATTCTTTTGCTACCCTACAATGAATAAAATTGTGGGTGCTTCCTGAATCAATCAACACTATTACCTTTTTCTTCTTGATTTGTCCTTCTATCTTGATGGTTTGAGGAGTGGTAATTCCCGCCAATGCATTACAAGATATGGTCGGATTTATTTGTTCTTCATCTAGGCTTTGTTCCTGGAATATATCCTCTTCTTTTGACCTTTCTTGCTCCTTTTCTTCTTCCTCTTCACAATCTATGTAGAATAATTTCTTCTCAGCACACTTATGACCTTTTGTGTATTTGCTATCACAATTGTAACAAAGCCCTTTTGCTCTTTTTTCTTCCAATTGTTGTGGTGTCAACCTTGTAGGTTGTGGAAGACTATGGGCAACAACACTTCCATCTTTATAGTTGTGAATGGTATGCTTCCTAGTTGCCATAATTTTGCTTTCCATTTTTCTTGCTAACCTGAATGCCTTCTCTAATGAATCAGGTTCCCAAAGGCGCACATCATGTTGGATATTATCCTTTAAAGACCCTATGAACACATCAATCCTATGCTCCTCTGGAATATCTTTTACCCTTATGTTCAATTTTTGGAACTCCTCAATGTGCTCCATTATTGAACCCTTTTGTTTGAGACTTATCAATTGGCTAAAAAAAGTGTTGCTTTTTGTATCCTCATAATGTGCTATCAATTCTTCCGTAAAAATTGCCCAAGTGATAAATTGTTTACGAGAACAAAGCCATTGATACCATACAAACTGATTTGGTTCCAAATATAAAGTTGCCATACGTACCTTTTGTGTGTTTTGCACATTATTGAGATCGAAGAATTGCTCCATCTGTAATATCCATGTGGCGGGATCCTTGCCATCAAACTTCCTCATATCGATTTTTGGAACATGGTGATTCTTCGATCCAACATTAGAGTCTATGGAATCATGATTAACATTTCTTTTGTTCTCATCATGAGTTTCCTTTACTACCTTTTCACCATTAGTGACCCTTTCTTGTAGCAACTTCTTCAATTCATCCATCTTATCATCCATGCCATCAATTTTAGCGTCCATGCCATTCACCTTAGCTTCCATGCCATCCATCTTAGCTTCCATGCCCTTTATCTTAGATTCCACACCATTTACCTTAGATTCCACGCCATTTATCTTAGATTCCACGCCACTTATCTTAGCTTCTGTTAGCTTTTGTGAGCGTGACATTTGTTGCACTTGTTCTTGTAATTTTGATATATCATGTAGCATTTCTTCCTCTTCTTCATGAGTCATGCTAGAGCTTTCAGGTTCCTTACTAGGTGTTTGCATTTTCTTTCCTCGGGGCATCAGTTACCGATAATAATGCTTTACTATGCCCTTTGAATTCTGTTAAACCAAGCTTACACAAAAATTTAAAAAAAAACTACACACCTTTTTTCACTTTATAGAAGCCTGATATTGAATCTGATGTATCTCTGTAATTTCTGATCATCCAGTTCTGAAATTGCTATCTGTAGTAGCCTTCTGCGTCCTCTTTCCAATGCCACAAGTCTGAGCCAAATTGGATTCTCCAAGGAAGAGTTATGTGAAATCTCCCACAGTGACTTGCTTTTAGACTGGTTCAGTAGAGCGAACTTGTACGACGTGCCACGAGTCACTGTTTCAACCTTTGAATCTGAAACTCACCACAAGAAACTACAGTCTGTCCTCTTTCTGTACCTTTTTACGAAATTTCAATCCGATCCTCAGAGAGAGAGTTATGACGATTTTCCCCAGGTCACCTGTTTTGAATGTAATTCAGGAGTCTGCAAAAAGGCCAAACTTCCTCAGATCATATCTCCGAAAATATCGCGCTAAAAGCTCTGAAATTCGGACCCAAGGTTCAGCGCCAATTCTTCTCAAATGGGTTTTTTTTTCGACTTCTGAAACGTCACAGAAAAAAAGTTATAGCGAAAATGCCACGATGACCTGTTTGGAGCAGCGAAACCCTAGAATCCAAAGCTCTGATACCAAATGTTATGAAACCAGCTCACAAAAAGATAGAAAAGAGAGATCCACGCCTTAGAATTCAGCCTCTTCGAGGGGGCAACCTCCTTTACATTACATAAATGAACAATTCTTGGATGATACAAATGAAAAACCTCCTTTCTATATATAGGAGTCTAAGGGTCCCAATACAATCCAGCCTACATAACAATAATATTGTAGGGCACAAAAATAACAATAGAGGGCTTCTATGGGGCACAATAATAACAATATGGGCACTACATGGGCACATCAATATAAATAAGGGGTATAACTACAATAGTAATGGGGTAATCACTAGTATTATAGGGACCCAACACATCGGCTCGATCACAAATTTCAAGTTGGAGATGAAGTTTGGTTATATATTAGCAAAGAGAGACTTCAAGGGGAAGGTAAAAACCTTAAGCTAATCTGTTATGGTCCTTTTAAAATTCTGGAAATGATTGCTAACAATGCATTTAAGCTTTATTTGTCTCCTTATATGCAAATATAACTTTTTTATTAATGTTGAGAATTTGAGATTGTTTGAGCCTCCTTTGATTGATGATCAAGGAGAGCATGTTCAGATTCCATCAATATATTATTTTTCACCAGAATACCTTAACGAGCTTCACCAAGATCTCATACTTGAGAGAAGAACCAGAGCTTCGAAGAGAGGGAATGTCAAATACCTTAGAGTGGGACTCAAGGGACAAAAGCCTTCTAAAGCCAAATTGTTGCAGATCAAGAAGGTGAGGGAGTTGTACCCTCACCTATTGAGAAATTGATAGTATCTTTTGGGGTCCAAAAGGCTTCTAGTGGCGAGGAATGACCAGGTGCTCAGTATTTAACTCAAAAATCAAAGTTCTCAAAATGGCTAAAAACCTAAACGACCGCTTCCGTCAAGGCTAAACAACCCCAACACAACTCGTTTCACTAAAAACCAAGTTCGTATGAGGAATATATTTAGTTATGTCCATTTTTCCAAACAGAAGAACTTTGGAAAGATATATGCATAATCACTGCACAGTCAATAGTCCATACTACTGACATGGTAGGTGATTGTGCAAGGTCAATAGTGGTAAATTTTCAATCATGGTTCACGAAGTCACATGTTATTAATGGTTCACAGGTTGGTGACATGGTATATTATGATTGGTTAATGGAGAACTAGTGAGGAAGGGACAAGTTGCAATCTTGAAGGCCACCATGTGTCCCTCCCCAAAGGTTAGCTCGATGCTCAGTGTGACATAATTTTGTGGTAGGCAGAGGGGTCAATCTCTGGACCTACACCGAACAACCACAACACATTTCCATTACACCACATCTTGTTGCTTCACATGTATTGTTGTCTGTGCATGTTTAAAGTTTATACATGTTATAGTTGAGCGTTAGGAAGGCCAGCCCTCACATGTGAACACGATAACTACTAGGCTATCTAATGGCTAGCAACCAACGCTAATAGCGCTCCATAACCATGACCATTAACATTTAATCACCCATGTGTCCACCTCCTCCAAGACTGTCAGGGGTAACAGTTAACAGAATCACGCTTATTGCTCTAATCCACCATTAACCTCCAATTAATTGCGCTTGTCTTTAATTAACCCTCCATTTAACTACATATTAAGTTGGCGACATATTTAGTGGATTTGATAAATTCAGAGGTTTCTCCAGTTTTATTGGGGATAACTAGAGTTCCTCCAATTTTAGAGGATTTTTCCTAGGGAAAACTGTTTTGAGCAAAACTAGAACAAAATTCGACCAAATGGATCTCAATAAAAGTTTTTCCTCATTGATTTCGACATTTTGAACACATTGAAGCATGTTTCAGAAGCAGTATAGCTTTTTAAACATGATTTTTTCCATATTGAGCTAATATAGAGGCCCAAGCCATGGAAACTGGACCAAGGATATGTAGCCTAGGTGGGGTGAACTTGTTCATCAAAACACGGTGTTAAGTGTTCATGTTTATGGTTTGTTATACTTTTCATTGTTGTTGTTCAATACTTGTTTTTCATGATATTTTACTCATGAAAGTCACATTAAACTTGATTAAATCTACTTGTTTACATTCATAAACAACCTAAGGAAAACTATGCATAGGAAGTAATCGACAAGCATTTGTTTATAAATCTATAATTGAAATTATTATAGCAAAAATAACATTCAATAATAGATCAATAGCCCATCTAGTTGTGGAGGAAACTAAATAATTGGCTTTTAGCCTCTGCAAGGTTACTAGGCTAGAGAATGACATGATTCAATAAACCAACAATGTCCTTTAAGTATTTCCCATAATAGCCAAATAAGATATCAATGATATGGATGAGGAATTAGAATGATGATGTTGAGAGATTAAAGTAGAAGAAGTGCTCATGTAAGTGGAAGGACGGGTGCAAGGATAATTTTAGGGGCGAATGTTCGCCCTTTGGCGAAATTAAGGGGTTTTAAATTTTTAGTGGGCGAATATTGTATCATAGTACATTTTTACAAATCACCTCAAATAGCCCACCTTATTTTAAGGGAGAGGGTAAAAAAGGTAAATTTGGCCCTTGAAATTAGGACTTACAACCTTGCATTCGTCCATTTTCAAGAATAGGTTTTACTTAAGTGAATCCTATGGGCCAAATACCATATTGATAAAAGAGGTATGGTAAATTAATAAAAATATAAATAAATGAGAGGTATGGTAAATAAATAAGACATTTTTTATATTTACTCCATAAGTCACCTTATATACATGTAAGGGTGTAAACAAATAAAAATATAAGTAAAGTGGAGGTATGGTAAATAAATAAAACGTCTTTTTATACTTACTCAAAAGGTATGGTAAATAAATAAAAATATAAATAAATTAGACGTATCGTAAATAAATAAAACCTCTTTTTATATTTAGTCCATAACCCTAGTTCTATTTATGAAGGCTCAAGAAAGAGGTTTTATTTAAGTGAATCCTATGGGCCAAATACCATATTTGTAAAAGAGGTATGGTAAATTAATAAAAAATATAAATAAACGAGAGGTATGGTAAACAAATAAAACATTTTAGAGAAAGATTTTGCGGCGAAAATCACATGGAATCTCATTTGTCGATGCGTTTCGAACCAACTAGTGTGGTTCATCGCCAGGACATGTTGAAGAAACAGATCTAGCTCATCATGCTAGAAATAAATTATTATTAAGGTAAACAAATAAAACATTTTTTTATATTTACTCCATAAGTCACCTTATATTTACGAACACTCACCAAAATGGCACATGGTATTGACCCATGGTATTCACCTGGAATGTAGCCTATTTAAATGGGGGAATTAAACCAGCATGTAGCCTATGCTAAGATTCACTAGGACTTTACAAAGTTTTATTATTTAGTGAAAGACTCTCCAAGATCTTACAAGATTTTATAATTGAGTAAAATATTCTAATAAAAATAAAAATTGCACATGGTATTGACCCATGGTATTCACCAAAATGGCACATGGTATTGACCCATGGTATTGACCTCGAATGTAGCCTATTTAAATGGGGGAATTAAACCAACATGTAGCCTATGCTAAGATTCACTAGGACTTTACAAAGTTTTATTATTTAGTGAAGGACTCGCCAACATCTTACAAGATTTTATAATTGAGTAAAATATTCGCCATGCTTGGTGAGAGATTCACCAAAAAATTATATATACATATTATATTATTGATAAAATCGTCTTCCATTTTTCCTATATACCATGTAGATTCGCCCATTTATTATATTTATAAATTTAGGGGGGTTCTTAAAATTTTCCCTGGACGGGTGTCAGATCAAATTAGGGAGTACGAAAACCAAGAGACCATGGTTTTTCAAGTAGTAGAGATGTCGTTGGTGGCTTATCAAGAATTTGCTTCATACAACTAGGAAATTATGGACCTCAAAGTTCCCTTTAGCATATTCAAAGGAAGATTTGAAGCCTTTGTGAAAGGGTTATTTGAGGTAGGCATATATGTCAAGTGGGTTGATGGTGAATCATTAAGAATAGGGTGAGGAGAAGGCTCATGAGGATCTAGGGGAAAGCCATGATTACTCTATAATTATATCAAAGGATTCTCAAGTAGTAATTCCTCAAAAAATATAAAATTTCAAGTCATAGTTTGAGGGAAAAGGATGACAAGAGGTACCATAGTAAATCACCCTAGAGAAAATCCCTCTATATTTTGATATTTAATTATTATTTTAAATATTTTGTTGTTGGTTAGGTCTAATTATTGTTTTATAAGGTTTATTGTTGGTTAGGTCCAATATTTAGATAATATCTGCTAAATTATATATTTTTATTATTAATATTATCGATATACGTGATGAAACAATAAGTAAACTCTAGGAAATCATGATAAAGGATATCATAGTTTTTGAGGTGGATGTTCTCCTATAAATATTTATATTTATATTTTTATATGATATTACTTAAATTATTCCTTAGAATACATATGAATTTTTTAATTGGAACAAAAGTTTCATATTAATAAAAATATGCATGGCGGCTAAACGCCTACAGACAGGCACGACCATAAGCAAAGCAACCAAGCATTGGAGGCTTGCCAAAGCTACTGAAAACATAGCTGAGCTCGTTATGGGGATGAAAGGTCTAATCTTTCAAACAATCAGGAGAAAGGCGAATGGTCTTGCTGACCATCTGGCAAATTGTGGAGCAGACAACCCCAACATTGCCATGGACAGGTGCTGGCGGGAGGTTGACGACCCAATCACAAAGGAAGCATGCATACAACTGGCAGCGAAGGATCTAATCCAGGTCACCCAACCTTAATCGAGGACGGCACCTGGCCACGGTCTCGGAATCACGAGGAGATCGGCAAGGATTATCAACCCAAAGCCCTCAATGGGTTGATTGGACATAGGGGGAGGTGGAGCTCCTGGCGGCAGCGGCTCTTGCAGATGGGTGATCATAATGAATTAAGCGACGAGATCCATTACATCAGACACCGTCCTTTCAGCACGCATGGAGAGGATCCGTATGGAGAGGTTTCATTACCATTAATGGCAATTCTGAGTGGAAGGAGGTGGAACAAGGCCCGAAGGAACAGCACCAAGCATGCCAGCATACGGGGCATATCTCCCTTCACGCGCCACCATCCCTTAAGAAGGCTTTCACCATACACTTGGCGCCCGGCTCGTCAGCCTGGTAGTTACATCATGAGCTCCAATTCTTCCAGTGACAGGCTCGCTTGTGCGATTCTTCAGCTTACCCATCAGCAAGGTACCACCACTATCAGAGGCATTTACTCCAATCTCCTGAGGAATCATCATTGCTTTCATTATAAAAACATGGAAAATGGCCCTGTTCTCCTCATTGTTCTTAGAGTTCGTGTTGAGAGCGGGTCCGCTTACAAGTCTAGTTTAATTCGGGCAAGTCACAAGAGGTTTACCATGGAAGCGGGAGGTAGTCGCTGCGAGGCAGCTAACAGGGAACTTCAGGCAGCCAGAGGTGGCTACGAAACCAGGACCGCGACCAGAATCAAACGCAAAATTGCCGAATTAGAGGCTCAGGCGAAGCTTGAGGAGGGTGGTCGTTCGGATATGGAAATTGCTGCTGAGGTCAACTGGTTAACAGACCCCGGTACTCCCTCGAAGAGGGCCACACAATTTGTGCGAACCCAGGCGGAGAGCTGGCGCACGAAAACCTTAATTGCAAAGGCGCTGGAATCCATCGAAAAGGAAAAGCAGCATACCGTCACAGAGGTTAATCTCACTGAAGAATAGATGGCCAAGATTATAGACTACAATTTCTCCCTGGACAGCAAAATCACCTCGGTGAATGAAGCGGTCAAAACCCACAACCGTATGCTTAGGCTGCTCATCCAGCTTCTCAAAAACTCCATCAATACTGCTCCTGCGGCTCAGCCTGCCACTTCTAGTGTGAACCATGCTGCTCAGCCAGCCACTTCTGCAGCGTTTCAGCCTGCTTCCCTGGAAGAAATGCAGGCGAAGTTCGACAGCCGCGTCAGGGACATCGGCTTGGACACCATCGCCCAGATGGGGAATTACCACTTCTAAGGTCATTATGTTGGCTTTCTTACCGACTCGGGTTCTCGCTTCTCTGTTATCTTTTCCCTCTGTTATCTCGGCTTTAGTGTTTGTCTGTTGTTCTGTTGTTACTTCTCCTGTCTACTTACGGTAGTTCTTGAGGTTTAGTAATGTTTTGTTCTGTTCCTCGCCACCCTGCGTGGTGTGCTACATTTTGGTTTACTTGTATCACTTCCTCTGAGCAGGCGATAAGCCCAGGAATATTGTACATCCCTGCTCACACTGCTTCGGCAATTTTTTGTATTATACTTGTTATATAATATAATCTACTCACTTACACAAAAAAAAAAAAAAAAAAAAAAAAAAAAATATATGCATATTGAGTGAAACAAGTACATTAGAAAAGGAATATTCCTATTAACCGTATGAAAAGCATGATTGTCCAAGCAATCCCAACTACATAAAAAAATGGTTTCTATGATATCTAAGCTATTACAAAAATACAAGAAAATATGCCACAAGACACTAAAAAAATTACAAAATTTGTAGAACATACTACTTGAAAACTGAAAGTATAACATCCTCGAGTACTCAACCCCCAAACTCTGGGATATTGGAACAATCACATATGGTAGTCCTTGTTCAATGGAGTTTATAGAAAATGAGTGTTCCAAATATTTCTTACTGATGGAGATCCACCTCACTTAAATTTGCTAAATAAGGACTAATATTTGATCATCATTTCTTTGCATCATGGTTTAAGTATCAACTAATAATCCATGGATGTGGTCACACTTGAGACCAATTGATTGAATCAAATTTGCAAGTTGAGGATTTATTTTTGGAGGTGAGAAATCATTGCCATTGGTTACCTATATTCCTCATCGGGAAGACATAACATGATAGATTCTGTCCCATAACCTCAACTATATGGTGCATCTAGGATCAAAGAAAATAAATTCTCTATTATACTAGGAACTTCGGTGAGATCCTGAACAAAGTTAGGAGGGTAGTGAAGCTACTAGGACACGATTAAGCCTTGCTACCCTTTCCAATTCTAAAAATTGATTTTAGGAGCATAAATGAGCATAGAGAATCTCAGTAGTTGAAAGCGGAACCTCACCCAAAAAAAGTCACATAACTAATTAAACATATACTTCCATGTAGCAGTAAATAACGCCCTCACTTCCCTAAGTGACATGGAATTCAATTGCCAATGAAAGGGGAGGAATTTGACATTGTGTTCATGGATAAGGAATATATGTCCAACCAACCTAAATTGTTAAAGCCTTTTAAACACAACACTCTATTAAAACACTAAGGAACCCTCAAATTTAATTTATATCTAGTCATCATCAACCACCTCGATGAATATAGAGAAAAAAAATAATGCTATAGAATAAAGACACTTGAGAAATTCCTAGTCAATTCAACTAAATCACCCTTTCATATCGTGCATCTATCTATAATATCCGTGCAATTGGAGTGCATAGATGAGTAATTTTTTTTTTTAAAGGAAGGGCAAATGATGCATTGTTTATCTAGTCATTTGTCATCTGAATTGTATATTTTTGAACTATATCTTGTGAACCAACATCTGCCCTTCCAGAATTTATGGTACACTAAGCTGACCTAAGTGTCTCCCACATGATTGAAATGATGCACAATTTAAATATCCACCTGCAAGCCCATGCGCTTGGATATATCAAAATATTGTCTCTCGCTTAATTGGAGTCCAAAAATAATATACTAGGGCTCCAAAATTGCATGAAATTCACTTCCAAGACTAAAATTAAGCTGAGAAAAGAGATTCTAGCCTTAAATTCCTCATGTGGGCTAGACTCTAGAATACACATCCTGATCATTTCTTAGTGAAGAGACTTGAGGAGATTCCTGTACTACACAATCTCATACATCCAACACCATCTTAACAATAATAACAAGTATTAGAGCCATGTGGCCTCAACAATTCCTCCTGATTTCATAACTATACTAGAAGGACACAAATCTCTCCTTCCTTGTGACTATAGCTATACTTGCATGACATGAATTTGAAATTAATCATGTGAGTTGGACTTTGGGACGCACATCCTCATTATTTCTTAATGAAGGGACTTGAGGAGCTTCTTGTATTACATAGTCTCATACATCCAACACCATCTGAAGAATAATTACAAGTATTGGAGCCACGTTGCCCCAACAATTCCTACTCATTTTATAACTATACTTGCATAATGTGAATTTTAAATTCCTCATGTGACTTGGAATCCAAAGTGCACAATCTCATCATTTCTCAACAAAATGACTTGAGGAGCTTCTTGTATTACAAAAACTCATACATCCAACACCATCTGAAGAATAGTGACATGTATTGGAGCTATGTAGCCCCAACAATTCCACTCCATTTTATAACTATACTTGCATGACACGGATTTCACCTTTAGACTAGATGATACTCACAAAACATCTTTATTTTAGTAATAATAAGGCTATGGGATAGGTCTAAAAATCTCAATATCATTAACCTTGGTTACTCCTTAGGTTAATGAAGCACCCAATTTAGCAAGAGAATCAACTAACTAGATATGATGCCTTAAAATATGTTGGAACTTATATGTTTTCACGCTCTTTAGTATCCCCAAACATTCTTTAGAATTTCCTTTTTGACATGTCATTAAGAAAATTCTTCTTAATCAAGATTTGAATAATAAGTTAGTGTCTCAATTAATAATATTTTCCTTTCCGTGAGCTACCACTAGTCTAGAAGAGAGCAAACCCTCTAGGTAGTCCTAATCCCTAGAAAAATGTCAATTCAATTGTTTCATCTAGAACAAAATATACCCTAGCTCCTACAACCCTTGTGTAAAATATGTATAATTATAATATCTATTTTTAATTATTTTATTGAAACATATATCTTATATTTTCATTTAAATGACCAAAAAAATTTGTTTAAATTTATATTATTCAAATTCTAATGCCAATTTTAAAGATAATATATTTCATATCATTTAATGAGTTTTAAAAAATATATAGTTTAAATTATTATAATAGTAATCATTTGCAATGAAATGATTGTGTAGTGTTAAAGCACTTTTCTAGATGTTAAATCACTTGTTCAATTTCTCCCACTTTATTTTAGTGTTATTATTGAACATGACCATGATATAATATCATTATTACTCAATATCTATCTATATATAATTTGTGTTATAATAATAATAATAATAATAATAATATATTTTTATTAATTGAATAATATATATATATATATATATATATATATATATATATATATATCTTATGTAACTTAAATGGCGGTTTAGAATTAACTTAAATAGCATATTCGAATCGGAATCGGGCTAGATTCAGAGTCTTAAAATTAATCTAAAATTCCAATTTCCTGAATGCTCTGCTGATGGCAGTTTTTCCATCGAATTGAAATTCCTAACCAAATTTTGACCGCACTAGATAGGAAAAATCACGAGGGCGAAACGACGCCGTAGCCCACCCTACTCTGCATTACATGTCAAAATTCTTTGCACGATAGACAATGACGGCCACTTACCGTGACTTTGAAAATAAAGGGAAGCTAAAGAGAACCGTATCTCATACCATTCAATGCCGTATTCAAATGCAGAGAACGCTTCATAAACCCATGCGCGCAAATTGATCGGATCAGCGTTCAATACGGGATGCCGAATGGAGGGACGTACGCTCTTGAATATACAGCCATGGCCAGAGGTGTCCTGATACGAATTTCCGCCGCCGTGGGGCCCGGTTAAATATGTAGGAAAGATCAGTAACCGGTGGCAAATTTGACGAGGTAGAGACCAATCACAGCATCTAAGTCGAAACAAAAACAGTAGATCGGATAATCTTCAAACTTCAAAGTTCCTGACTTGACCAGGAATAACCGTGCATGTGCCTCTCTTCTAGAAAAGTTGTGAAATAGTAAATGAGATATCATATCACAGAGATTGTGACGAAAATGCCAAATCAATTAGTCAATTCCCGGACCGTGCAGAACACGGCAGGACTTCCAGCTTGGGTTGTACGATTTCAAATTTCAATCCCTCAGCACACGATGAAACTTCTTATAAATTGAACCTGCTTGCCCACAATCCCCATGTCCAGTTGAGAAAAATGGCAACTAACATTATTCTGATTGTTTGTATTGCCATCTTCTGCTGTTCAATCGTCGCAGGTAAATTAGCATTACCCAACATTTATTTTTCTTCTTCTTGAAAATTGAATTGTTATGCAAAGCTTAAGATCAATAGGGTCTTTCTGTTAAACTGATTATAATTCAATTTCTTGTTCACTACAGAATTGCTATGGAAAGCTTAAGATCGATAACGTTTCTCTGTTAAACTGACTATAGTTCAATCATTGTGCAGAAGGTGCTCAAATAGGAGTGAACTACGGCATGTTGGGAACCGGACTGCCACCTGCAGGCCAGGTGGTAACTTTGATGAAGAGCAATAACATCGGGAAAATGAAGATTTTCCAAGCGGACAGAGATGCTCTGAAAGCTTTTGCCAATTCGGGGATCGAGGTAATTGTGGGAGTCGGCAACAACGAATTGCAGCTCATCTCCTCCAGCCAGGACGCCGCGAATGGTTGGGTCAACGACAACATTCGCCCCTTCTATCCCGCCACTAATATCAAGTATATTGCAGTAGGCAACGAGGTTTTGGCAGACAAGAACTACGTATCGTATCTTGTTCCTGCCATGAGGAATATTCAAACCGCGCTGCAGAACGCCAAGCTGCAGAACATCAAGGTCTCGACCACTCACTCCTCCGGTGTTAGCGAGGGCTACCCGCCGCATAACGGTGTGTTCAAAGACGAGTTCAAGGACACCATGAAGTCTGTGCTTCAATTCCTGTTAGATCACGGGTCTCCCTTCATGGGCAACATCTATCCATACAACAGCTACGTCAACAACAGGGCTCAAATAACTCTGGACTACGCTCTGTTCAAGTCCACGTCTACAGTGGTGCCAGACAACGGTCGGAGTTACAAATACTTGTTCGATGCCTTGGTCGATACTCTTATTTCGGCCATGGAAGCCTTGGGATATCCCAACATCCCACTGATCGTTACTGAAAGCGGATGGCCTTCTGCTGGGGCGGATGTGGCCACAGTTGACAATGCTCGTACTTATAACAACAATCTCATCCGCCATGTGTTATCGAATGAAGGGACACCAAAGAGGCCGGGGACGAGCATTGAGACCTATATCTTCGCTCTCTTTAACGAGGACAAAAAGAACCCAGGAACGGAGCAGCACTATGGGCTCTTCTACCCTAATCAACAGCATGTATACCCTGTTAATTTTTCTCCATAATTCTGCAGCTTGTGAGTGCAACATACAAATAAAACCGCTGTGGACTGGTCCTCCTCAATATGCGAAATGCCTTGACACGTATATTATCTAGTATGCTACATATATTGTAAACCCTTCTACAATAAAATGCGGACAATAAAGTGTCGTAGCCGTTGAGTCATCCTTTTTTAAATGATTCGCCTTTGGTTTTGTTTTCGAAAGTATATACCTGCAATGTTTAACACCCGACAAATGCAATGAATTTATGTAGATGCAAAAAGGGTATATCCTCGCAAACAAATTTGTATATAATTTCCAATAAAAATATTATCGAGATAGGGTAGGTAAGATCTGCTAAGGATCGGAGAGAAAGGTTGATTGACCGCAAGTGTTAGAGCAGTCGTCTCTAAGCTTGAACCGAAGAGGAAGTATCTACAACCCTTGTTGTAGATGTTTCTTATAACCTCAAACCCAACAGTAATTTGACTGTACAGGAAAAAATAGACAACAATGGCGTCTGGGGAGAATGGTAAGGATAACTTTACAGAATTTACGTTTCTGAAGACCAGACAAACTGGTAAAAAGTTAATTTTCTATTTCAATTACATAACTAACAGAACAGATAGTTTTAGAAAACTATTTATACACAATTATATTAGAATTTCAACTTTTTCTCAGAGTCGCAACAATATAACTCTCTCAACGCCAAGCCGTCGATCCTCTACATTCAGAGCGGACTCATCTGTCTGTCCTTTAAATGTCTCCTTCTGGTTTGCAGCCTGTAATGTTTACATATGCCAGCTGTTTCTTGGTTGGTAGTTGGTAGGTACAATAACGTGAAATGGCTTGTTCACATTGGCTTTTAAAACACATATTAAAGTTTTTATTATAATTAAGGAGAAACAATTTCAGTCGCAAAAAGTTTTATACGACAAGACTAATATTGGTCATTTATATCCATCTAAACCCAATGACAAAGACTACTTTTTTTTTTTCAAATTTTCCCTTTCGTCGCATAACCAATCTTACAATTTTCTTTCTTCCCTCGAAAAGAAAAACTGAAAGAACATTAAAGAACATAAGTAATCAAAGGTAACTCCATGTTTCAACTATAGCTCAACATAGTATTACTTACTCATAAAAGTGTCATCCAATAGGCCATTTAGGGGGCTGAACAAAATGTTAATGACCTAGGAGGTCTAGTATATTTCATCCAAAGAAAAGATTTCAATTTATGTTTAGAGTGAAGAAACCAATATCTCCACATCTAGTGTAACTGCATACACTGGTACAAATAATTTTGTTCAGTGAGAATGCATTTTTATGGAAAAAAAAATCTCTTATAATTAATATGGCATTTTTTATTCGAAATATTATAAAAAAATTCTCATACATATTGATAATAAAATGAAATGAAGATAATAAGTTATCTTAGTTATTTTGAAAGCATTCAATGATACCATTTATGAAAGGAGATTTGAATGCTGGGTCAACAAGTTTCAAAAAAAATAACTTTATTCCAGCAATGTTTTTCCTAATGAATGGGAAGAAACCATTTGGTAATTAAATATGACATTATTGAATAAAGAAAGAGAAGGGAAAAATGGATTAAATAGATTAGAATATAGATACCAAAGATTTCAATGCTTAAATGGAAAATATTTATTTATTTTTTCTATATTTCATTTATATGAAGAATTGAAAATTTTAGGGGCTAATATTGGTAGATGGGCTAATTTTCTACTTTTTTTCCAAAAAGAAGGATTCCCCAATTTCCATTTTTTTAAATGATTGGCCTAAATTTTGTGGTATAAAATTATTTCACCTTCAACATTGCCAAAATTTATATAGAGACTGTATAAAATTATTAGAAATTTGAATATTTTTATAAAAATATTGTCAAACATTTTATAGATTTCATATCATAGACTACTAGATTCACCAAAATTTCTAAACTTCAAAACAAATTTACACTCTTCAAATGTTTTTTGAATTGTAAAACTCCTCAACCTTCCACCCAAACATTTTGATATTGCACAATTAAGACACACAAAGGTCAATTGGCTTGATTGTTATTGGAGATAAGGTGCAATCTTGAAGCTCATAACCTGTTAGTTATGAGTACTTATTTGAACCATTTTAAAGAGAAAATCCCAACTCAGTCACTCACTAGTTACTTAACAAAACATTCACAAGTCTTCAAAGTTAACAAATTACTGTTAAATTGGGAGGAGTGAGGCTAATAATGTCTAACAAATTTTGTAGATATTTAAAGTTGAATTTTGAAAACTTTAATTAATAATTTGTCAAAATATTACCAAAAATGTAATGACATATTATTAAGTGCTATCACTTTTTCTAAAAATTATATATTAATTTTAACTATTTTTATAATTAAGAGACAATTATCCGCATGGTGAGTCAGACACATTGCATAAAGTTGCACTAAGAAATCTATTTTTTTGGTGCAGAATGTGTTAGAAAAATAATTTTATTAAATTATAATAAAAAAAATTATTTATTTTTATTTTAACATTCCTTTTTGATCGAGTCAAAGTTATGTTAAATTAAGAACCATCAAACTGCAAATAGGTTGAAATTATTTACTTTTTCTTATCCTATTGAAATTATTTACTTTTACATGTCCTTATTCAAGGTCACAAATAGAACATAAATATTTTAATAATTATATATAAAATTTAAAATATTTAATATTTAATTATTTAATTTTAATAAAGTTCATGAATAATAATAATAAGGAGAAGGTTGATTATATTATTATTATATAAATTCGACTATACTATTATTAATAATTAGTTGATTAAATATATTATTAATAATAATGGATATGAGAATAATATTTAATATATAATATTAATAATTAGTTGATTAAATATATTATTAATAATAATGGATATGAGAATAATATTTAATATATAATAATAATGTTTGTGCATAAAGTCATGCTTAATAATAATAAAGTCATGCTTAATAATAATAATAATAATAATCATAATAATAGTAATAATAATAATAATGGAGTTTTGGTTTAGGTTCGGCTCCATTGGAATTAAACAGGGGTCTGCAATTTGGCTCAGCGTCAAGAGAATTGAGAAATATTTCTTTAACAATATAAAATGGAGGATATTCTCTCGAAGGAAAATTTTCATTGTCCTCGACCCAATTGCTGGCTATAGGGGTAATCTTCAGGTTTCGGCTCCTCTTCTCTTCTTCCTACACATAATGGGTATTTTTACTTGGGACAGGATTATGGAGGAGTGGAGGGGCCATTCACCTTCATTGAAGGATGCAGCTGACATTGGCCTTCCACAGGCCTTGATTTTACTTTGGGATAACTTGAAGAACACACTTGTTGAAGGAGGCATGAAACGTGTCGAGAGAGACGATCACGTGCTTTGGTCCTTATCTCACTCTCATTCTATTGCGACAGTTAAAGACATCTACTCCGATCTCGTCTCCAAAAAAATTATGCCTGCAAGACAGATTTTTCTGGTATATTGGTGGAAACTTGGCTGTCCTCTCAAAGTGATTATCTTCTCATGGTTAGTTTTTTACAACAAGAATTTAACATGGGAAAACTTGAGGAAGAGGTCTTGGCACGGTCCCAGCAGATGTGTGTTATGCAATGCAGAGGAGGAGACAAACTATCACATGTTCTTCAAATGCGCGGCCTCCCAACAAATCTGGTATGAATTGGCTTCTTCCTTTTCTTTTCCTCACCTCAATTTCATTTTTGTCAATGCAGCTTTTGCTTGGTGGGGAAGACAAGAAGCATCTAAGCGTCCAATCCTTCCCATCACATTATGGTGTGTTTGGAAGTGGAGGAATTCAAAATTTTTTGAAGATTCAAACATCTCCTTCAAGTCTATTCTATTTAGGTTCTTTGCTTTCTACCAATCCATCTGAAGATAGGTCAAAGGCTGGAGTTAAGTCTGGCACAAAGAGCTTCATTTTTGTGGGTATCCAAGATCCTTCTCTGTCAGTTCCAGGTGGCTGTTCCAGTGGGAGGCTATGGGTTCCTCTCCTTTTGTTCTTTTTGGTTTCATTTTGTCATCTATCCATATCAGTAGCATATTATGGCAAAATTGTAGATACACGTTTCATCATATGATTCTATATGATGCTCAATGTTCTCATTTTATATGTCTCTCAGCGATATGTCATATATGTTCTCAGCTGTGATCACCAATGTCATGAGACCTTCTTTCTGTTATCTACAAAACATGATGTATATATTGCCTCAATATAATATATTACTTTTCTCTCTGGAAAAAAATAATGACTATAGCATATGATTCCCTATCGTTTTAGTCCACATACAACTAATTAGAAGACGCTTCCTATATTGTAATTTTAATATTTAAATAAAAATAGATATAAACGGTGTTTTCATTCTGGCTGAATATTCTTTTACCTCCGCTTAAAATTTATCTCAGACCCTGCTTTTTCTCCTCTTGGAAAATTGACAATTCCCAAAATCTAATATACACGTCTCATTTTTTCATTCTCCCTCCCTCCAATTCTCCGTTTCATTCTGCGCGCAGCCCTTTGCTCCAGCTATAATCGGCGCCCAAGAAGGAAACGCCCTAAACGACCTCTGCCAGCCGGTGCAGAAGCTTGAAGTTGAAGAAGCTCCACCACTTCTGGGCCAGAGTATCGTGGCTCAACTTCTTGTCTTACCTAGTGGTTACATTTTGACGAATATTTGCCAGCATTTCATTTCTTTAACTGTTATTTATTTACATTTTTTAAATGGGGTGTTATCCATTTGAAATAACATTTTTTAAATTGGGTGTTATCCATTTGATTGAATTTTCCAGAGTAACAAAAATAACAATTTTTTTCATAGCTAACTATTGTTGCAAGAAGCTCTCCATTCAATACAGAAGAGATATTATAATACTTTTTTATGTTATGTTATAGAAATATTTTGATTATAAAATAAAATATCAAAATAAAATTAATAATTTAACATTGATATTTTTTAGCAAGAAAATTCATGCTTTTACTTATGGTATTTGTTATGATGAAATTTGTTTAAAAGTTTGAGGAAATTCATTATGGAAAATAACATTACTGTAATATATCGATCGAGTCAAGTACAACACACCTACTTAGATGAAAAATATGTTAGTATACTCACTTACATGCAAAATATGTAAGTTTTAATGTTTTTAGCTAGTTTAGATTTTCTCTAAGAATTTTTTGTTTTCTTAAGGATTCATTTATTTTGATTTAAATTAATACTAATGAATTTGGTTTAATGTATGTAGGTAGTTAGTGCCTATAAATCTACTAAGTTGTTCAACGGAAAAACTATAGCCAAAGGAGTGAAGAGATATAAGGAGGAGCACTATAAATTGTACATGTGAATTAATTTGAATTTATTTATTTCTAAGGTCATGGTTATTCGTAAAAATTTGAAGGTTGTGGAAGACTGAAAGTATGCTTTAAAATCATACTAAATAATCTAATAAAATAAAGATGATTATTCAATAACTAGAGCTAAATCATATTTTAATTTTTTTAATTATTGATTAATCAAAATAATTAGTCTCTCTAGTCTCATACCAAAGGTTAGGATTATACCCGATATATATATATATATATATATTCTTAATTTGAATTTATTTATTTCTAAAGTCACATTTATTCATAAAATTTTAATGGTTTCTTAATACTGAAAATATTCTTTAAAATCATAGTAAATGAGTTTTAATTTGAATTTATTTATTTCTAAGTCACATTTATTCATAAAAAACTAATGGTAGTGTAAGATCTAATAAGATAAAGATGATTATTCAATAATCAAAGTTAAATCATATTTTTAATTTATTTTTTATTATATTTTAATTAATTAAATAATTAGTCTCTTATGTGGAACTCTATTTTTCTCTTCCTAATGAAGGTAAGAGAAGTGAGCTCCTTACAATTCATGAAACTAAAAACATAGTTAACAAATAACTTTCTACAAAAAAAAAATAACCTACTTGATATTTTTAAATTAACATAGAGCATAGACATATATTTTATGCCCAAACCATAATTAAAATATTTAAGAAGACAAAACACAAAAAAAGTACTAGTCACAACAAAAAAAATAATGAGAAACATGTAATACATGATATTAAATTGATAGGTAAAAATAAAAATCAAAAATCATGTGAAGGGAAATTTTAAAAGAAACCCATTATTAAAAAATTCCTTAACTTGTAGGAGTACACTTCAAATTTATACCCTCGTCCATTTACGTGCCCTGCTCCACACTGGTCGTCATGCATCACCTATGATTCAAATTTCATCTGCATTTAAATAATACAAATGAATCGGTCAAATTGAATATAATAAATTTTGTGACGTTTGCAACTAATGAACTAATCAGATTTGCAAATTTCCATCCACAGTTCCATCTACTAGCCCCCTGATACCTATAGAAACAATTGAAGATCCATCCAAAGTTCCAAATTTATCTATCTCTTTTAAAGATGTTTTTGCATTGATATGTGTTGATCTCATAATGTTTCTTCTCGCATAACCTTTATTTTCATTCCTATAAAAACAACATTGGAGTCCTTTGATATTCTAAGACGGTCAACCTGATTTCCATCCATATGTGGTTCCCGTCTCGTTTGACTTCATTTACTTCCCAAATTTTTAGTATCCCCTACCACTAGTAACAGACTACCTCCTAAGTTTGATCCCCTGCCCAAAGAAGACCCAACCCTTCAACAATGATCTCCATATTTTCCATTTGGCAAGGAAGTTGTACCAATCGTGCCTTTAGCTTCACTATCAAGGCATCATTAAACATACTGTCAACCTTTGGGATCATCAACATATGTATGGAACTTTTGAGAGAGAGATATCCTATAATAACTAGCAAAGGGAATTCAAACAACTGTACAAAATAATAACACACGAAAAAAATATAGAAGAAAAAACTATGATTGTAATTGCGGATTTAAACCTTGTAAAAATATTCTCAACCAATGGATCCGTTGGTGAGAGAAAATGAATACTAATAGCAGAAGTGTCACCAAGTGTATAATCCAAGGGATTGCCGCTCTTCATGGGTAAATAAAAATAATCCATTGTAGAGTCAATAAATGTCATAGTTATTATAATGATTTTGGTACCCATTCTTATGCAACCAACTCACAAATTAGAAGAAAAAATAGATCAACGCCTTCGAAATCAGCCTCTTCGAGGGGGAATCCTCCTCTACATTACACAAATGAACAATTCTTGGTTGATACAAATGAAAAAACCTCCTTTCTATATATAGGAGTCTAAGGGGTCACAATATAATCAAAGCCGACATAACAATAATAATATAAGGGCACAACAATAACAATAGTGGGCTTCTATGGGGCACAATAATAATAATATGTGGACGACAGGGGCACAACAATAACAATAAGGGCTACAATGGAAATAGTAATGGGGGAATCACTAGCATTATAGGGACCTAACATGCTCCTCTCCTTCAAAAAAGTGTTTTCCTCAACATTTGAGTATTTATAGATGCTTCTGTATAAAATTATCACCCTCCCATGTGGAATCTTCAGCTGGTAAGTTATACCACTTGATGATATACTCAGAAGTTAATTGATTTCGTAGTTGTAGAGTTCTTCTTTCTGTGATTGCTTCAGGTTCCAATATTATTTTTCCTTCCTTGTCAAGTTCTATAAATATTGTTTGAACTAGGAGTTTGTCACTGATAACCTTATTTAAACATGAAACATGGAAAACTGGGTGCACTCATGAAGCTATAGGAAGCTCTAATTTGTATTCCATAGTACCAATCTTTTGCAACGCCTTGTACGGACCATAATAATTTGGTGATAATTTATTATTCTTCTTAGCTTGCTTGAGGTACATTTTTTTTATATGGTTATAGCCATCGGAACACCCAATCACCTACATCAAAACTTCTTTCCCTGCATTGTTGATCTTTCTATTGTTTCATTCTATTATGCACCAAAGTGAGGATATCCTTTAAGAGTTGGAGAACCTGTTGTTGATGCTTGATGTGATCTTCCACTGCTTGAACCTTAGAATTTTCTCTTACATATAATGTGATGGACGGTGGATGATATCCATAAAGTGCCATAAGTGGGGTCATTTCTGTTGTATTATTGAAGGAATTCTTATACCACCATTCAGCAAGAGGCAACCATTTGACCCAGTGTGTCTGTTTATCAGAGATAAATAAACGAAGATATCCTTACAAACATTTGTTTACTATCTCGTTTTTGCCATCAGATTGAGGATGATAAGATGAGCTATGATCTAACTAAGTACCAAGAAAAGAAAATAATTTTGTCCAAAAATTTCCAGTGAAAATGGGATCTTTGTCACCTACAATAATCTTTGGGTTTCCATGTAGCTTTCGAATTGTTTCCATAAATGAAATAGAAATCGTACTTGCTTTAAATTGATCCGATAATGCACAAAAGTGTGCATACTTGGTAAGTATGTCAACTACCACGATGATGACACTCTTTCCTTCGGACTTGGGTAAACCTGTGATAAATCCATTGAAACCTCCTCCCAACATTTGCTTGGAATAGATAAGGGTTGTAATAGACCTGGGGTCTTAATTGTTTCAACTTTATTTTGTTGGAAAACCAAACATTCCACCAAAAATTTATGAATATTCGATTTAATTTCATCCCAAAAAAAATTCCCTCTTAACCTTGTGATAAGCTTTTAAAAATCCTGAGTGCCCTCCTAAGGGAGAGGTGTGTAATTCCATAAGAATCTTTTGTTTGAGTTGGGAATTCTTACATAGGTATTAGCGATCTTTGTACCATAAAGAATCATTTTTCTAGCAAAATGTATCATCTGTATTGGGATCTTGTTGTATCTTTTGAAGGAGTTCCCACACTTCTTCGTCATTATTCCATTCATCCATTTCTTTGTTTATCTGACCTGGTTGGATAATAGAAATGGTGCAAATCAATGCTTCCACATCTGCATCCTTTCTTGAGAGTGCATTTGCCACAAAATTTTGCTTCCCTTTTTTGTAGATGATTTCAAAGTCATAACGCAACATCTTTGTGACCCATTTTTTATGCTCTTCTGAAGATAACCTTTGTTCTAAAAAGTATTTGAGACTATCATGATCATTTTTTACCTTGAAGTGTCTTCCCATTAGGTAAGGTTGCCATTTCTTAAGTGCAAGTAGTATTTCCAACATTTCCTTCTCATAAATAGCTTTGTGTAAATATTTTTCTTTGATCGGAAGACTTTCGAAAGTAATGGGTCTTTCTTCTTTCCTTAAAATAGCACCAATTCCATTTCATGAGGCATCACATTCCACAGTAAAGGTTTTTGTGAAGTCCGGCGTAGCTAAGACCGGTGCTTGGAACATTTCCTCTTTAAGATTTTCAAAGGCTTTCATTGATTCCGGAGCCCATGAAAATGCATATTTCTTCAATAATGTTGTTAGAGGTGCTGCTATTCTCCCATAATTCTTAACAGACATGTGATCATAACCTGTCAGCCCGAGAAATTCTCGTAGATGCTTTATGGATGTGGGGATTTTCCATTCCTTAATGGATTGAATTTTTCTAGGGTCTATCGTAACACCTTCATGAGATACAATATGACCTAGATATTCCACCTCTTATACTCCAAAGAAACATTTTGAGATTTTTCTATATAATTGTGTCTCCTCCAATAGTTTGAGCACCCTATCGACATGTTGAACATGATCATTTTAAGACTTTGTATAGATTAGTATATCATCAAAAAATACTAAGAAAAATTTTCTAAGAAAGGGTTTGAAAATGGGATTCATCAAACCTTGAAATGTAGAAGGTGCATTGGTAAGGCCGAACGGCATGACCAAAAACTCATAATGACCCTCATGAATTATAAATGTTTTTTTTGCAATGTCTTCGTTCTTCATTCTGATTTAATGATATCCTGAATGAAGATCCAACTTGGTGAAGTAAATTGATCCATATAATTCATCAAATAATTCATCAATGACAGGAATCATAAATTTATCTTTAATAGTGAGATTGTTGAGCTCCCTATAATTTCGACACATGCACCATGACCCACCCTTCTTGTGCACCAATATTACTTGAGAAGAGAAAGAACTTTGACTAGGTTGAATTATACCAGCCTCTAGCCTTTCTGCAACCATACATTCAATTTCACTCTTTTGGGCATAGGGATATTTGTAAGGCTTGATGTTTGGAGGAACACTTCATGGAACCAAATGAATAGCATGATCATGATCACAAATAGGTGGGAGTCCTTTGGGAGTCTCAAATACCTTGGAATGATTGTCCAATATGCTTTTGAGATCTGGAGAAATAGATGATTTTCATGTAGGAACCTCTATCAAGCATAGTTGTGTAATTAAGCCTTGGTGTTCTTTCTTTGTAAGCTTTCTCATTCCGTTAGAGCTGATTATATTTCCCGGTTCCCCTGCGATGCCCCTTAATTCAATTTCCTTTCCTTTCGAAGAAAATTTCATGAAAATTTCTTGAAAATTAAAAGCTATTGTACCCAAGGATTGTAGCCATTGGACTCCTAGTATAACATCATCACCACCCATTAGAATGGAAAGAATTGGGCTATTCAATACATATTCTCCCATGGATAGCTTCATATTATGGAACTTTACAAAAAATCTTTCGGTAGAAATCACATGAGAGAATTTGTTTTTTTGGGCGATGGTCTTCCTCTTCATCTGGTCCTCATGATGAACCACACTTGTTGGCTCGAAACACATCGACCAAAAAAAAAATTCATCTCATGTGATTTCTACAAAAAGACTTTGTTTAATTCATTATGGATCACAGAAGCGTGAATACAGAAATTATGGAACTTTCCAGAGTAATTTATGGTTCTTCCACTTGCAACCATCACTTGACACTCTGGTGTTGGATATAGGAAGAAATTTAGTTCCTTGGCTATCTTACAATGAATAAAATTATGGGTACTACCCGAATCAATCAACACTATTGCCTTTTTGTTCTTGATATGTCATTCTATCTTGATAGTTTGAGGAGTGGTAATTCTAGCCAATGTATTACAAGATATGGTCGGATTCATTTCTTATTTGTTTAGGGTTTGTTCTTGGTGTATATCCTCTTATTTTAGAGTTTCCTGTTCCTTTTCTTCCTCCTCTTCTCAATGTATCTAAAATAATTTATTCTTAACACACTTATGACCTTTAGTGTATTTTCTATCACAATTGTAACAAAACCGTTTTTCTCTTTTTTCTTCGAATTGTTGTGGTGTCAAACTTGTAGGTTTTGGAAGGCTAGGAGCAACAACACTTCCATGTTTATAGTTGTGAGTGGTAGTGATCCCAAGAAATCTTTTCCTTGTGATGCATTAAAGAATTACATATTAAGCTTGCATTTAACCATGAAATTACATGTGCATAAACAAGAGGAGGAGAAGAATATCAAGTCACGCATAGAAGACACATGATTGATATCGGAGTTCATCCAGGAGGGACTACGTCTCCGGGCCGTGCTTGAATTACTGGGGGGCCCAGTTTTCATTAGATGGAAAAATAATGAAAGTACATCAAAAGTCAAAATGATGACCTTATACCTCAAAAATCGAAGAAACCTAAAAATTGTAGATCTCTGATGGAGAAAAGACAACACCGTTGAGCTCGTGGCATCAATAAATGCTGAAACCATATAAAAATATGTCAAAATATGACAAAGTGAAAATCTCACCCCCTAGAGAAATTGCTCAGATAATTGTTCCGGCCCCCCTCTCTGCAATACTCATGGTTCCACCTACATAGAAATGTGTGCCCACGCATTGGCCTCCTCCAGTGCACTGCGGGAATGTAGGTTTATAACAACATTGATGGGGGGTTATAACAAAGATTGAGCACGTGGCTCATTAGTGGCAGAGATTTCTTAATCGGCGGAGATCCATGTTCGAATCCCTGAAAATGGCACATATGTTGTTTCATTTTTTATTTAAATACAACATGTTATAACCAACTTAGCCATTTGAGTGAGGTGGGTGCATGATTTGATAATGACGGGTCTTGTATTAGATATGGAGTGGAGTTTGTTGTGTTGATGGTATTAAAAGGGCAGTTGCATTGAATGAGGGTTCGTTAAGTTTTTGTATTAAATGGAATGGGAGGAAAGTTGGTCGTTTAATTGTTGGAGTATGCCACCACATGGGTTTGCCGCGTGGGTGTGGCTGGCCCTCTCACTGACTGTGGGTTCAACTGCCACCAGCTTCACTTATTGTATATGGTATGCGGTTTGCGAGTGTGGGTTGGGTCCACCGGAGGTGACCCACCCACCCCCTATTTATGTGTTGCGGTGGTCGAGGGAGGTTGGGGCCGACGAGGGTCATGTCTCGTCAGCCAATTTTAATAAATTTTTGTTATAACATAGTGTTGGGTCTGGTGGAGGTGGTGGGAGTCATGGCCCGCCACCTTTTTTTAAATATTTTTTTTTAATAACCAACATATTTTCGAATTTGTCTAATATACAGGATATTAGACAAATTAATGATCCAAAAAATTCGCCCATTTTTCGGAGCTAGGTTTCATTCCCCAGGGTCAATTAAATTGTACGACACTTAAACCTCGCCCATAGCCTAACTTTGACTGAAACTTTGACTAGCACATTCTCCCTCATACGAGCTCGGATATATGAGCCGTTCATAGCATTGTGATCAAGATGAAAAAATGTATGCTTTGGTCCTGGTTCGAAAGCTTTCTGATCACTTTCATTTTTGTGCTTCCATAAGCCCTCTTTGTCCTGTGTGTGTCCCTAGAGCCACGTAGATCAATCCTCCCCACTGAGGAACTTTTGGACCCCTAAAAGAATTTACACTTAGCACACTGTTTGTGTCCTATTCAAACCACACTTTCAATCACCTGTATGTGAAACTGGTACATATTTTGCAATCATGCACACTACACATGACTTAACAACACTTCCTTGCCAAGAGTTTATAGCACACACTCCTTAGCCAAGGATTACATAAAAAGTAATAAATACCTCAACTACTAATAAGGAAAGGCCAAAATATCATCGTTGCATTTTGAAGTGATGGGAAACACACCATCAATTTTACATTTACTTGCAACATATGATTTACAATGGTGGCCATAGCAAGCTATTGCCTCTAAAAAAACCAACTTAATAAAGGAGACCATTGTGAATGGGGTGGATTCATTTGTTGACCACGTTCACCTTTTGGCTCCGCTAGTGATGTTTTCAGAGCATGGAGCATCAGACACGTGGTTTGTCAGTGTCTCTCTTTGTTGCAATGACTACAATGATTCTTTTTCCTCCAAAATTTTGAGGCTGCCTTGGGGCGCTTTCCCCTGGTGTTCCTACGCTAAGTGCTCATGGTACCCTCACTATCGCTGGACTATAAGGAAGGAATTTCATCATCTGTCATTGGCTGGTTACTAGCTGTATTGGAGCTTTCTCCCATTTACTTTTTGGCGTATCCGAGTCCCGTACGACACATAATTCCTCGACTTCAATGGGGTTTACAATGCCTTGGCCTTTGATGCCGAGGAGCTTTCCCTTATACCCCATATTCTTCAAAAGTTTGGATCAAATCCCTATAGTATGTTTTTCAAAAGAAGTGAATTCATCATCATGAAAATCATATGAAATTGAAGAATCGCTTTTTACCTCTTGATGGCGATGCTGCAACTTTTCCAAGTCCTCATCCTTGGCTTGCAACTAGCATAGTAATATCTGTTTTTCTTCCCTTGCCTCCTGTAGAAGCCTCCTTATCTCAAAATTATTTGCTTGTATGTGGTGGTTGATCTCCTCAAGTTCTTGGAGTCCTGCTGCAGTGAGTGCTCTTTTCGTCATGTCTTCTAAAATCCTTGATTCATTGCCGAAATCATACCCCAAATATATGGGTCCTCTTGTCATGATCCCAAGGGTTTCAAACATCATTTCATCACTGGAGTCAAACCCGAAGTCAATGGGCCTATGTCATGCCAATCCTACAGTTGTGACCTTCTCATCTTCAAGGAAAATTTTAAGGATGGAAAATTTTCTTGAAGTTTAAAACATTGGCGAATCTCACTAATCCCTAATATGCAAATTATAAATTTTTATTGATATATTTGTAAAATGAATCAAATTTATAATTATTTTATATATAGTCTCTATATAATGTTGGCGATTTTTAAGGTAAAATAATTTTATATTCTAAAATTTGGGCGAATCATCTTTTATAAAATTGGAAATTGGCGAAACTTTTTTGTGGAAAAATCATGGAAAATTAGCCCACTCGGCGAACATTAGCCCCTAAAATTTTCCATGCTCATCTTCCTCTGACTCGGAATCATGGTTTTGTTGCACAGTGATGACAACCTTCTACTTCCCCTTCCTGCCATTCCTTTCATGTCTCAGCTCAGGGTGCAACTTCCAGCAATTTTCTTCGTCATTCCCCTCTTTCTCACAATGTGTACAGGAGGTCCTTGCTCCCCTTCTCTTGACTGTTGTGGTTCTCTTTGGGTTGTCATCTCGTTCATGTGTTCCCCTGTTTTCCAGATGAATGGCCTTTACACTGTTCGAGTCAATTGTAGTAGGTTCAAACATTAACAAGGAATGTCTAATGTAACTATGTAATAATCCAATATATTTAGTTACCACTTTAGGTGAATCTAATGATATGCCCAAGTTTAGTTCTTG
The DNA here is from genome assembly GCA_031772625.1 of Pinus tabuliformis. Taxonomy (NCBI): domain Eukaryota; kingdom Viridiplantae; phylum Streptophyta; class Pinopsida; order Pinales; family Pinaceae; genus Pinus; species Pinus tabuliformis. The sequence continues at coordinate 1,059,601,332 of CM062811.1, read as the reverse complement.
TTTTCTAGATTCCTTGGTAAAGCTTTGCACATTTTTCCCCTTGGCTTGCCTTAGGTACTGCCACTCCATTAAGGTTTTTTGCTTATAACCCAAGGGATAGAATTGATTTTTTAATGCAGACATAAAACTTGGCCACGAAGAAAGAAGATTACCCCTCCTCTTACCGCTTCGCAATTTTCTCTCCCACCAGACGATAGCGGTGTCATTTAGCCGAAGGGAGGCCAGCTAGATTTTTTCCTCGTTCTCCTAGATCCACTGAACCTTGTAGTAAACTTCGATTTTCCTAATCTAGCTGTTCAGTTTCTCTGCATTACTTTCACCGTTAAACATAGGGAGATCAAATTTTACATTTAACTTGAAGAAAGGATTTTTATATGTGTTTCCTGTATTCCTATGATCATGGTGAGAAGAAGAGGAAGAAGAACTTTCACTTGTTGGTGGAGAAGTAAGTGGATCTCCTCCTTCATCTTTGTGCTTTGAACCTTGTCCTATGGAGCTTTTCCCCCGCACTCTCAGGTTTTTCAAGTCTTCATAACATCTTCTCAACACGATTTGCCATCGTGTATAAAGTCTTGCAGAAGTTTACCTCCTTTTCATATCGAAAATCATTCTCCTCACCCATGTTTCTCATTTGACGCGCACGTCCTGCTTTAGGATCAAAAGAATTTAATTCGCCTTCACCTCTTTACAACCTATTTCTTGTTAGCATGCAAACAGGCACTTCGCATCCACAAAGTCCTGCTCTGATACCACTTGATCCCAAGAGATTTTTTCCTTGTGATGCATTAAACAATTACATATTAAACTTGCATTTAACCATGAAATTACAAGCGCATAAATAATAGGAAGAGAAGAATAGCAAGTCACGCATATAATACACAGGATTGATATCATAGTTCATCCAGGAGGGACTACGTCTCTGGGCCCTACTCGAATTAGTGGGGAGGCCCCGTTTTCATTAGATGGAAAAATAATGAAAGTACATCAAAAGTCAAAATGACGACCTTATACCTCCAAAATTGAAGAAGCCCGAAAATTTCAGATCTCCGATGGAGAAACGGACAACATTGTTGAGTTCGTGGTGTGGAGAAATGCTAAAACCATATAAAATTTGTCGAAATCTCACAAAGTGAAAATCTAGACCCCTAGAGAAATTGCTCAAATCATGGTTCTGGCCCCCCTCTCTGTACTGCTCATGGTTCCACCTGCATAAAAATGCGTGCCCGCTCCTTGGCCTTCCCCGATGCACTGCGGGAATGCGGGTTTATAATAACATTGATGGGCGGATATAACAAAGATTGAGCACGTGGCTCATTAGTGGTGGAGATTTCTTAATCGGCGGAGATCCGGGTTCGAATCCCTGAAAATGGCGCATACGTTATTTTATTTTTTATTTAAATACAACACATTATAACCAATGTAGTTTTTTGAGGTAGGTGGGTGCGTGATTTGATAACGACGGGTCTTGTATTAGACGTGGAGTTTGTTGCATTGATGGTATTCAAAGGGTGGTTGCATTAAATGCAGGTTCGTTAGGTTTTTGTATTAAATGGAATGGGTGCAAGGTTGGCCATTTAATGGTTGGAGTATGCCATCACATGGGGTTGCCATATGGGTGAGGCTAGCCCTACCACCGGCTATGGGTTCAACTCCCACTAGCTTCACTTATTGTATATGGTATGCAGTTTGGGGGTGTGGGCCGGGTCCACCTGAGGTGGCTTGCCCACCCCATATTTATGTGTTGTAATGGTTGATGGAGGTTGGGGCCAACGGGGGTCATGGCCCATCAGCCGTTTTTAATAAAATTTTGTTATAAGATAGTGTTGGGTCCGGTGGTGGTGGTGGGGGTCATGGCCCACCACCTTTTTTTTAATATTTTTATTTTTTATTTTTTGTTAATAACCAACATATTTTCGAATTTGTCTAATATAGGGGATATTAGACAAATTAATGATCCAACAAATTCACCCATTTTCAGGAGCTAGGTTTCATGCCCTTGGGTCGGTCAAATTGTAGGACACTTAAACTTGGCCCACAACCCAACTTTGACTGGCTTGTTCTCCCTCATACGAGCTCGGATTGGCGAACCGTTCGCACCTTTGCGATCAAGAGGACAATATCTATGCTCTGTTCCTGGTTCAAAATCATTATGATCATTTTGATTTTTGAGCTTCCATAAGCCCTCTTTGTCCTGTGTGTCTCCCTAGAACCACCTGGATCAAGTAGGCTTCCTTGTTGCCATAATTTTTCTTTCCATTTTTCTTGCCAACTTGAATTCCTTCTCCAATGAATAATGTTACCAAAGGCGAACCTAATGTTGGATTTTATCCTTTAAATTCCCTATGAACACATCAATCCTATGCTCCTTTGGAATATTTCTTACCCTTATATTCGATTTTTGGAAGTCCTCAATGTGCTCCACCATTGAACCCTTCTGTTTGAGATTTATCAATTGGCTAAAAAAGGTGTTAGTTTTTGTATCCTCATAATGTTCTATCATTTCTTCTGTAAAAATTTCCCAAGTGATAATTTGTTTATGAGAGCAAAGCCATCGATACCATACAAACTAATTTGGTTCCAAATATAAAGTTGCAATGCATACATTTTGTGTGTTTTGCACATTATGGAGATCAAAATATTGTTCCATCTATAGTATCCATGTTATGGGATCCTTTCCATCAAACTTTCTCATATCAATCTTTGGAACATGGTGGGTCTTTGTTCCAATGTTAAAGTCTATGAAATCATGATTAACATTTCTTTTGTTTTCATCATGAGTTTCCTGTACTACCTTTTTGCCACTAGGAAGCCCTTCTTGTAGAAACTTTCTCAAACCTTCCTTCAAACCTTCCACATCTTTCTTCAAATCTTCAATGTTGTCATTCTTCGAATCATGATTAAAATTTCCTTTGTTCTCATTATGAGTTTCCTCTACTACCTTTTCGCAATTAGAAAGTCTTTCCTGTAGCAACTTTGTCAAACCTTCCTTCTACCCTTCCATGTATTTCTTCTAATCTTCAATGTTGTCTTTCATACCATATTCTTAGCTTCCATGCCATTATTTAAATCATCCATATTAGCTTCTGTTACTTTTTGTGAGAGTGAAATTTGTTACACTTCGTCTTATAATTTTGATACATCATGTTGCATTTCATCCTCTTCTTCATGAGTCACACTAGAGATTTCAAGTTGCTTACTAGGTGTTTCCATTTTCTTTCTTCGAGGAATCAATTAATGATAATAATTATTCAATATGTGATCCAGGTGGCTCTAGAGAGACACATAAGACAAAGAGGGCTTATGAATGCTCCAAAATGAAAGTGCTTAGAAAGAATTTGACCCAGGACTAGAGCATAGATCTCATCGCCCTAATCGTGGAGGTGTGAACGGTTTGTCAATCCGAACTCGTATGAGGGAGAACGAGCCAGTCAAAGTTTTGGTCAAAGTTGGGTTGTGGGCCAGGTTTAAGTGTCCTACAATTTGACCAACACTGAGGCATAAACCTAGCTCCCAAAATCATTCGAAACTGCAGTCTCGTTAATTTTCCCAATCACCCTTATTTTCTAAAGATTTGAAAAACACCTCTACTTTGTAATAAAATCAAAAAATATATATATATATATATGAGGTGGAGGGCCACCACCCCCGCCACCCCAAAAGTGCATCACATAACAACATATTACTTTTTTAGCTGACAGGCCATCACCCCGCCAAACCCTCCAAACCTCCTACCCCCACACACATATATATATATATCTATTAACATATGTATTAAAAGGGGCAAGAATGGGCCACCGGTGGTGGACCCGGCGCACACCCCAAAACACCCTCCATCGTTTATCAACGTACCACCACCATATTAAACAATGCTGACACATTTTGATACAGGACTGGCAGGGGTCGAACCCACCCTACCCATGTGGTTGGCCCCTAAGTAGGCGGCCCCAAACTTAGAACAAACGTAAACCAAAACATGGACCCAACATTTAATGCAATACTTGAAGTTTAATACGGGAGGTAAGGGGGTATGGGGGTGGGCCACCCAATGCAGACCCGACCCCCAAATTATATATGTTATTTTTTTAAAAACATATCAGGTGAAAAAATAGGAGGGGCAGGATTTGATCCCTCGACCCCTCCTCAACCAATTAACATTTTTAACCATTGAACCTAATTGCTCACATTCGTATTTCCACTGGAGATTTTTATATAAAACCTAGAATTTCACCATTGCAAGTAGTTTGAGGCAGATCGAGTAACTAGGAGTGATCTCAGAAATCGAGGTGAATTAATTATTTTTAATGCAGGGACCATGAATCTTGCAAGAGAGCCAAATTTCCACTTTATCAGAATTTGAAAAATTTTATATGGATTCAACACCTCTCTTCGCCACGAACGCAATGGCATTGTCCATTTCTCCATAAGGGTTCTGCATTTTCGGCCATTTTTCAGAATGCACGTGGAACCATGATCGCTGCAAAAATAGGGAGCAAAACCATGAGCCTTGAAATTTCCCCAAGGAGGTAAAATTATTCCATGTTAGAATATAGTCAAGTTTATACTTGTTTTTCACAGTTTTCCACAAGGATCGTAAGGGGCGAGATCAGATTCTCCATATGAGTTGCAGATTTCCAGTCCACCCATGGAGCAGAATCTAAAAGATTCCTTGAGACCCAAATTCTCAACTTCTCAGAATTCAGATTTTGGACAGTCGATTTTGCACTACTCGATGCCACAAATCTGATGGTGCATTCAGATTTGTCATTCTCTCATTTAATTTTCCACCCACTTTTCTAAGTGCCAGTGCATATGTCCACATTCATGTGCTAGCAGACATTTTCATGCGATTGATGCCTTGAGATCGATGATCTGAGCAGCTTCAGCAGTTTGACATCCACTTCTTCAGATGGCCCTTGGTTGTGAGGTATATGATGTGTTCATGTACTTATTCTTTATGCATTATTCTGCACAGATCCCTGATTAATGTCGATGCAGGATCTTGTTTCTTACATGTTTTCATGATTCCTTGCTTGATGTGATGTACTTTTTGTCATGATTCATCATGTTATGTTTTGAGATCCCTTTGTTGTATGTTTTTGGGATACTCTTGTTGTCATCATGCATGAGTTTTATGTCATACTGATAGCAGTCTTTTGATTAAGAGTTCCTGTAGCAGAACATCTCTTAGAGCCACTCCTGCGTGAGGGAATTTTTCCTTGTATAATATCGATGTCACCTCTATATACATCACCAATATTGACAACACTTAATGCAGCAACTTACACCATCTTGACACCGACGCCCAAAGACGTAGTCCCTCCTAGATGAACTCCGTTATCAATGGCTTATGTATTCATGTGCTAATGATTGTCTTGTTCCTCTTATTTACAACAAGCAAATGTATTCATTTATGTTCTTTTAAAAATGCAATTTAATACATCACGAAAGTAAAAGGTCTTGGAAGGGTCCTTCGTCACACTCGGACCGGGATCAAGTGGTATCAGAGCCGTATTTTCATTGATGTGAATTGTAGTGTGAACAACGGAATGTGCAGCGACAAGGATGAAAATGCGATGTATGAGACCATGCTCAACATTTCCAAAAGAGTGGAAATCATGCATGAAACTCTACAAAAAGAGACAGAGGAAAAGGAGCGATTGCAGCTTTAGTTGCAAGCCACAGAGGAGGCCATGGAAGAACTAAAGCAAAATGAACATAATCTTCAAACAAATAAGGATGAATTGAAGATGCACCTACGTGAAGAGAAAGGGGAAAAACAAAGTTTGCTATGACAACTACAACCAAAGTACGAGGCCTTGGAAAAGCTGCAACGTGACCAATGCGAGGTAAAAAGTAGTTCTCCATCTTCATATATGTTTCTTGATGATGATTTCGTTGTTTTTGAAAATCATACCACGGGAATTGGCTCCAAACTATTGAAGAGAATGGGTATGAAAAGGCTTGGGAATTAATGGACAAGGCATTGTCAATCCCATCAAAGAGTAGGAATTACAACGTCGAACAGGACTTGGGTATGTTAGAAAGGAAGTTGGGGAATGTGTGTAATATTCCTAATTAGATATGGCTAATTGGAATATTCGATTTTGTTCAATTTTTGCCTTCTATAGTTATTTTTAAATAAAAAGTGAGGAAGGGGGAACATAAATCACTTTAGAATAAAAATTCACTTCCTAGGTAGCACAACGTTGTGACTTAAGGGGGCCAAAGGGGGACGCAGAAATGGGGCCCACGCAGACACATGGAGGGACTGCGCAGGAGGGAAGGAACACATGGCAAGAAGGGGATCACAGAGGAGAAAGTGAGCCTAGAGATTGTGAGAGGTAGAGGTTATAAAATAGAGAGGAACCCTTTCATTTAGAATCATTCCGGTTATGAGCATTTGTGATAGTCATTTCGACTTAGAGCACGCTGGCTGTTTAGCTAGTCTGCAGTACTGTTTAGTGCATTTAGTGTCTCCGTTCGGAGATCTCACCCTTAGCCTCGAGGGACTTCGAGTGCCTACTTGATCAAGATATTTCCATTGGCATTCCAGCAGTAGTTTCGTCAGCATTTCAGTAGCAGTTTCATTAGCGTCTTTGAGGAACTGCACAGAACCCCAAGGGGGTGATTTTCGGGGGTTGGCCATTTCAGAAAAGCTTTCTGGGTTTTTCTGGATTTCTTGAGTAGAGTCCGATTCCAGAGTTTCAGAATTTTCTGAGGAGGGGAGTAGACCCAAATCCTCATTCTATTTGCAGCAGCTACAACTGCATGACAGTTTTCTAGCAGCTAGGACGCAGATCAGTGTGAGGCCATTCTAGGAAATATTTCTAGGTTTTTCTGGGTTTCTTGAGTAGAGCCCGAATCCAGAGTTTCAACTTTTTCCGAGGAGGGGAGCAACCCCAAATCATCATTTGTTTTCTAGTAGCAGCAGTAGCATCCACGCAGAGAGGCCATTCTTGTCATTTTGAGAGTATTTCTTCACTTGCCTTGTCCAAGTCGAGGTGCCGTCTGTCTAATCACCTCTTGTACTCATTTATTGCTCAGTATAATAAAATGGCTTAGCATTTCTCTCTACATTTCTTGTGTATATGCTTATATTTCCGGTTTACATTATTATATGCTGTTCCACTGTTATTTTATCACTTTTGGGTTATTATATCATTTGCACATATTTGCATGGAGTTTTTTTGGGGTTTGAGGAATATTCTGGGTTAGGAATATTACAATGTGCCACAACAGTTAGTGAACCACAAACAATATATGATGAACAACGCTCATCAATTCTTTCCAAATTGAAAAAAGAGGTAAAAGATGTTGATTTCCCTTCGGTTTCATCGTCACATAGTATGAATTCTGTTGGAGACATGGAGATCCCAATTACAGGGACAAACATGAGGATTCTTACAAGGACAAGGCATGAGGAGGAAGAATAACTTGATGTTAATAACCAAGTCATAACTCAACCTTTGGAGGTTGTGCACGGACATCGATTTGTAGGCTCGAGATACACTAAAGGAGAGTGCTCGAAGGTGTCAGAGTCGTCTGAGACATCTTTGAAATCGTCGAGGAAAGAGAATGATGGGAACACATCCCCATCATCCCATGGCAATTTCCATTGCAGGGAAAGAGTTTAGGCAAGCTCTCATCACGATACTTACACCATAGACAACAAGGGAAGGTATAACCACTTTCGATCTTCGAATGCCCATTTCAATTATGATTATGTTGATAATACTGAATGTAAAACTTGGCATCGAAAAACATGCACCTTTTGTTGATTACATAACCATACATTTTCTAAGTGTTGGAAAAGAATGGCAGTACACAAAAGGATGAGGCGTGAAAGACCATCTCAATAGCATGAAAGAAATAGGTTAAGTAGATATGGAGGAAGAAAATCCACTGCAGTCATTGTGATAGAAGTGGCCATCAAATAGCCACTTGTTGGAGGCTCCATCCAGAGTGGCGCCTTAAAGACAAAACGTCAGTCCGTGAACCAGGAAGAGCAGTTGTTTGACAAGAAAAATCGCCACAAGGAGGTGACCCATTCACTGTGATAAGTGAAAAATGTTTTATAGACATGTTGTTGTTTCATGGTCATGCTTTTGTAAATCATTTTTTGCATTTTGAAATGTAAAAATGATGATGTGTTTTCTGTCAGTTGTTCAACAACAATGATTTCTGGTCATATTTTGAGTTGTATTTTACACTCTGAAAGTGATGTTATGTTTCCATCACTTGTCAAAACAATAGTGTTTGGCCTTATGATTGTAAATCGTGTGTTGCAGTGATGTGTTTCCCATCACTTATTGAAGCAACAATTATATATTGGAATTATTTTCGTAGCTGGGGTATTGCATCCATCTTGATGTAAACTTGACCACCGAGTATGTGTTATAAACTCGTGGCAAGTGTGGGACATTTGGGTCATTAGTTGGTCATGTCATTCAAGCATCTAATTTTGAAACAATGTACTACAGGTTGCAGAGGTAGCAGGTGTTGGATCATCGCTTAAGGCTCTGAAGAACAAAGGTGAAGGAGATGGAAGCGAGAACTTTTCAGGATGCTTGTGATAAAGGCAGGGTACTATCAGGCCAGGCAGTATTTCCACCAAATCAATTCATATTATTCCTTTAGGTTGGTATTTATTATATACATGAGGGATACTGTTCACTTCATCTTCCGATGAGCGTTCATATTTCTTATTATTTATTTACATCAATTGTATTTATTCACCCAATCTTAATGATTAGGTGTCAACATTCCCCCCTTAATCTGAAGGGATTTTGGTGAGTCCAAGAATCATTCTGAATCGTTCAAGCTTTTCCCTTCCAAGTGCTTTGGTGAAGAAGTCTGCAATTTTCTCATTAGTGGAACAATGACGGAGATGGATTTTCTTTGCCTCAACATGATGTCGAATCACATGATATTTAGTATTGATGTGCTTCGTTCGATCATGGAACTTTGGGTTTTTGGCAAACTTTATTGCAGAGGTATTTTCAATCATGAGTGGAGTTGATTGTACTTGTTTTACCTGCAAATCTTCAAGAATTTTCCTGAGCCACACAATTTCTTTTGTTGCTTTGGTTGTTGCCACGTATTCTTTTTCTGTTGTGGAATCTACTGGAACTGATTTTTTGAGTGATCTCCATGAGACAGCTCCTGATCCAAGACTCATATCATATCTTGAAGTAGATACCCCAGTTTCTTTGTCTTCATCGCACTCTGAATCAGAGTATCAAATCAAACTGAAGTCGTCCACCTGCGTATACTTGATTCCAAATTCTTGTGTTCCCTTCAAGTACCTTATAACTCTTTTTCTAGTAGACCAATGTCCTTCACAAGCCTTTTGCATAAACCTAGAGAGGATTCCAACAATGAACGAAATGTCTAGTCTGGTAGTAGTTAGGTAGTTGAGACTTCCTACAAGCTGTCTATACTTTCTTGCATCCTCAAATTCTTTTCCTTCAATAGATGTGAGCATTAAGTTTTGTTCCTTTAGAGTAGTAAGAGGATTGTATTCTGTCATGCCAAACCTATTCAGAAAATTTCCAATGTATTTCTTTTGAGAAAGAAACATGGACTTTGGATGTTGAGTTACTTCAAAACCAAGATAGTAATGAACATAGCCCAAATCTGTCATTTCAAAACTTTTCTCCAATTCCTTCTTTATGGATGCAATGTAGATTTCATTGTTCCTTGTCATCAAAATCTCATCTACATATACCACAAGATATACAACTGTTTTTCCAACTTTCTTGACAAATAAAGTTGCATCATCAAGATCATAATGTTTGACATTGAGTTTCAAAAGATGCTCAATTAGTTTTTCATACCAGGCTCGCGGTGCTTGTTTGAGGCCATACAAGGATCTCACAAGTTTGAATACTTTATGTTCATGTCCTTTCACAACAAATCCTTTAGGCTGGGAAATAAAAACTTTCTCTTTTAGATCTCCATTCAAGAAAGCAGTTTTTACATCCATTTGATGGACTTTCCAACAATTTTGTGCTACTAAGGCAAAGAGTGTCCGGATGGTAGCCCATTTTGCTGTGAGGGCAAAAGTCTCCTAATAATCGGCCCCTTCATTCTGTGAAAAACCTTTTGCCACAAGCCTAGCTTTGTGCTTGTCAAGTACTTTATACTTATTCTTGTAGACCCACTTGTAGCCAATTGGTTTGGTTTCTAATGGAGGATCAACCAGCTTCCAAGTGTCATTCTTTATGAGGGCATCATACTCCTTTTGCATCACTTCTTTCTATTCATCATTAGAAGCAGCTTCTTTAAAGGAAGTTGGTTCAAAATCTGTAGACAAGTTCAATTCACAATAATAAGAAACATCCATATCAACAGGTGAATTAGAGTCATCTACATCACCTCCATTTTACCGGTTTGAATTTCTAGTTCGTGTCTTTCCAACCTCATCAGGATGAACACTTTCAAGTGTCTTTGTCATCCACTTTGGGGGACCTTTCTCAGATGATCCAAGCTGCTCTGTTGATTGAGTTGGAAATGAATCAAGATTGAATCTCCCAATTCTATCAATCACATCACTTAAAGCATCATCTGTTGTTGGGGTTTCATGTGGAGGAGAGAGTTGTTCAGACGAAGATTCCACATGTTGATCTAGTATAGGAATCCCCCTTCAAGATGTGGGATCTGATTATCAAATTCCTAAAATGATTTTTCATTTGCAAATTTATCCAATCGATCAAGTTGCCGCTCAACAACATTGTCGGTTTTGGATGATTCAAGAAAAATTACATCTCTAGATACAACACACTTTTTATTGATTTCATCATAGAGATGGTATGCTTTGGATGTGTTTAAATACCCAATGAAGATACACTTACAACTTCTTGCACCAAGTTTGTTTCTATGTACCTTTGGTATCAAGGCATAACAGGTGGAACCAAGGACCCTGAGATGATTTGCCGAAGGAACATGCCCATACCACATTTCATATGGTGTCTTGTTTCTAATAGCATTAGATGGACATCTATTCTTTATATATGAAGCACATAGAACAACATCAGCCCAAAACATTATCTTTACATTTTTCAAGAAGAGCATCGATCGTACCTGTTGGGTTCCTATAATACGAGTGATTACCCCATTACTATTGTAGTTATACCCCTTATTTATATTGTTGTGCCCCCATTACCCCCATATTGTTATTAATGTGCCCATAGAATCCCTCTATTGTTATTTTTGTGGCTTTATATTATTATTGTTAGGTCGGCTCGATTATATTGTGACTCCATAGACTCCTATATATAGAAAGGAGGTTTTGTCATTTGTATCATCCAAGAATTGTTCATTTATGTAATGTAAAGGAGGTTGCCCCCTCGAAGAGGTTGAATTCTAAGGCGTGGATCTCTCTTTTCTATCTTTTTGTGAGCTAGTTTCATAACATTTGGTATCAGAGCTTTGGATTCTAGGGTTTCGCTGCTCCAAACAGGTCATCGTGGAATTTTCGCTATAACGTTTTTTCCGTGACGTGTCAGAAGTCGAAAACAAAACCCATTTTAGAAGACATCGTGCTGAACCTTGGGTCCGAATTTCAGAGCTGTTCGCGCAATATGTTTGGAGATATGATCTCAGGAAGTTGGTCTTTTTGCAGACTCCTGAATTACACTCAAAACAGGTGACCTGGGGAAAATCGTCATAACTTTCTTTCTGAGCATCGGATTGAAATTTAGTAAGAAGGTATAGAAAGAGGACGGACTATAGTTTTAGTTTATATATTTTTCAGAGTCAAAGGTTGAAACAGTGACACGTGGCACTTCATACAATTTCGCTCTACTGAACTAGTCTATAATCAGGTCACTGCCGGATATTGGGCATAATTCTTTCATGGAGAATCCAATTTGATTCAGACTAGTGGCATTGGAAAGAGGACATAGAAGTCAACTACAGGTCACAATTTCAGAACTGGATGATTCGAAATTACAGAGATACATCAGATTCAATATCAGGCTTCTACAAAGTAAAAAAAGGTGTGTAGTTTTTATTTTTGCATAAGCTTGGTTTGAAGGAATTAAAAGGGAATAGTAAAGCATTATTATCGGTAACTGATGCCCCGAGGAAAGAAAATGCAAACACCTAGTAAGGAACCTGAAAGCTCTAGCATGACTCATGAAGAAGAGGAAGAAATGCAACATGATATATCAAAATTACAAGACCAAGTGCAACAACTGTCCCTTGCACAAAAGAGAACAAAATCTAAGATAGATCGTTTAAAGAAAGATGTAGAAGCTAAGATGGATGGTTTAAAGAAAGGTGTAGAAGCTAAGATGGACTGTTTAAAGAAAGGCGTAGAAGCTAAGATGATTGTAGTGGAAGCTAAGATGGATGATTTGAAGATAGATTTGAAGACAGACATGGACGAATTGAAGATAAATATGAATAAGTTGCTACAAGAAATCGTACCTAAGGGTGAAAGGGTACTAAAGGAAACTCATGATGAGAACAAAAGAAATGTTAATCATGATTCCATAGATGCTAATGTTGGATTGAAGAATCACCATATTCCAAAAATCGATATGAGGAAGTTTGATGGCAAGGATCCCGCCACATGGATATTACAGATGGAGCAGTTCTTCAATCTCAATAATGTGCAAAACACACAAAAGGTACGTATGGCAAATTTATATTTGGAACCAAATCAATTTGTATGGTATCAATGGCTTTGCTCTCGTAAACAATTTATCACTTGGGCAATTTTTACGGAAGAATTGATAGCACATTATGAGGATACAAAAAGCAACACTTTTTTTAGCCAATTGATAAGTCTCAAACAAAAGGGTTCAATAATGGAGCACATTGAGGAGTTCCAAAAATTGAACATAAGGGTAAAAGATATTCCAGAGGAGCATAGGATTGATGTGTTCATAGGGTCTTTAAAGGATAATATCCAACATGATGTTTGACTTTGGGAACCTGATTCATTAGAGAAGGCATTCAGGTTAGCAAGAAAAATGGAAAGCAAAATTATGGCAACCAGGAAGCATACCACTCACAACTATAAAGACGGAAGTGTTGTTGCCCCTAGTCTTCCACAACCTATAAGGTTGAAACCACAACAATTGGAAGAAAAAAGAGCAAAAGGGCTTTGTTACAGTTGTGATAGCAAATACACTAAAGGTCATAAGTGTGCTGAGAAGAAATTATTCTACATAGATTGTGAAGAGGAAGAAGAAAAGGAGCAAGAAAGGTCAAAAGAAGAGGATATGTTCCAGGAACAAAGCCTAGATGAAGAACAAATAAATCCGACCATATCTTGTAATGCATTGGCGGGAATTACCACTCCTCAAACCATCAAGATAGAAGGACAAATCAAGAAGAAAAAGGTAATAGTGTTGATTGATTCAGGAAGCACCCACAATTTTATTCATTGTAGGGTAGCAAAAGAATTGAATTGCTTCCTATATCCAGCACCAGAGTGTCAAGTGATGATTGCAAATGGAGGAACAATAAATTTCTCTGGAAAGTGCCATAATATCAAGCTATCCATGGGAGAATATGTATTGACTAGCCCAATGCTTTCCATTCCAATGGGAGGTGCTGATGTTGTACTAGGAGTCCAATGGCTACAATCCTTGGGTACAATAGCTTTTAATTTTCAAGAACTTTTCATAAATTTTCTGTGGAAGGAAAGGAAGTTGAATTAAGGGGTATTGCAGGGAAACCAGGAAAGATAATCAGCTCTAATGGTATGACAAAGCTTCTAAAAAAGGAGCAAAGAGGTGTAATTGCACAATTATGTTCGCTAGATGTTTCCACATTGGAATCATCTATTTCTCCAGATCTCCAAAAAGTCCTGGACAATCATTCCAAGGTATTTGAGACTCCCAAAGGTCTCCCACCTATGCGTGATCATGATCATGCTATTCATCTGATTCCAGGAAGTGTTCCTCCAAACATCAGGCCGTACAGATATCCCTATGTCCAAAAAAGTGAAATTGAACGTATGGTTGCAGAAATGCTAGAGGCTGGTATAATTCAACCGAGTCAAAGTTCTTTCTCTGCTCCAGTAGTATTGGTGCACAAGAAGGATGGATCATGGCGCATGTGTCCGGATTATAGGGAGCTCAACAAGCTCACTATTAAAGATAAGTTCCCCATTCCTGTCATTGATGAATTACTGGATGAATTGCATGGATCAATTTACTTCACCAAGTTGGATCTTCGTTCAGGATATCATCAAATCAGAATGAAGATTGAAGACATTCCGAAAATGGCATTTAGAACTCATGAGGGTCATTATGAATTTTTGGTCATGCCTTTTGGCCTTACCAATGCACCTTCAACATTTCAAGGTTTGATGAATTCAATTTTCAAACCATTCCTTAGAAAATTTGTGTTAGTATTTTTTGATGATATACTAATCTACAACAAGTCTTGGAAGGATCATGTTGAACATGTTGACAGGGTGCTACAACTATTGGAGGAGAAACAATTATATGCAAAAAGATCCAAATGTTTCTTTGGAGTCCAGGAGGTGGAATATTTGGGTCATATTGTATCTCATGAAGGAGTTAAGGTAGACCCTAGCAAAATTAAAGCCATTAAGGAATGGAAAATCCCCACATCCATAAAGCATCTGCGAGGATTTCTTGGGTTGACAGGGTATTATCGCAAGTTTGTTAAGAATTATGGGAGAATAGCAGCACCTCTAACAACATTATTGAAGAAAGATGCATTTTCATGGACTTCTGAAGCAACAAAGGCCTTTGAACATCTTAAAGAGGCAATGTGCCAAGCACCGGTCTTAGCTACACCCGACTTCACAAAAACCTTTATTGTGGAATGTGATGCTTCAGGAAATGGAATTGGTGCTGTTCTAATGCAAGATGAAAGACCCATTGCTTTTGAAAGTCGTCCAATCAAGGGAAAGTTTTTAAGCAAAGCTATTTATGAGAAGGAAATGTTGGCAATACTCCATGCACTTAAGAAATGGCGACCCTACCTAATGGGAAGACACTTCAAGGTAAAAACGGATCATGATAGCCTTAAATACTTTTTAGAACAAAGATTATCCTCTGAAGAGCAACAAAAGTGGGTCACAAAGATGTTGGGTTATGACTTTGAAATCATCTACAAAAAAGGGAAGCAAAATGTGGTGGCAGATGCACTCTCAAGAAAGGATGAGGATGTGGAAGCATTTTTGTGCGCTATTTCTATCATCCAACCAGATTGGATAAATGAAGCAAGGGAGGAATGGAAGAATGACGAAGAAGTGTGGGCACTTATTCGAAAGCTACAACAAGATTCCAGTATGTCTGATACATTTAGCTGGAAAAATGATTCGTTATGGTACAAAGATCGCTTATACCTCTGTAAGAATTCCCAGCTAAAACAAAAGATTCTTATGGAATTGCACACTTCTCCCTTAGGAGGGCACTCAGGATTTTTAAAAACTTACCACAGGGTTAAGAAGGAATTTTTTTGGGATGGCCTTAAATCAGATATTCAAAAGTTTGTGGCAGAATGTTTGGTTTGCCAACAAAATAAAGTTGAAACAATTAAGACACCGGGTCTATTACAACCTTTATCCATTCCAAGCCAACGTTGGGAGGAGGTTTCAATGGATTTTATCACAGGTTTACCCAAGTCTGAGGGAAAGAGTGTCATCATGGTGGTAGTTGACAGACTTACCAAGTATGCACACTTTTGTGCATTATCACATCCATTTAAAGCCAGTACAGTTTCTACTGCATTTATGGAAACAATTCAAAAGCTACATGGAAACCCAAAGATTATTGTAAGTGACAGAGATCCCATTTTCACTGGAAATTTTTGGACAGAATTATTTTCTTGTCTTGGTACTCAGTTAGCTCATAGCTCATCTTATCATCCTCAATCTGATGGGCAAACTGAGATAGTAAACAAATGTTTGGAAGGATATCTTCGTTGCTTTGTATCTGATAAACAGACACAATGGGTCAAATGGTTGCCTCTGGCTGAATGGTGGTATAACACTTCCTTCCATACAGCAACAAAAATGACCCCATTTATGGCACTTTATGGGTATCAACCACCATCCATCACATCATATTTAAGAGAAAATTCTAAGGTTCAGGCAGTGGAACATCACATCGAACATCAACAACAAGTCCTCCAACTCTTAAAGGATAACCTCGTGTTGGCACAGAATAGAATGAAACAACAGGCAGATCAACATCGCAGTGAAAGAAGTTTTGATGTAGGTGATTGGGTATTCCTACGGCTACAACCATATAAGCAAATGTCCCTTAAGCAAGCTAAGAAGGATAATAAATTATCACCAAAGTATTATGGTCCGTACAAGGTGTTGCAAAAGATTGGTACTATGGCATACAAATTGGAGCTTCCTGCAGCTTCTCGATTGCACCCAGTTTTCCATGTTTCATGCTTAAAGAAGGTTATAGGCGACAAGCTCCCAGTTCAAACAATATTGCCAGAACTTGACGAGGAAGGAAAAATTATATTGGAACCGGAAGCAATTATAGAAACAAGAACTCGACAGCTACGAAATCGATCAATTTCAGAGTATCTTATCAAGTGGAAGAACTTATCCGTTGAAGATTCCACATGGGAGGATGAGAATTTTATGCAGAAGTATCCAGAACTACTCAAGCGTTGAGGACAACACTTTTTTGAAGGAGAGGGGCATGTTGGGTCCCTATAATACTAGTGATTACCCCATTACTATTGTAGTTATACCCCTTATTTATATTGTTGTGCCCCCATTACCCCCATATTGTTATTAATGTGCCCATAGAATCCCTCTATTGTTATTTTTGTGGCTTTATATTATTATTGTTAGGTCGGCTGGATTATATTGTGACTCCATAGACTCCTATATATAGAAAGGAGGTTTTTTCATTTGTATCATCCAAGAATTTTTCATTTATGTAATGTAAAGGAGGTTGCCCCCTCGAAGAGGCTGAATTCTAAGGCGTGGATCTCTCTTTTCTATCTTTTTGTGAGCTGGTTTCATAACAGTACCATATTTAAGATTGTCCTATTCATTCTTTCAGCTACACCATTCTGTTGGGGATTATAAGGTACAATTATTTGATGCTTGATCCCATGTTGGTGAAGATAGTTTTCAAATTCATTTGATGTGTATTTTTTTCCATTATCAATGCGAATAGACCCAATATGAGATTGTGCATCATTTTCAATCCATTTATGAAAATTCTTGAATGTTTGAAAAGAATCAAATTTGTTCTTCAATAAATAAACTGAACACATTTTGGTGTAGTCATCAATAAATGTCATCATATATTTACTTCCGTTTATAGAAGGAACAAGCATTGGACTACATAAATCTGAATGAATGAGTTCATGTTTTCTATGTGCTCTTGAATGTGAATCATGAAAATATCGTTTGCTATGCTTTCCTAGAATGCAAGGATCACATTGCTTAAATTTCCTAGGAATTGTAGGCAAACCAGCAATACCATTTTTCTTCAACAAGGAGGAGGCTATCATAGTTCCAATGTCCAAATATAGCATGCCATAATAAAATTGATGGATGTGTACCTTCTTCATAATGAGAATTGTATGAGAATTTTTTTTCACGAGCAAAGGTACCTTGCAGCTTGAGAAGCCTTTCCTCTTCTATTCCCCTCATGACATGTGAGTGGTCAGATGCTTTTCTAACCTCAAGCTTGCCATAAAAAATATAAAAGGAGTAACCTTGCTGGCAGATGTGGACCAAGTACAACAAGTTTATCTTTAGCTGTGGGAGATATAGAACATGATGCAGAAGAAAGTCTGGAAGACCAAGCAATTTAAGCCTGATTGTGACAAGCCCTGATGGCTTGATTTTTGATTGGTATGCAAAGTATACTGCTCCATCAACATTGTTAGTAAATTCTTCAAAAAAATATTTTCTATGAGTCATGTGGCAAGTTTCTCCTGAATCAGGCAACCAATCATTTTCCCAAGAAGCAAGTGAAGCATTAAATAAATCTTCATTTACTCCAATATTACATTGTGCCACAGCATATTAAGTGGATTCAGGTGATTTACCTTTGTCTGTGTCATCAGTTTTACCTTTCTGTTGATTTCTTTGCTGCTCAATTTTGTCCCATGGTAACTTGCATGTAGAGGCATCATGTGATCCATTTATTTTGCAGCGTATGTAGTGCAAATATGCCTTTTCTCCTTGAGAGTGTCTGCCCCCTGCCTCTGAAATATCTTCCTCTTCCTCTTTGACCACCTCTTCCTCTGAAAGAATCTTGAGCATGATGCTTTTCTTTATGAGCAAGGCACACAACCTCTTCAGAAGATTTAGGGGATGTCTTCTTTCCAAAAGATTTCTCTCTATCAACAAATTTTTTCAGAAGAGAGTCAAAGATAATGTCTTTAATATTTCCATTTGCTTGCAATGACTCAAGATAATTAGAGTATGTAGGATAAAATGCCTTGAGAAAACTGATAAGAGGAATATCCAAATCAATTTTAGTGGCTTGGATATCATGCATTATAGACTTTACTTCGGATGCAAGAGCAAGAGGATCATTATTTTGCAATTCAAGAGTGAAGAACTTAATCATGAGTTGAACAACTTCAAGTGCAGAATGTGAGTCATAGAGTTCTTTCAGCTTTTGTAAGGCTTCAAAAGCAATTGAAAATGGTGTAATATGGTGACTCATCTCTTCACTTACAGATGCTGCAATTAATGCATAGGCTTTGTTGTTCTTATTTTCCCAAATGGTGAGCTCCTTGTATGAGGTACGTTGTTTTGGTTGTTTGTCTCCATCTCCAATACACACTCCTTTCCACAACTCGTTGAAAATGAGGATGTGTTTTATCATCCAGGACCACTCAGAATAGTTCTCCTTGCCAGTGAGAACTATTCCCACAATGGATATGATTGAATGCATATTGTAACAAAAACTTCTGCTACAAAATTTTACTCTTAATGGGAGAAAATATAATTTTGATATGACTGGTCAACAAATTCAACTGAGCAGCAAATGTCAATACCTGAGGTTACAAAACTGTACAATGCATTGAACTAAGGTATATATAGCACTTAACATTTGCTAATATATAAATAAGCAATTACTCTCAAAAAACAATTGTACAAGAATTAACATGCTTATGTTTTCATCCAAACATAAAATGTTATCTAGCAACTCCCTTTGACTGCATTCAACATTTTCAATGCCAATTCTATGCAATACCAAGCATATGGTGGTCCTTCACGTAGGTATGGTGGTCCTTCACCAGCACCTTTCACTCTGATCCCAATGTGAAGACATTCAACATATTCAATGTTTCATTCAACATAATACTCAAAAACTGATCAACGTAAATGTATGTATTGGTAGCGTAAATACAATTGACAACGTAATACGAAGCAATGTATGTGTGGAGCAATGTTAAAGATAATTAATCAAGAGCAATGCGGGTGTATACCAACAAGGTGCAAATGTATACCAATAGTGTGTAGACTTCGATGGAAGTGTTCCTTGTTCCTATTTCCAGCGTGGAGGCACCAGATGCGTACCAGTCCAAAGCCACAGTGGCTTACTATCCACAACAACAAGATTAGAACCTCGACCTACCAAACGCAGCCTCAGCACTCCCTCATGCAGCACTCAGGCATGCATTAGTGAGACAAGGGATAATGAAAATTGTTCCAGAGAAGAGGGCAAAGAAAATTATTATGGCAAAGAGCCTAGAGAGAATAGCAGGTTAGGGGTGTCATTTTTGAAATATGGGTAGAATAGGAAAATAGGCAGAAAAATGGAGTTACAAAGGTAGGAATACTAAAAATAGGACCTGATCTGATACCATGTCAGGTCAGGGAGAAACTCCACCAAATCAATTCATATTATTCCTTCAGGTTGGTGTTTATTATATACATGAGGGAGACAATTCACTTCATCTCCTGATGACTATTCGTATTTATTATTATTTATTTACATCAATGTATTTATTCACCCAATCCTGATGATTAGGTGTGAACAGGTACAAATAAAGTTGCAGATTATTTTTCATGCTTTTGGAGGACCAAAAGCTCCTCAGTGGGGAGGATTGATCCAAGTGGTTCTAGAGAGACACAGAAGACAGAGGGATTATGAACACTCAAAAATCAAAGTGCTCAGAATGACTTCGACCCAAGAATAGAGTGTAGATCTCGTCGTCCTGATCGCAGAGGTGTGAATGGTTCGTCAATACAAGCTCCTATGAGGGAGAACATGCCAGTGAAATTTTTGGTCAAAGTTGGGTTGTGGGCCAGGTTTAAGTGTCCTACAATTTGACCGATCCCGAGGCATAAACCTAGCTCCCGAAATTGGTCAAAATTGCGGCCTCATTAATTTTCCCAGTGACCCTTATTTTCTAAAGATTTGAAAAACACCTCTACTTTGTAAGAAAATCAATACCGACGGTGGACCCGGCCCACAACGCGAAACACCCTCCACCATTTATTAACATACCACCACCATATTAAATAGCACTGCCACATTTTGATACGAGATCGACGGGGGTCGAACCTGCCATGCCCATGTGGTCGGCCCCCAAGTGGCGGCCCCAAACTTAAAACAAACGTAAACCAAAACATGCGCCAAACATTTAATGCAATACGCCAAGGTTAATATAGGAGGTACGGGGTATGGGGGTAGGTCACCCAATGCGGACCCAACCCCCCAATTATATATGTTGTTTTTTTTAAACATATCAGGTGAAAAAATAGGAGGGGCAGGATTTTATCCCCCGACCCCTCCTCAACCAATTCCCATTTTTAACCATTGAACCCCACTGCTCACATTTGTATTTCCACCAGTGATTTTTATATAAAACCCTGAATTTCACCATTGCATGTAGTTCGAGGCAGATGGAGGAACTAATATCAGGCATGAAAATCGAGGCGAATTAATTATTTTTTAATGCAGGAACCATGAATTTTGAAGGAGAGCCAAATTTCCACTTTGTCAGAATTTGACAAATTTTATATGGATTCAACACCTCTAATCACCATGAATGCAATGGCGTTGTCCATTTCTCCATCAAATTTCTAAATTTTTTGGTCATTTTTTAGAATGCATGTGGAACCATGATTGTTGCAAAAACAGGTAGCAGAACCATGAGCCTTGAAATTTCCCCAAGGAGGTAAAATTTTTCCATGTTAGAATATAGTAAGTTTATACTTATTTTTCATGGTTTTCCACAGGGATCGTAATGGCGAGATCAAATTCACCATCTGAGTTGCAGATTTCTAGTCGACGCATGGAGCATAATCTTTGAGGAATCCCGGGAGAATCTAAAAGATTCCTTAAGCCACAGATTTTCAACTTCTCAAAATTCAGATTTTGGACTCTCGATTTTGCACTGCTTGACGCCACAAATTTGATGGTGCATTCAGATTTTCCATTCTCTCATCTAATTTTCCAGCAACTTTTCTAAGTGCTAGTGCAGATGTCAACATTCATGTGCGAGCAGTCATTTTCATGCGATCGATGCCTTGAGATCGATGATTCGAGCAACTTCAACAGTTTCACATCCACTTCTTCAGATGGTCCCTGGTTGTGAGTTATATGATGTGTTCATGTACTTCTTCTTTATGCATTATGCTTCATAGATCCTTGATTAATGTCGATGCAGGATCTTGTTTCTTACATGTTTTCATGATTCCTTGCTTGATGTGATGCGGAATCATCGATGTGATGTACTTTATGTCATGATTCGTCATGTTATGTTTTGAAATCCCTTTGTTGTATGTTGCTGGGATACTCTTGTTGTCGTCATGCATGTTTTTGCATTGAGATCCCTTTTATGCCATGTTGGTGAGATGCTCATCATGCATGAGTTTTATGTCATACTAATAGGAGCACTTTGATTGAGAGTTCCTGTAGCGGAACATCTCTTAGAGCCACTCCTACATGAGGGCATTTTTCCTTGTATGATATCGACATCACCTCTATGTACATGACCACTATTGACAGCACTTAATGTAGTGGCCTGCACCATCTTGGCATTGGGGCTCGGAGACGTAGTCCCTCCTGGACGAACTCTGTTATCAACGGCTTATGTTTTCATGTGTTGATGATTGTCTTGTTCCTCTTCTTTACACATGCAGATGTATTCATTTATGTTCATTTAAAAATGCAATTTAACACATCACAAAAGTAAAATGTCCTGGAAGGGTCCTTCGTCACACCCAGAGCGGGATCCCTATGCCCTTTTAATTCCTTCAAACTAATTTTTCAAACCAAACTTATGCAAAATTAAAAAAAAACTACAAACCTTTTTTCACTTTGTAGGTGCTCGATATTCAATCTATGGTATCTCTATAATTTCAGATCTCCAAGGTTTGAAATTGTGCTTCAGTGTCCCTCTTAGTCCTATTTCTAACCCCACAAGTATGATTAATATTGGATTCTACAATGAAGAATTATTCCAAATCTCCCACGATGACCTGAGTATAGATTGTTTTAGTGGATAGAACTTGTACTAAGTGCCACGTGTCATTATTTTTAACCTTAGGACCTAAATCCTATCCAAAGACAACTACATGTCGTCCTCTTTTTGTAACTTCTTACGAAATTTCAATTTGATGCTCAAAAAGAAAGTTATGATGAATTTCCCTAGGTCACATGTTTGAGATATAATTTGGGATCCTACCAAGACCCTAAGATCTTTGGATCATATATCAGAAAATATAGCGAGACAAGGTTTGAAATTCAGACACGAGGTTTAGAGTGATTTTAGCTCAAATGGGTTTTCTTTCTTTTGAAACGTCACAGAAAAAGAAGAATCTATAATGAAATTTCCGCGATGACCTATTTGGAGTAGTGAAACCCTAGAATCCAGAGCTCTCATACCAAATTTTATGCCACCAACTCACAAAATAGAAGAAAGGATAGATCAACGCCTTCAAAATCAGCCTCTTCGAGGGGGCAACCTCCTTTACATTACACAAATGAACAATTCTTGGATGATACAAATGACAAAACCTTCTTTGTATATGTAGGAGTCTAAGGGGTCACAATATAATCAAAGACGACATAAAAATAATAATATAAGGGCACATCAATAACAATAGTGGGCTTCTATGGGGCACAATAACAACAATATGGGGACAACAAGGGCACAGAAATAAAAAGAAGGGCTACAATGACAATAGTAATTGGGAATCACTAGTATTATAGGGACCTAACACCCATGGATGCATTATCGAGGAAACACTATTAAATACTTCTCCTTATTACATTCTCTAGAAATTCTAGCTCCCTTCTCTGATCTTCACGAACAACATCCTCTTGCTTGAGTTAATAACTCCCAATTAGAAACAATATCACCAAATTCTTTCCAAAATGTTTTAATTTCTAACAATAATGTAGGAATAAAATGATTGGTACCTGAGCTAAACTTGTGATTTTTGAATGGTTACATGACGTGGAGAAGGTTCCTTGTCAATAACCACTCCAAAATTAACACCTCCACCCATGGAAACTTTCTCTACATTGACTGAGAAATTAAACCTTGGTTCAAGTCTAGGGTGTTTCCTTTCTACAAAAATTTAGATTCTTGTGACCTTGGAAGACATAATTTTAACAAAAAACTAGACCACCAGCAAGAGACCATAATAACCATCAAATAAGTACAACTAAATTTCATCACCTTAGTAAATGGTCGAATATTGTAGCTTCAAAATAAGGGTTACCAAAAAGGGACCTACCAAATTTAATCTATGGAATATTACTTCCCTTGCTTCTCACAAGTCCACCATATTTTTGACATTTTAGTAAAAGGGTGGGGTCCTAACAAGCTTAAGCATGCTTTCCTTAAATCCTACTAACTTCTTCTTTCTTTTAAACATTTGAAAGAAATGGCTTTTGGATTGGCCCAATTGAAGCATACTAAAAGAACCCAGTTTATTTATCCTCACTATATCTAGCATTAAGGGAAAACCAAGACAACATCTAGCCTTCTCTTTCAGTCTCCATTGTAGCCTTTACCTTTAGTTATGTCTACCCTTCAAATCAGGGGAATTATCATTTGAAGCAATTAAATTGCGAAAATAATCTCTTTTATTTTTAGAAGTTGGGTTACTGTCTTTGGGCTCAACAAGTGGCAATTTCTCACCTTCATTTCTGCCACCATAATACACATCATACAAACCATGGTCATAATCCTCTTATGTGGTCCCTTTAGATTTATTTGTAGCACTACCATCAACCAGGCCTAGAGCTTCATTGTCCACATTCCTAGTTCTGGTTGCTGCTTCCATAATCCTTCGAATCACAATAGGGTCCTTTCTATGACATTCTTACTTTTGAGTTTGGTCTTTTTTTGCATCATCCTTAATGAAAGAGCAGTTTCCTTCAGGATCAATCTTTCCCAAATCTAGAAATCCAACCTATGTGCAAAAAACAATAGAATAAGATACCAAATGTTCTTTGCATGAATATGATTTTATCATTCCAGTTCTATAAAGGGATATGGCTTTTGCAATGGTTATCAATGAAATATTGTGATTCCTATCAACAAGAGTAATTGAATTTTCCTCTTTGACATCTACCAATCCCCTCATACATGTAAAAAAAATTGAAGATCCATCCACAGTTCAAAATTTATATGTCTCTCTTAAATATGTTTATGCATTGATATGTGTTGATCTCCACCTGTTTCTTCTTGCATAAGCTTGATTTTTCGTTTCTATACGAACAACACTCGAGTCCTCTAATATTCTATGAGGGTCAACCTGATTTACATACACATACAGTTCACGTCCTATTTAACTACATTCCCTCCCCAAATTTTTAGTGTCCCCTTCCACAAGTAGAAAACTACCTCTTGAGTTTGATCACCTGCCCAAAAAATACCCAAACCTTCCAAAATCATCTCCAGATTTTCCATTTAGCAAGGCAATTGTACCAATCCAGCCTTATTTTCACTATCAAGGCATCATTAAACAAACTCTCGACCTTTGGGATCATCAACACATGTGTGGGACTTTGGAGAGAGAGATAACCTATAGTAACTAGTAAAGAGCATTGAAATACATGTAAAAAAGACTAGCATATGAAAGAAAAAACAATGATTGTGATCATGGATTTAAACATTGTAAAAATATGCTCATCCAATGGATGTGTTGGTAAGAGAAAATTAATACCAATAGAAGAAGTGTCACAAAATATAAGGGATTTTCACCTTGCACGGGTAAAGAAAAATAATCCAATGTAGAATCAATAAATGTCATACTTATTGAAATAATTTTTCTACTGTGGTGCATTCTAGAGGAAAAACTATTAAATATTTCTCTATATTACCTTCTCCAAAACTTCCAGCTCCCTTCTTCGATCTTCACAAAAAACAACTTCCTACCTGAGTTAATAACTCCCCTAGATTAGGAGCAAGATCACCAAATTCTTAACAAAATGTTCTAAGTTCTAAGAATAGTGTAGGAATCAAATGATTTCTACCTAAGCTCAGCTTCCACATTTTTAGTGGTTGCATGGTGTGGAAAAGGTTCCTTGTCAACAACCACTTGAACATTCATACCTCTTCCCATGGTACCTTACTCCACATTGACTGAGAAATTGAACCCTAGGTCAAGTCCACGACGTTTCCTCTCTAGTTAACTTTAGATTCCTATGGCCTTGGAAGACATAATTGTATCACAAAATTAGACGACTAGTAAAAGACCATAATAACCATCAAATAACAACAACTAAATTTCATCACCTTAATAAATGGTCGAATATTCTAGGTACAAAATCAGGGTTACCACAAAGAGGACCTACCAATTTTAATATATGGAATATTACTTCCCTTGCATCCCAACAGTCCACCATATTGTTGGAATTTTAGTAAAAGGGGCACTAGAGCAACTTTTCATATTCAAAGAGAGGTCTGGAATCTGCTAGCTGAATATGATATCTGTACAGGTGCACTGACTTTCTAATCCATGCACTATTTAATTTTGTAACTCTATATCCTGTGAAAACATAGAAATCAAACACCTTAAAGTCGTGAAATGTAGATTTATTTACATGGGAAATTTAGAAAGAGACACATCCATTATATAATATAGAAAAATAAATCAAGAAAATAAAGGAAATACCTTTTCGTGAATAAAGCAACATCAGATATTCAAAATAGTGTAAGACAAAAATACCATAATAAGGGAACTATTTTCGAGAAGTGTTCCCTGAATGGTAGGTTGATTTTCATCTAATTTCGTATTAAGTTTAACCAACCGGAGGAAGCACTTATGTGAGAAATATTTCAATGGGTAACTTCTACTATTGTTCACTAAGAAAGGGAAACTCATGAGAGAACTATTTCATGGGTATCTTTTCTATTCTTAGCTAAGGAGGGAACACCAATTTGAAATCTTTTTAATGTTTATTGTGTGCTATTTTACACTATAATATTTCTAAATATGGAGGGTTCTATATTCAAAAAGCGTCCTTATAATTTTGGAGATGGTGTTTTTCCTCTTTTTCTAAAGCAATTTTTCTAATTTCGATACTCTCAATAAAAAATATTGTTGCCGTCCCTGAATAAATATTTATATGGATATGAATGAAAAGAACTCATTTGTTTAGATACTAATATTTTGGAAAAATAAAGTTATCTATTTTTTTTAAAAAATATCATATTTGAAGCAAAAAAATCTTTGGATAGAAAAGAGCAAGGAAGCAATTTAATCTATTAGTTCTCAATGTCCTACATATTCCCAAGATTTCTCTTATCTTCTTTCTACATTGAATTTCTAAGCCTAAGGCCATTGTTAAGCATCCTCATAGGTCAGCAAAGCCTTGAGTAGATAAGATAAGATAATTTTATTAATATACCACAAATGAACACAAAATTAGGACAATAACACTAAATGATACAACTACTAAGAGCACAATATGGAGAACATGTGCATCTCCTCGAAAGTGATGAAAATAATATAAAGAAAGAAACATATATTGACGCAACCTCAAAACACATGTATAAAACCATGACATGGGTACAATGATATAAAATACTTAGTGAGTTTCTCCAAGATTGGAAAAGTGGGAAACTCAAGAGCCAGTCCAAACAGAGAGAGTGATGGAGAGAGATCTAATAACAAATCCAATGGCATATAGGTCACTTGAGTTTGATTGTTGAGGGAAAGTAGAATGAGTTGGGAAGTGGTTCCCTGTCGAAATTCTCCAGAAGAATCAGGGGGTCCATCTATATGATCATGGGGGGGATGTATGAGCCACATATACTCTTACCTCCCATGGTCCAAAGAAAGAAACTTTGCATGAATCCATGGCTACTGCTCTGGCACTAGGAGGTAATATGATAGGTAGGAGGTGACCTACTCTATATCTGTAAGGAGTTGAGAAACTTTAACTAAGTCCCCTTTGTTTCCTTGGATACACTTGATTTGAAATTTTATCAAAAATATATACTTTGACATATTTGATTAATGGAAGAAAGTTTACCCTGTTTACATATATGTTTGATCATTAATAATTCATTGAAAGAATAATGTTTTGTATGATTTGATCATACAGAGTCCAGAGTTCAGATCTTTCTATTAGAGAGATTAGATTTCGAATTCCATTCTGGATCTTTGGATATTTAATTTTCTCCATCCCCCACTTTGTGTTTGCACTAATCGCTCATGCATAGTTGGTAAATCGTTTTCACGGTTTTCAAGAGTCGATTTGATATATTTGTTTCCACATTTGAAGAATTTGACTGAAGATGCCACACTGGGATTAACATGCACCATCTCCAAATAGCGAACTTTGTTAACAACAAGAGGGACAACAAACTGAGATGTTCTCAGACCCCCTTGGGACTGATTTCCTTGAGGAGCCATTCTGTGTGATAAAATTTCTGGTGCCATTATTGCAGAGCGAAGCGTTGTTCCTTGAGTGTAGCTAGCTTTGGCTGCATGTGGTGTATGGCAAGATAATTTATGAAAGAGAAGACATATGTTTGGAGAATATTCTAGGTCTCTTATTGCAACTCCAATTTGATATATCTCATCACATGGGCCAATGGAAAAATCAAATGGGTTGGCAGTGAGGTATTCTCTAATAAACTTCACTAGAATACCAAGGTTTCCTTGTCCACTCCCTAGTGGAAACTAGAGTTGTGAATCCTATCCTAGGTTTCAAGATTTGATCATCTTTCACTTAAGCAACATATTATGTATTTCGACTGATTTTCTAATTGTTTTGATGTTGAACATGATGTATTGATGAGGCTTTTCATGATATCCCTTTATTGTGATGCCAAGAAATGGCATGAGGATTATCCATTAGTTAGTAATTTGTGTTTATGGAATCTCCCAGAAGAATTTCTCAACTCGGAAGATCCCAATGAGGATGATGATATTTCCAATAATTGTTGCACATCTATAATATTTGATGATACTTGAAAATATTCTTCATGAAATGAAGGTTTAGATAATGAGGATGTTTGTTTGTATGCTTCCCATAGGGAAGGTCATTCTTTCTCTGATTGGAGAGAAAGAATCAGGATTTGGAGAAGCAAAATTATTTTCCCCAACCAAAGCTTCCATGGATTCAACTATAATTTATAATTATAGAGATAATCTACATGCTCATATTAAGTAGAGAAGAGATAAAATCAAAATCATATCACTTGTCTCTTAGTAGTTGTATCTCCTAGATTTTATAATGCTTCAAATTGTACATGAGCATCCAAATCCAATTCCACACCAGCAAAAACATCTCTGAATAGGGTCTTTACCTTATTTGAAAATGTGAATTAATTGAACAGGTCTCGTAAAGAGTTCACGAGGATTCAAAAATCTATGAGGATATGTATCTTTCCATTGATTGCATTTATGATTAATAGAAATGTTTAGGGCCTACAATACTCGCTTTCCTTAACCGATGTTCTAGATTTGAATCTAAAACCCCTATACCAAGTGAAGAAGTGTCTTTGTTTCAGGATTAACATGAATTTTCTCACAATGAGGAGGTGATAACATTGGTTTACTTGGTTGCTCTAGATTGTTCTCCATTCCTTGAAGCAAGTAGACTTATGCTTTCTTAGCTTCTTTCTTTATCTAGAGAAATGGCACAGTATTGTGAGCATTACTTATATGGTTTATTTATCTGGAGAGATGGTGCATTATTGTGAGCATAGATTGTTTTATTCAAGAAGAGGATGCACTTGGAGTGAGAGGGAGCTTCATGTATGGTGCAACATGATATGAAGATTTGGTAGCTGTAGATTTAACAAAAATAAACTTGGTGAAGCATACTTGACTCAGCAAAGTTATATGCTTTTTGAGATAGAGAAAATTGAATGGATTAGGTAGAATTTCTAGAATTAGGTAGCGTGTTGTTTCCAATGATAGAAAAGGAATGTGCACATGAATTTACACTTCTTCACTGGGCATGCTATTATAGAAAAGTTTCCCATGCAAGTTGGGTTCACTATCCTAGGTAGGGTTTGGGTTGATACAATCAAACTAGATGCTTTAAGTGGCTAGTCGACATGCATTGCAAACGATATTCTATCATATTCTATAAAGGAGAGACAGGCGTAAATTATTGAGATATGTCTTAAAAAAACCACCTTTACAAGATAAGTTGGTAGTGCATTCAGTGTTAAGCCACTATTT
This sequence comes from Pinus tabuliformis, assembly GCA_031772625.1. Classification (NCBI taxonomy): domain Eukaryota; kingdom Viridiplantae; phylum Streptophyta; class Pinopsida; order Pinales; family Pinaceae; genus Pinus; species Pinus tabuliformis. Next base: position 1,059,571,730 of record CM062811.1, on the reverse strand, counting down.
GATAATACAATTGTTGAGTGAGAAGATTGTATGTGATACCAAGCTATATATTTTCTCTTTCCCATAGATAAAAGAAAGGAATGCGATAGTTGCTACAAAGTTCTAGTATACTATCTGAATTTCTAGATTTTTGTTTATGTATATATAACCTTTATTTTTCCACCAATTTGATCTAATCTTCAGATATGCAGTTTCTACACTATGGAGTTTTCATACTGTGCTTTGGTTAAGCATATATGTTTGTTTTGATAGGTGTTTCCTATTCTTTAGTTGTTAGTTGCAGGAATGCATTTTTGAGTGCAGATGTGATTATCATGAGTTGAAATATTCAACAAATAGTCACTATTACTATTTCTAGATAGTGACGAAAATGTGTTGTTAGAATAAATTTTGTGCTACCAAGTTGTGTAATTTCTCTTTCCCATAGATAAAATCAAGGAATGTGACTATTGCCACATATTTCTAGTTATGTTGTCCCGAATTTCTAGATTGTTGTTTATGTATATCTAACATTCAGTTTTCCACTAGTTTGATATAATCTTGTGATATGCACTCTCTACATTATGGAGATTCCATAAAGTGCTTTAGTAACACAGATCTGTTTATTTTGATAGGTGTTTCCTAATCTTGAGTTGTTGCTAGTAAGTTGTATAAATTAATTTTTGAGTGCATATCTGATTATCATGAGTTGAAATATTCAATAAATAGTCACTATTATTATTTCTATATAGTGGAAAAAATATGTTGATATGGTAATGCCTTCTCAATTTGATTTCATTTTCAGCACCTATTTTTTACTCTAATCATTTCCTGGATTGTTGGAGTTATGTTGACGTAGTAGAGCAAGGGATTTGTATGTACACCGGAGGTCAACACAAAAAAGATCTAGATTTTCTACCATATTTACAATTAGTGAGCATTTTTCTATGAGTTGCACACTAGAATGCTTTCCCTGTCTATTTGTTGAACACATGGAGACATTTCATGGAGGCAATTTCCTCCATCATTGGTTACACCGAAGCTTAGATAATTATGAGTGGTTTCATTAGACTTAACGAATTACAAGGATGGCTACACTGGATTGGTTAGTGAGGTTTATTTTCATTAAGTCTATTGTGTTATCTTTGAAATTGTACATAGGTATAGATGGTTTGTCGGTTTAGGTTCAAGTTTTAACTCAACTTTCATGTCTCAAGTCAAGGATTTTTAGGGTGTTTGAAATTACAAGTATCATAGTGGAACAATCATCATAATTAGAGTTGTTGGGTAATTATAAGAGGAATCTTACTCCAATATATACATGTTTTACTCATAAATCAATATGATTTCATGACTTAAGTTGCCATAAAAATCAAAAACTTGCATCTTAGTTGGTCTTGAAGGAATCTTAGAGGCATAGTTTTCTGGTCTTATGCGGTTTCCTGCAGTTTTGTGTCTTAAGGATGCCTTTGATGTCTATTGTTATAATTTCAAAATTTAATTGAAGTTCATAGTCACAGTTCAAGTTCATTCTTTGCATGAACTTCACTCATTGTAGAATATCGACATCTGGATTTTCAACATTCCACAAGGGAACGTTGTCTCCAAATTGAAGATGCCATTAAAACTCACACCTGCACCTCATATCAATAGCGTGTGTTAACCCTTGTAATAAATTTTCCAACATTCCAAAAGATCGTATCACCTTAGAGAAGGGTACTTTCCATGTGCGAATCATTGGAAACATGCAGAGGAACATCATCCCCTCTTGTATGATACTTTGCAAAGATAAATCAGAGTGTTTCAGTGTCAGTGTGAGACATATAAACTATCTTTCAAAAGATATCAACATTGGAATTTCTCTATATGACGTTGTTTATTCTATAAGATAAATCTTGGATGCGTTCATATGATGGAGTTACCAATGGGAATTTCTTGGTAGTTACACTTCAAGCAAGGTTAGATATGCCTGTATGATGGGGATCAACATGAAATGTGGGATACCAAAAAGGATAGTTAGTTGAGACCATGATTAGATCGAGGCATCAAAAATATTACCTAGCTTGAAACCCAGACAAACCAAGAGGAAAGTCTCTTTGGGTTACAAAGCAATTATCCAGTTAGTAGAAGGCATAAATTTGGTTAGTTGTGGGAAATATTACATGATGTGGAAAACTAAATTTTGACCATATTTATTATGGGACATTTTTCTCATCAAACTCTATCACTAATGCATCATGTATGATTTCATATAAATGGGTATATCTCACCTTTAGACATGTGTTCAATACCCATAGAGGGTACCAATATTCTCAAACCACTTAGGTCAAACTCCGTCGATGCCTTCCCATGTTACAAAGAAATATGCTATCCTATTGATAAGTATGAGAGGAGACTAAATTAGGAATGGAATAGCTAATTAACAATAGGAAATAATTGGAGGGTGGAAGATTGAGAAAGTGATCAAGTGTACATGAAGTTTGGAGGTAGAGAAAAACTTCTCTCATAGAATATATTACCTACAATGTAAATGAAAAAAATCCTCCATTTTATTCTTGTTATTTTCCATTAGCTTGAGTTGATGATGAAAATTCAAGCAGAGAGTCACCCAAAAATATGAACCAAAATGAATGTTTTTATACATAGGCATGTTACAAGGTAGAAGAAATGAATTACTATGAAGTAGGAGAAACCATTGATCATGTCATATATTTTTTCTATTGCAATCCTTGTAGTGAGAGTAAATTTGAGCGAAGTAACACCCGCTTGAACTTGTATTTGGTTTCTTCTTGTGGGTTGCATGCCAACATAAAAATAAAAATAGATAAGGCTTTAGATTCATAGGTTCATAAATGTTGAGGTGTGATGAGACCCATAAATGGGTAATTATATGGGCTCATTTTTCCTCGTAACATAGTTAAATCAACCATTCTCTTAGCTTATTGCATGGAGTGAGTTGGGTTAGTTATGCTACCATGAGGTCAATATGTGTTTAACGCAGATTTTTGTTGAATTTTGAAGACAAAGTCAAAGATTCAATGGACAAATGGCAGCAATAATTCGAAGTGGAAAAAGGAGAGGATTTATAGGATGGAATCCCCCTCATTTATTACTCCCCACTTCGAATTCCCCTTCATGCAGCTCAGAGCACAAAAACCCAAATCAATGCTTTAGGAGGCAACCGAGCAAGTGGAGGATAACTTATGTTTATCTCGAGTTTTGGGAGCCAAGCTTCCCTGATTTTAAGGAAGCTATTGGGAGCTTCAATTGTATAAGTAGTGAGTCCTAGGGCCTCACTAGGGTCGAATTTTTGTTGAATTTTTGTTTGTTGGACTTTTTCTATTGTAAAACTCTGCTCAACTTCGAGCTTACTTTTGGTGACAGTTTCATGTAATCCTATTACTATTTTGATACTAAAGATGAGATTCTTTTTGAGCTAGCACTGAATTACCTCAGAGGGCTGAAGCTCTTGGGTTAGGCCCCAATCTAGGCAACCAAGCTCCTCTTATTTGTATTTATATGCTTTGTTTCAGTTTATGGATTAGTTCCTGTTAGATGAATTTCTTTCTTGGTTAAGAATAGGTTGCTTTTGGTGATTTAGAAGGTTGTTTCCATTTGTGTTTCACATAGCAATATAAACAGTGATAGAAAGAAGATTCAAAAGGCTAACATTAGTGCCTTGGCCTCCTTTCCTCCCTTTGAGACCATGAATTGAGGAAAAGACCCTTTTGCTGCCCCAAAAACACAAATTTTCCTTCTCCATAGGATTTCTAGTGTTTGCAATTTGTTAAAAGGTTAATGCTCTACTTTAGATCTCTTTCACCATGCTCATTTATGTCTTTGCAATAAGTCTTCTTCCATGCTTTCTCTCCTTGTAGCAATTTTCAGTATTTCTTTCCATAGCTCATAATTTATATTAGCTTGATGCAAAATTATGTTTTTTGATGTACTTAATTTCCTTGCTTGCTTGATCTCATTGTTTGCCTATCAGTTCTTTTGCAACAGATCTCTTCTCACCACAGGTCAGCCTATCAGGCATCACATTCTCTCCCTAATCTATGCGCCACCGGTCGCCAAAAGTTCACGTCAAATCTGTCTTAGTTTTCTACATTCTCGCATAGGATTTTTCCCTCTCTCCCGATCATCATTCCCTCTCCTAGTGATCTGTGGTGGACCCTAGGCACCTTAAAACATCACCCCAACCTTCATCTACCCTTTCCACCCACTCTAACACCTTCAAAACCTTCAGAATTTCTCTCGGCATCCTCCTGTAGATTCCCTGTGTCCTCTTGTAGATTTTTTTGTAGGCTTTCTTTTGAAAGTTGAGTGTGGGAAAAGCCTTCGGAAGGCCACCTGAGACCTCCTAGGACCCGTCCACACCATCCTACATCTCCTCAAACCCCAAAATCACCCTTCAACACAACCTATTCACTTCCACCATCACATGCAATAAAATGCATGCATGTCAATTTCACATAAAATATATATAAAAATCTAAAAAGCTAGAAATAGCTTGAGTAGATGTTGTTTACTTCCTTGAGTAGGTAATGGCCTTCCTTTCATGGTTTTCATAGTGATTTCTACAAAATTAGGATTAGCTGGTTAAGTAGGGTTTTCTAGGTTTACTTTACAGTTCAATCTTTCTCCTTTTTGCAATTAGAGTAGCATTTGTAGGGTAATCTTTCCTTTCTTTCATCACATATAGAGCTTCTTCTGAATCCATAGAAGCTGGCTTGAGCTCCTAGTGATCTTGCGCCAGCTGATCAAGTGATAGCTTGCAGTAAGAACTAGTACTTGTCCATACAACACCGTCGCTTCCAAGTTTGTTACGAACTATTGGGTTCATAAGAGTAAAGTAGGCAGCCCAGGAGTTGTAACATTATTGTTGCAATACTGGTGCTCACCACTTTTTGGCACCATTGATGGGGAAGCGTTAGAGTATTTTGTGATTACTACTTTCTTTTATTTCTATAGCAACATTCCACTAAGTAGTTTATTTCCTCAAAAGCAGAATAGTTGTTTCTTTCAGTTTTTGCATTTCCTTGCTTTCCATTCCAATTCTGCAAATTTAATTTCAACAAAAGTAGAATACTTGTTTGTTTCAATTTCTACATTTCCTTGCTTTCCTTTTGAATTCTACAAATTTCATTTCGGTTAGTTGAAATTTGTGTTATTTAATCCATTTCAGTTTTGCAAGTAGAATCCGTGAAAAAAAACAAAAACCAACCAAAAATACTTCCTTTCATGCCTCGTAGGAATAGAGATAATTCTGGAAAATTCTTGCCCAACACCCCCACTACATCACACAGCGAACCTTCTCTCTTCTTCAGTGGCAGTGATTAAAAAGAACCTTTAGGTGAAAAACCAGATATATTTAAAGAACCTATAGGGGAAGAAGAAGAAGAAAGCATCCCTCCTAAGCCAATGGCTGAAAACAGAAATGCTAGGGGAAATGGAGAGAGAATAGAGGGTACCTTTCCCATTAGGGAGACCAATGGGGACACCAAAATGAAGAATATGAGATCTTCAGCCCTACCTCACTTCCATGGTTTGACTACAGAAGATCCTGACACCTTTGTTTTTGAGATTGCTAACATCTGTCGAACCTATGAGTATGCAAAAGATGAGCAAAATTTGAAACTATTCCCTTCTACTCTCAAGGGTGTAACATCACGTTGGTTCATGCACTACAACAAAACCAGCGATTAGCGTCCCTTTTTACTTCTTTTTTTGCATCTAGAGCCCATTTTTGGTGCTATTTGCATCCATTTATCAAATATGGTGCAAAACTTGACACAAAATTTGCATCAAGTTTTGCACCAAATCTTACACCAAGCTTAGCACCAAGTATTGCAATAGGTTTTGCACCACGTTTTGCACCAAATTTTATGCCAAGTTTTCTGTCATCCTTTACACCAGGTTTTGTTCCAGGTTTAGCATCAAGTTTGGCACCTAATTTTGTTTGACATACTTTTGCATCCACTTTTTGCACCTACACTTGCATCATCTTTTGCATCGACTTTTGCATCCTTTTTTGCATCCTTTTTTAAATCATTTTTTGCATCCATTTTTTCATCCATTTGTGCATCCCTTTTCCGCCAAGTTTTACATCATGTTTTGTGTCTAGTTTTGCATAAAATTTTGCATCTACTTTTGTTGCATCCACTTTTCCCTCTTGTTTGGCATCCATATTTACATCCTCTTTTGCATCTATTATTGTACCCACTATTGCATCTAATATTTTTGTGCCACAATTAGCGCCTAGTTTGGCACCTCCTTTTGCACCCACTTTTGATTATAATTTTGCATCCACGTTTGCATCCTCATTTGCGTCTAGGTTTTCATCAACTACAACATTTATTTTTGCATCCCTTTTTGTATCCAATTTTGGACCGGGATTTGCATCGGGTTTTGTGTCTCGTTTTGCATCTACTTTTGCATCGACTTCTATTGCATCCACTTTTGCACACAATTTTGCATCCATTGTTGCACCCATTTTAAATTTCACTTTTTGCATCCATTTTTACATCTTCATTTGCATCATACTTTGATTCTTTTTTTGCATCTATCATTACATCCACTTTTGTTATGCCACAATTTGCACCATGTTTTGCACTCACTGTTGTATCCATGTTTGCTTCCAATTTTGCATCCATGTTGACATCCTCTTTTGCATCAAATATTGCATCTATTTTTGCATCCACTTTTATGTCAGGTTTATGCATTGGGTTTTGCATCTCGTTTTGTATCTACTTTTGCATCTACTTACATTATATCCATTTTTTGCATCCAATTTTGTTTTGCCCATTGCATCAATGTTTGCTTCCACTTTTACATCCATTTTTGCATCTTATTTTGCATATTTTTTGTCTATTGTTACATCCACTTTTGTTGCACCATATCTTGCGCCTACCATTTCAACCACATTTGCTTCCACGTTTTCATCCCCTATTGCATCCACTTTTGTTTCATCCATTTTTGCATATACTTTTGTTTCTGTTGTTGCATCCACATTTGTTTCACCACAATTTGTGCCAAGTTTTACACCTACCATTGGACCCATGTTTGCTTCCACTTTTGCCTTCATGTTTGCATCCAAGTTTGCATTGACAACTGCATCTACTTTTGCATCCACTTTTGTGTCAGGTTTTTCATGTTGTTGTGCATCTACTTATGTTATATCCACTTTTCATCCAATTTTACTTCTATTGTTGCCCCCATTTCTATGTTCGCTTTTGCATCCCTTTTCCAACACTCATCATATTTTCTGAATTGATGATATTCCTTATGGCATTGACAATTATGAACAATTGATGACAATGTCAATAATATTGACAATGATGAAAATGAAGATGATGGCGATGACATGAATTGTGATTATGATGATAAAGACGATAGTGGTTACAATGACAATGATGATGATGGCAATGATTATGATGATGACGATGCTAATGACGTTGGCGAATCTTCCCAATTTTAGATGTTGTCATTGTCATAATCATAAGCATTATCTTTGGTGTCATGATCATCATTTTCATCTAGGTCATCATCAAAAACAATAATGGCATGAATGATGATGATGCATGATTACAACAACGTCGATAGAAATTACATTAATGATGATGATGGGGATGATAAAAATGACAATGACGATGATAATGGTGGTGATGATGATCATCATCGATCATATGTCAAAAATAGAGTTGTTATTTCTCTTATGTATATCAATGTGTCCTAAACAACCCTTTCCTAGCACTGATCACATTTTTTGGGTTGATGATATTTCTTACAACATCTACAATTATGAACAATTCCAAACAATGTCCATAATGATGATGATGATGGCATGAATGGTGATTATGATGATAATGTAATGATGGCAATAACAATGACAAGGATGATGGTGATGATGATGAAAATGATTATGATAATGAGAATGACCTTACAATCTTATGGATTCGTGGACAATTACTAGTTTCAATACCATCTTCTGGATACGTATTACTATCATACTTTTTAAATTTTCTGTCTCTCTTGAGGTATCTTACTATAATGGTGTTGTCAACACTAGAAAGATATCTTGTTGTAATGGTGGTTCTAATGTTAGCACTAGCAAAGTTTAGTAGGGAGGATGCTACTACAAGAGGAATTCCTTCTAAGTGACTATGGCATTCAAAATGAGGCTTTATGGGCTGCTTGTTAACACATGTTCTCATGCTCATATAAAATTAATGTGAAAAGTTGCTTTAATTGGTTCCCATGCATAATTGATATTGATAATGGGGTGGTATAAAATTGTAATGGGCATATTCGTTAGTTAGTTATGATGGGTCAACAACATTGAAACCATCCAAGTGACATTTCACCTTGAAACAATCGTCGCTTGTGCGAAAACACGAAGTTTATGTAAATGAAAGTTTATGGACTTCTATTTGTGCCATATCTTATGCCTATCATTGAAACCCACATTTTATTCCACTATTTCATCCACATTTGCATCCTCTTTTGTGTCCAAGCTTGCATCAAATATTGTTTATGTTTTTTGCATCCCATTTTGAATCTACTTTTACATCCACTTTTGATTCGTCCAATTTTTCAACTAATTTTCTGTCCACTATTGCACCCATGTTTACATCCATTTTTGCATCCAAGTTTTCCTCCTTTTTGCTTTCAAGTTTGTGTCTTTTTTTTAACATTCATTGTTGTATCCACATTTGTTTCACCACAATTCATGCTATGTTTTATGCCTACTATTGTTCCCATGTTTTCTTCCACTTTTTCATCCATGTTTGAATCCTATTTTGTGTTCATGTTTGCATAAAATATTGCATCTACTTTTTCATCCACTTGTGTCAATTTTTCTATCTTTTTTTGCATCTACTTATGTTGTGTCCATTCTTCATCCAATTTTACGTCTATTTTTACCCTCATTTTTTTGTTCACTTTTGCATCCCTTTTCCAACACACATCATATTTTTTGCATTGATGATATTTCTTATGACATTGAAAATTATGAACAACTGATGACAATGTCAATAATGATGATGATGATGATGATGATAATGAAGATGATGACGATGACATGAATTGCAATTGTTATGATAATGAAAATTATGATAAATACGATGGGGGTTACAATGACAATGATGATGATGATAATGCTAATGACCTTGGCCATTCTTCCCAATTTTTTAATGTTGTCATGGTCATAATCATAATAATTATCTTTGGTTAAGTCTTCCAAGTCATCAACATCTGATCATCATTATCATTATTTTCATCTTGGTCATCATCAACAACAATAATGATGTGAATGATGATTATGAAGTTCATGATGAAGATGACAACAATTATGATAAAAATTATATTAGTTATGATGATGGGGATGATGAAAATTATAATGACGATGACAATGGTAGTGATGATGATGATCATCAATCATCTCCAAAAAATAAGGTTGTTATTTCTCTTGCATATATCATGTGTCCTAACAACCCTTTTCGAGCACTCGTAACATTTTTTGGGTTGATGATATTTCTTATGATACCTATAATTATGAGAAATTGACGACAATCTCCATAATGATGATGATGATGGTGATGATGAAGACATGAATGGTGATTATGACGATAATGAAATGATGAAAATAATGATGACAATGATGGCGATGATAATGAAAATATTGAAGATGATGACCCTCCCTCTAAACTAGGGAGGTACTCATAATGAGACAAAAAAGTACTCTCAAGTTGAAATATTCGTATAAGAAGGGATCTGGATTGATAAGAATCAATGATGATTTACATCATCATAGCCAACATTGTCAAAATAGCAAGGCCTTGACTAACAATTTTATCTCTCCATCAGATCAAAGCACAATGTTGGGAGGCATAAATTTGGACACCACTGCCTCTCTAGGCACTTACCCCACTAGGATGTTCACCAAGTATGACCTCACATGATCATTTCCTAATCCACTATCATAATATTTGACACCAATAAATATCAATCCTCATGACTATTCTTATCTTGGATTAATGTACTTGACTTATGGTGGTTAGTCCAAGTCAAAGTACAAATTCTCAAAGAATATTGGTCTCATATGTTTATCCAATCCACCATTCTCCCTACTGGAGCCTTTACTAGGCTTACGACTGTTAGTCCTGGCCATAGTAAATGACACATGGATAATATGGTGTCTACCCTCACTCCCTCTCAACGAGAGAGGAGACATCCACAAGCATAAGATTTTCTCAAGAATACCCATCATTTTCATAGAGAATAACATCATTAATTTGTTTTCATCGCACGATGCCTTTATGATTAAGCATTCATAGATTTGTGGAAAAATATTTCCCCTTTTGTCATTTGTGATGAAATAAAATAAAAAAGTGAAAGCCAAAATCATTAAAGATACACTATAATGATATATCTAAGTCTAAACTATAATATTAAAGTGAAAATTCATGTAAATGTTATATCTATGAGTTGTGCCAAACTTATGAAAACCTTATTCCCTAAGTCCTATACCTAAGAAAAAGAAAAAGAAAGAAAAATAAGGCCCAATTAATGGTAACTCATGTATTCACTCCCTCTTTGGAAATTATATGAATATATACACTCCTAGCCACACTTGATCACATGTTTGTGATGGTTAAATCATGAAATCCTCTATCCCCTTGCATTTTCACTTCATCATTTAAGCACCTAATTGAGGATCTAGGGAATGTTTGTTGCCTAAGGGTTTAATGTCTACTCTTGGTTTACTTATGTCAAACTACTGTCAATTTATGTGACGGAGTGAAATACATAAGTTTGTGGAGTTATTAGAATAGTGTATTAAGTTAGTCACCACACACACATGTATTATATCTCATTGATCCACATGTGTGGGTTGGAGACTCATTTCTTGAAAACTTTAATGGAGACTAATTTATGGCTTTAATGGTATAGCTTACAAAATATCTTGTTAAACATTGTGATTCATCCTTTCTTTTCCTCGAGTCATTTGATAATATTGAAGTCAGTCCCAATAATCCATGGAGATGGGGAGTATAAATTACTTGTGGTAGAAATAGAATTTAGAAATATAGGTTTTCCATTTGCGATATTGGAGTCATAGACATTTGATACATGGTAGTAGTCCTCGATGTTAATTAACTAAAATTGCATTGTCATAATGCGAAAAGAGGTAAACATATTAGTAACCTTGATGTCCTAATCATTTCAAATAATAACCATTCCACACAAGTATATCTAAGCATCAATTAATACTACTTGGAAATTCCTCCCCCATTTGCTAATTATATGAGGTAGAACCTCACTTAATGTTTTTGTTTCTTATGTCAACATTATCGATGGGTTCTTTGCGTACCATTTTTCCTTTAGAATTATTTGTTTTCCTTTACTATTGAGGCCCCTCATGTTCCATGAGACTATTTTCATCGAGAATTTACACAGAAAGGAAGTATAATGTGACTAAAAAAACACATGTCTCAAGACTTAAGTGTTTGGACAATTCCACTTCATGACTCCTATATTTCCTTTAGCTGGGACCAAATGGTGAACATGATGGCATTAAGGGAAATTGAACAATGAAAATCTAAAAAAGAGGTGACTTTTGACTTACTAAAAAAAATATCCAAAACAATTTCATCAAGCAATGAATCATTGCATTATAAAATATAATCTATAAACCTTTGGGAACGTTTTGCTAAACAATGCTCAAAAACCAATATATTTAATATTAACATTTAACAATAATATGGACAATAACACATTTTGATAAATTAAATAACATATTATCAAGCATTTGGTAATAATTTTATGGTAATATTAATAAAATATTAATAATTCTAATATTAATATTTATACATAGTGATTTATATAAATTGTTTATAAACAATTTAACTTTATTTTGTTTATTAATATGAATAGGTGTTTATTAAGAATCCTTCGTGTTATATATATATATATATATATATATATATATATATATATATATATATATATATATATATATATATATATATATATATATATATATATATATATATATATATATATTATCAGATATAACCATTATTATTAAATATTACAAATCTATCCCCTGTCCCTCCCATAGTCGAACATAGTCATTTTCTTCTAGCTGTTAGGTTGACCTGTCTTCCTATTTAACCCTCTTCCTGGATCTGTTTCTTCATCGTGTCCTGAAGATGAACCACACTTGCTAGTTCGAAATGAGTCGACCCAAATCTTCAATGTGATTTCTTCCGAAAATTTTCTTTATATATTATCAAGCCTAAAAAATGTCACTAACAAAAAACAATAAAGCATGCAACTAATGAAAGTGACCACTCAAGGCCAACATAAGACAATTAATCTATTAAGACCAAGATTAATGGGGACAAAGATCTACAAAGGGCAAAGGCAAACCTATTTTAACTTTATTGTTTTATTAGGTTCAAGATGAACATTTCAAGATATAATGAAGAACATAATTAGTTTTATTGCATTAAGAAAACCCAAGCACATTCTATAACTTAGCAAGGAAGAGATGTATAATACCCATCTCAGCGACACAACACATCACATTAAGTTAATTTTTTATATATAATTTAAACTCCTATCATAAAATAAAAAATTGAGCATGAATGGAATGTTTAAAATCCATTTTTATAAATATATATAATTTTTCTTATTGAAAAAAAAATACCAAAAACTAAATATTTTTTTTTTAGCAAAATAAAAAAATACAAAAACTAATTATATATTAAAAAAAAACTAAACATAAGCAAACTAGAAATTGAATTTGACACTCTTTTTCACTTTTGGAAACTCATATGGTGGAATTTGATCTCTTTATCCTCATATTTAGCTTTTTCCTAAAATATAAAAGCATACAAAAGCAGGAAAGAGCCATAAAGCATGGGGAAGCTTTTTCCTAAGCACAAAAGCATCTAAAAAGTGGAAAAGGCCATTTTTATATGAGGAAACATTATTCACCCAAAAGATTTTGCCCAAATTGAACTAATGAGGAATTTGGGAAATCTTCATAGCCTTCACTTTCCTATATATTGGAGGTTTGGCCATTGAGAAAATGATGAGAGTTCTTGTATTGTCACACTGCTGAAATCTATCTTGAGAGGGAGAGTTTTGGAGCTAGGAGTAGGGGGAGGTGCTGCTGCAACTACATCTGATTTTTGTAACTTTCCTCCAACTCCTTCATTAACATAGATCAGTTTTTCCTCCTTCCATATGTTTCTATTCATTCTTTACTTATTCTATTTAACTAATGAATGTATGGGATTATGGTTTATATTTATTTATTCAATAATATTTATATGTTTCTGATAGTTTCAATTATCAAGATATTATGCTGTGAAGTGTGAGTTATTCTCTCTCTTATGTGTAGGACCAAGCTTTGGAGATAGCTAGGAGCGCTTCTTAGCTATAATAAAAACTCCAAGAAGACCTGCATGCCAGGACTCACAAGAATTCCTTCTCTTTTTCTTAATCTATACTCTACATCTTGATCTACTCAGAATCTCGAGCCTTAGAACAACCTTTCTCTTAATTGCTCTGTCCTAGGTTTCACTCAGAGGGTTTTATGTTCTTCTAACCATGCATTAAATCATACAGCAAAATGAGATTTAGAAACTTTAATATATTTCACTATGTAAATGAAATTAGTAAAATGAACCCATAGAGGGGGTCATAAATGGAAATAAAAGTAAAACTCTAAATAAGAATCTAAAAGTGGATGTAACCATGGATGCAAAATTGGGAGTAGAATTGGACGTTAAACTAGCCATCAAAACAAGATGCAAGCAATGACACAAAAATGGTTTGAAAGTAAAATTAAAAAAGGGTGCAACACTAGAGACAAGGAAGGGAACAAAATAGGGAATATGAAGGGATACCAAATTGGGTGCAAACAAGGATGAAAAAATGGACACCAAAATGAGGATGCAAAGAATGGTGTAAAATTAGGATGCAAAATTGGGTGCAAAAAGGATGTAAGAAAAGGCACAAAACAAGATGCAAAATGGGACTAAAAAAGGGTGAAACCAAGGATGTCAAAAATGATGCATAACTAGATGAAAATTCAAACTAAAATCTAGGTGCAAAATGAGATGCAAATGTGGATACAGAATGCGGCAGAAGAAAAGGATGCAAATTTGATGCCAAAAAGGATGCAAAATTAGATACCAAAAATGATGCAAATTTGGACATAAAAAACAATGCAAAATTGGACACAAAAGAAGGAAAAATGGTGCAACAATGGGCATAAAAATGGCTCAAATTTGGATGCAAATTGAGATGCAACATTGGATGTAAAATGAGGTGCAACAAATCATTCAAAACTTGGTGCAAAAACAAATGAAAAAGTAGACGAAAAAAATGGCTCAAAATTGAACGTAACAATAGACACAAAATGGTATGCAAAGGTGGATGCAACACATGGTTCAACATAGGATGCAAATTTAGATGCTCAAAAGGATGCAAAATTGGATGCAAGAAATGGTGTTAAAAATGATGCTAAATTGGATGCAACAAACGATGCAAAATTAGCTGCAAAAAATGGTGCAAAATACGATGTAGAAAAGGGAGATAAATAAAATGCAAAAGCGGATGCAAAAAATGGTGCAAAAATGCATGCAAAATTTGGCGCTAAATCAGATTCAACATATGGTGCAAAATTGGATGGAAAAAATGGTGTAAAAAAAGGTAGAAAAACGGGTGCAAAAATAGATGTAAAAATAAGTACAAAATTAGAAGCCAAAAACGGCATAAGACTAGATGCAAATATTGGCACAAACTGGATGTAAAAATAGGCACTAAATCAAATGCCAAAGATGATGTAAAACTCGATGCAAATTACAACACAAAACTAGAAGCAAAGAATGCCACAAAAGAGGAATCAAAAAATGATGCAAAAATAGATGCAAAAAATGGCACAAAACTAGAAGCAAAACCTGTTGTAAAACCAAATGAAAATCTTGGTGCAAAATATGATGCAAAAAATGATGGAAAATTTGGCGTAAAAAAAAATGCAAAATTTGGTGCAAAAAAGGACGCTTTAAAAATTGTACAATAGAGCCAGATTTAGCGCCAGGCTACTCATCCAAATTTAGAAAAAAATTCACTAAAATCTGGTGCTAAATCTGGCGCAAATTGCCTGTTTTGTTGTAGTGATGGGGTTACCTAGAAATAGAATCACAACTTGGGCTCAGATGCAACAGGCCTTTAATGACAAATATCGAGACTAGTGTAGGTAAAAAGGTACCAAAGAAGAAATCTTCTGAATGACCATGGGAAGTGATGAATCCTTGGAATATTATGAAGAGAGGTTCTAGCTCAGTTACAAAAGGGCTAGGTGCACACTTGACCTTGAATCTATGAAGTTGGTCATGCTTAGGGGAATCCGAAAATACCTTCTAGACACCCTCCATCTACTGGTCGGGGAAGACATCTACCAACTGTCTTATGAGGACATAAAGACTGCTTTTAGAAACCATTCTAGAGAAACCAGAAAGAGAGGTAAGGGGAGTCAACCCATATCCAGTACCTCCTCTTCCAATTCATCCATTAAGGGTGAAATTGGAAACATGTTGGAAGACTTCAAAAATGAGATGTTGCAGACTCTTGCCATGCAAATGGATACCTTGCATATCAAAAGGAAACAAGAGGAAGCAGAGAGGGCTTTGGTCATATTTTTTCCTAGATGCACCAGGAGGCATCCTAGGAACAAATGTCCATTGAAATCCATAGATGTTTGCTCAGTCTATGAAGAAGATCATTCTACAGATAAGTGCCCTTCCTTGCCCGGACTTAAAGTTGTATACCAAGGGGCTGAATGAGCCACTGGACCACTCTATTTCATGAACCAAAGGAGGCCGCATGGACCTAAACTATACCAGCAGGGGATGCAATGGACATCTCTGGAATACTACAACCCCAACCGAGTCACTTCCATACCTTCTTGGGGCCCTCCTGCTCATCCTTCCTAGTCCACACCTCCTCCTTGGTCCTTTCCATCTCAATGTCATGCCCAATCATCTGCTCGTTCATTCCAATCCTATGCTCAGCTGCAACCTCAGTGAAATGCATCTCATCAGGGGTGGAGGCCCTAGTACAACTCTCATCCTGATCTTTTGGCTGCATCGCCTACTCAACCATAAACATTGCCTCCTGCTCCACCAAGGCAACCCCAAATGCCTACCCAGCCGAACCCAAACCCGCACAATAGACAGGCTCAACAAGTATATAGTGGGGAACCATCATGCCCAACTTATGTTGTGGAGATTCAGGAGATTAACCTACGATCTGGGAAGGTTCTCCCAGATAGCCACCCTCCACAAAGGGAGGTTGAGGAAGATAAAGAGGAAAGTGAACCTAAAGCAATTCCACCCTTTCCCGAGAGACTATTCGGGACAACACAACCTACCCCAAAAGAAACTAAACTTCTGGGAGAATTGAAATAGTTATGTGTGAAGATACCACTTCTCCAAGCCATAAAGGATGTGCCTATCTACAATAGGTTGATCAAAGAGAAGTGCTTTCGGCATCCAGGAAGGCACAAGAGAGATGCCCCAACCATCAATGTCATAGGACAACTGCCCGACGTGATGTTGGGACAGGTAATCTGTCTAAAATATCTGGACCCTGGAAGCCCAGTAGTTGATGTCCACATCAATGGCACCATGATCCCACATAACTTGATTGATCTCGGAGCTACCATTAATATGATGACAAAGGACACTTAAAACTTAAGCTCCAGGGCTCCTTGAGGAAGACCACGACATTACTGTAGCTAGCAGACCACTCCACCGTGACCCCTAAAGGGATTGTGGAAGATGTGATGGTATCCATTGATTCTTGTGAGTACTCTGCTGATTTCTTAGTTCTCTAGCCGAAGCTAAAGCTCACTGGGTACCCTCTCATCCTGGGAAGACCCTGGTTGGCTACTGCTGATGCCTACATCAGCTATCGAGCTGGGAAGATGACCATCAAGAACGAGCATGTGTCCAAACAGTTAATCCTCTATCCTCCTGCCTAACCCTTGCTAGAACATGATCTACCTCTCTGGATGGAGGAGGAGGATGAGGGTGAAATCTATTCTGCACCACTTTGTGCATTAGAAACCGCCATGGGAGGAAAACTGCGAGATGAGGATGATATGATTGAGAATTTAGTTTAGAATCCACCCCCCAGTATCTTACCATTAGAGGACATGGTAAGAGAAACCCAAAACAACCCCTTAACTGATCTTTGTCTGGCCGACCTGACCTCTCTACGTGTTAAGAATATAGAGTTCAACCCAAAAAGAACCTTGAAAATAAATCCATCCCTATCCACTTCCCAGGAGAAGGAGCTGTGCAGCTTATTGAGAAAACATTTAGATTCCTTCGCCTAGAGTTATAAGGAGATGAAGTGAGTGCACCCTTCAGTATGTACCCATCATATATACATTAAGGAAGATTGCAAACCAGTCAGGCAGCCTCAAAGGAGGATGAATTCATCGCTTAAAGACATTGTTAAGGAAGAATTGCAAAAATTACTGGATGCAAGATTCATCTACCCCATCTCTGACATCGAATGGGTTTCTCTTTTGGTGTTAGTGCCAAAGAAAAATGGCAAGTGGAGAACCTATGTTGACTATCAAGAATTGAACAAAGCCACTAAAAAGGACCATTTTCCTTTACCTTTCATAGATCAAGTGTTAGATGGTTTGGCAGGGAAATTTTTTTTCTCCTTCCTAGATGGGTTCAACAGGTACAATCAGATTCAAATCAGCCCGGAAGACCAAGATAAGACCACTTTCACTTCTCCTTGGGGTACCTTTGCATATTGGGTCCTTCCTTTTGGTTTTTGTAATGCTCCAACCACCTTCCAGAGAGCGGTATTGAGTATATTTTCTGAATTGGTTCATGATGTAGTCGAAATATATATGGGTGGTTTTACTCCTTATGGTTCTGACTTTCAGGAAGCTTTATCTAACCTAGGAAAAGTTCTGGACAAGTTTATTGAAATGAACCTATCCCTCAGTCTGGAAAAATGTGAATTTTTTATGACTGAAGGGATCGTGCTAGGTCATGCAATATCTCAACAAGGATTGCACGTGGGCCCCAATAGAATTTTCATCATGAAAGGGGTCCCACCTCGTCAAAAGGTGAGAGATGCCAAAAGTTTCCTAGGCTTAGCTCGGTATTACCGAAGATTCATTAAAGATTTCAGTGAGCTAGCCTCTTCGTTGTTTGTTCTTTTAGGTAAATATGTCGAATTTATTTGGTTGGAAAACTGTCAAGAAGCCTTAGATACCTTGAAGAGTAAACTTGTGACTGCCCCAATTTTGAGAGGCCTAAACTGGGCTCTACCTTTCCACATTCACACAAATGCGTCGAACAAAGCAATAGAAGCAACCTTAGGACAAATTTATGGAATGTTACCTTATGCCATATACTTTATAAATAAAAACTTGTCAAAGGCGAGGTTGAACTATACGGTAACCGAGAAGGAACTCCTAGTTGTAGTGCATTCCTTAAACAAATTCAGACATTATATCAGAGGCTATCAAACCTTTGTTCACACTGATCATGTTGCAATTAGATATTTAATGAACAAACCAGATGTAAACGCTCGCATTATTATATGGTTTCTTTTAGTGCAGCAGTTTGATTTGACCATTGTTGATAAGCCTAGTAAGGAAAATGTTTTTGCGCACTTTTTGTCTAGAGTAAATTTTCCTATAGGTGAAGAAGGAATGGTGGATGACCAAATGCCAGATGAATATCTGTTTTCTATTTCAGTACTCTCTCCATGGTTTGTTGATATAGCAAACTACTTGGTTTCATCATAGTTTCCACCACACCTGTCCTCAAAAGAGAAGAGCATGATAGTAAGGAAAAGCACCCCTTTCACTTGGATTAAGGGTAATCTCTTCAAACTCGGCCCAGATCACATCTTGAAAAGATGTGTCAGGGAGGAGGAATTCTTTGACATTCTCCTGACCTGTCATGACGAGCCTTGTGGAGGTCATTTTGTAGCGAAGAGATCTGGCTTCAAAATATTGCAGCAGACTACTATTGGCCCACTCTTCATCAACATGTGAGGAGATAAAATAGCCAATGTGATCGGTTTCAAAGGATGGGGAAACCTACTCCAAAGAATGAGATGCCCATGCAACCTAAAGTTACCTTTGAGCCATTTGAGAAGTGGGGCATGGACTTTGTGGGTCCTATCAACCCTCCTTCAAAACCGAAGCAACACATAATTGTGTGCACCGATTACTTGACAAAGTGGGTAGAAACAAAAGAAATCAATGCAACAACAGAGGAAAAAGTAGCTTAGTTTTTGAGAGAGAACATATTCTACAAGTTCGGTTATCCAAGAGAATTGGTCATAGATCAAGGCAGTCAGTTCACTTCCAATTTTATTAAAGACCTAGTCACACATCATAAAATCAAGCACAAGACTTCTACCCCTTACCATCCACAAGCCAATGGGCAAGTGGAAGTCACTAACAGATCTTTGGAAGGAATTCCAACCAAGGTAGTGAGCAGCAGTAGAAAAGATTGGGTGGACAGATTAGTTGAGGCCACCTGGCCGTACAACACAACATGGAAGACCACCACGGGTGTTGGGCCTCAAAATAGTCCCTATTTTCACTCCATTATTCACCAATATCTTCACATTTTACCTTCATGTCACCTCCATTCCTCCTCCATATCATTACATTTACCTCATTATTGGGTTATAACAATGCTTTTCAAAAGTTTATTAATTCTTAACATTTTTAAGTGAATTTATGGCTAAACTTTAGAAAATAAGATGCTTATACTTATACCTAACAATTAGAATGAGTTTGTTGACATGTGTAGGCACAAAGGAAGCTTCCAGGGCATCTTTATGTGGCCTTGAATGATCAAATTCGAATTTGATAAGATAAGCCTCATGGAAAAGATCATGGAGAAAATCATGGACCTCATGGAGGAGATCATGGAGGATAGGGTTATGTGTCTAGATGGTTGAGAAATGTTTGGAACTAAAGAGAGATTAGTGGATCATAATTATGAGTTTGTTATCTCATCTCATTGTATAAATAGGAGTACCTCTTCCATTCCAAGGGGAGGACTCTTGGAGCATTGTATCCAACTTATGATGGCATAGAATAAAGCTTCATTTTTCATACATTTCCATTATGTAGTTTTATTTCAATTATGTATTTTTTAGATATAAGTTTCCTTAATGTAGTATATGGAATAATTTGTCTTGTTCTTAAGAGAATTGAGCTCACTCTAAAAGGATGAGAGAAACATGTTATTTTATATTTGATCTTATTTCATTTAATTTCTTAGATGTTTGATGTTTGAGGATTTGTTTGAGATTGATGAATGAGTTTTAAATTAGAATCTTATCAGCATATGAGAGAACAACCAAGGGTCTAAGTTAGGCTCTCTCTCCATTTGATTTGCATGATAATTAAACTTCATTCTTTTTCTTTTATGTTTCGAGTATCATATAAGGAGATAACCAAGAGTCTAAGTTAGGCTCTCTCTTCATTGATTTATATGGTAATTGAAATTCATTCTTTTGTGCTTTTATGTTTCAAGTCATTTAATTTCTTATGCTTATGAATGAATCTTAGTTTAGCTTGGATTAGTACATGAGAGGACAATCAAGAGACTAAGTTAGTCTTTCTCTCTCTACTTGAATCTGAACAACAATTAAGTTCATTCTCTTGTCTTCATGTCAAGTTTCTAGTTTTTATGTAATCAATGATTTCTCTATGATACTGTAGGGAAGGACAACCAGGACCTCCTTAGTTAGGAGCCTCTTCCCTTGCATATTATATTGAATCATAAATTATTTAGTTAGACATAGAGTTAGTTGCCTACTCCTGCATATATTTTGCTGGCATCATCACAAGCTCACGAGTTTCCCTGGTCGATAATTTAATGTAGCAATTTAAGCCCAATAAATTTCCCAACATTTTGGCGCCATTTTCGGGGATGGTGCTAAGGGATTAAGCATTAGGAATTTAATTTAGTACTAGTATTTTTCTTTAGACAAAATAATTTGTGAAACCTGGTGACATCAGGCTCTTCACAAAGGAGTTTAAGTTTGAGTTTTTTGATGTTTTAGTGTTTAGCTAGTTTTAAATTTCGTCTTTTCAAAAAAAAACCCCTGCATAAATAAAACAAATCAAGAGATTAGTATGCTCTCTTCCTGCGCTTCGTGCGATCAGGAAGATCAAAAAATCTATTGATTTCGTTGGAATAAAAATACTCTTGCTGGGAGAACGAATTTGCAAAAAGACAATAAAGAATTTTGTGAAAAAAAAACATCTTTAAATTTTTTAGATGAAATTTAGTTTTTTAATTTAAATTTTTTTTAATAAAAATAAAAATTTCCATAATAATATATGTATGATATGTACACATATTATTATTAAAAAAAAAAAAAAAAAACTAACCATTTGTTTAAGATATTGAAAAAAAAAATTAAAAAAATAATTAAATTTTTGGGTTTTCCTGGGAGCTGATTACCCCTGAATTGATTGCCACAATATGAAAATCGCTAGCATGTTCCTTCAGAATCCTTCATCGAGGCCGCACCAAAAACCATTTCATGACGGAAATATCAACTTGTCAATTTCTTTTCTTTTGGCAATCCAAGCCTTTTCAGGGTTTGACTGCTTGCTGGATTCAGAAAAAAGAATTAACAAAGAAAAATTATTTTTCCATATTGCCAAAAAAAAAAAAACAAAACAAAAATCCCGTCGCTCAAGATTTTTTTTCATTGGCTAAGCTACGAGGTATGCCAACAACATAGACAAGATTTCTTTGAATGACACGAACATCACTAAGATTCTTATGTGATTCAGCTACTTTTGCCTTTGATTTATGAGACTTATGCTTCTTTTCAAAAGTAATGTCTGTCAATCTCTCACGACTCACAGGCATCTCAATTACCTTTTCCTTGTTGTATGGTTCCCAACAAGCTGGGCAATGCCTGTCCTTCTCTGCCATATCCATTATGTGATGCCAGCACCACACACAAATCTCATAGCCACATTGGCAAGGTTTTAATTGCTTATCTGTTGGATCCATTTCCTCGGCACAAAGCAGGCACACGTTGTCTGGATTGTCACTTGCTTTCTCCATGTCTAACTTTGTATTTAGGATCTCTGTGACTAATTTCTCAGCCAAACGCTCTCAAATTCCTTTGAACGATGAAACCAACAACATATGCAGAAGGAGGGTTTTGAGAGCCCGCGAAGGAATTTTATTTTATAAGTGTTCGCAGTTCTTATTTGATGGTGGGGTGATTTTTTTGCTACTGGTTTTGGTGGGTATTTTGTCTGGATCTTTCTCTTCCTGCTCTTCTCGTTCACGTGCACAAGATCCAAAATATCAGTGATTATTTTCCTATTTTAGCAAAGCCCGGTGTCATTCGACTTCACGGCCTGCCAGAGAATTATCAAATGAAGTATTACTTTTACCATATCCTCTCATGACAGATCGGTCATGGGGAACGACTCCGAGCCTGCAAAGATTCCGAGAAAACGATCTTTTCCCTCTGGGTTGTGAAGTGATCTCGATGGAGAACGATACTGCTGCCAGCAGTGGCATGAATATAAGGTTTCTTATCAACAAGGAAAGTGGGAAGATATTGTTTGCAGAAGCCGGTAAGGATTTTGTCGATCTTTTCTTTACCTTGCCAACGAGTTCTGTCATGAAATTACTTTCACCCCCAAATTTTGCAAAGAGATTCAGTTGTCTCACCAACATTTACAACAGTGTAAACAAGCTCCACTCCATGTTTATGAATGCCGATAAATCCCGCCTGCTAGAGCCTAATGTTATGTCTGCCGACTCTAATGAACTCCTTAAAGTACAGTCCTCTCCCACCAACTATTACGTTTGTGGTGCTCAGCTTCATTATGGTGGTAGTACGCACCATATGACCACTCAGGTGGGTGGGCACTGTGCTTGCGGCCAAGCGATGAATTACCCTGTGCAATTACAGAATCCCTGCAACGCAGTTAACAGCAATGGCGGAGGAAGCAGCGGGGGAGGTTATGTGAAGGAGACAGTTACTTTCATAATCACCGACGAATTGGAGATCTCTCCTGCCTCAACCATCACCAGCTTTAACTTGCTGAACAAGTTCAAAGTCCAAAATCTGTCGAATCTGGTGGAAAGAAATGCAAATGTTGGTCCTGATGAGGCACTGAGGCTGCTTTGGGCTTGTCTGGCTTCAACCACTCCTTTGGACGGCGGTGATGGAATTATAACCTTCCCGAACAATGGCCGTAGAGGTCTGGAGATTCGCATGTAACAAGATAAAATGGCGCAATCCGGGGAACAGCCTAATGAAGCCACGGTTCCTCGCCCTGCTGATTCTCATAGATCTATACCAATGTCATTTCTCATGAAAACCTACCGGCTTGTCGATGATCCGAGCTTGAATGACATTATTTCATGGAACGAAGACGGTACTACGTTCATCGTTTGGCGGCCTGCGGAATTCGCCGTGATTTGCTGCCCAATTACTTTAAACACAACAAGAGCTTCTGGAAATGTATGGAAAATGAAAATAGCATTGCTTCCGGAGGTTGAAGCCGTTGCGGCCACCGAAGATGCAGACAATCGAATTGAGTTGATTGTTCATCACAAAATTTGCAATTACAAAGGCTTTGCATGTGGAAAGCCATCAACCCTCCAAATGTCATTTTGTGTTATGCTTTTCCATTTTTAGTTTAATTTTGTTTTGTATTTATTGTAAAATATCATATTTATTTATATTTGGGATTTGTTTTGTATATATTTAGTTATAATTTATTAATGATTGATATGTTTTATATTTAGTTAATATTTGATTTATATTAATTATGATTGTATGATTGTATTAACTATATTAATATATTAATACATTAATATAATATGATTGTATTAAGATATTAATTATATTAATATATTAATATGATTGTATATTAATATATTAATATATTAATATAATTGCATTAAAACTATATTAATATATTATGATTGTATTAATATATTATCTTTTGTTATAAAAAAAAATAATAATTAACAATTGTTGTTTAGAAGTATTTAAAAAAAAAAAAAAGAGTAAACATTGGCATGTGAAGGGTACTGGGATAAAACAAAATTTTGGGAGCATGAAAATTGAGAGAATCAGGGGAATTACAAGAACAGGATGAAAAACTTTGGAGGCATGAAAATTGAGAAAATCATGAGAACAGGATAAAGAAATAATAAAAAAAAATAAAAAACACAAACAAACAAACAAACAAACACACTTTTCACAAAATTCACGCAGGCTTGAAAATAAAGAATGGAACATTTGGAAGCATAATTTGAAAGAACATTTGGTGGATTGTTTAAATGCTGAGTAATTTGTTTAGAGTTGGCAAATTGATATTGTTGTATGCTTTTATAACGTACTAATCTGCAGGATACAACAAATCTATGATGCCCAACTTTTAGCCATGCACAGAAGTCAGCTCACACAAACAGGGAGTATTACTTTTCCTGGTTATTTTCAAAAATGGATCGATATTAATATCATGATTAAGTCAATTTTAACACTTTCTTTGTCCTTAATTTGTTTTATTTGGTATGAAATTTTTTCATAAGAATCATGAAGAAACTAGCCATTTCTTCTAGAGCACACTTATGTTTTCTTTGTACCAAGTTTTTTTACAGATTACAGGATAATCAAGTGATCATAAGGAGATTACATTGTGACGACAATTGGTCTTCCAAAGACTAAGTCATGACAGATTCTAAAGACAAATCCAACTCTACAACCACTCCTTTGTGACTTCCTTTTTGCAAAAGATTTTCAATTCCACCTATTGTCAAACCATAAAGCATGACCTTTCCATATCCATTTTTCACAACAAGAGTTCTTATTCATACACCATGCATTTCCTTATTTGCATTTTCCATGTCATTACCATTCCCCTTCATTTCCGCAATAAAAACTCTGCTTGAGTCAAAGTTCTAGAGTCTAAGTATGATTAAAAAACACCTAGAGGCTTGCATGCCTTATTGGCAAGTACTCTTGCCAATGAACAATGGGAGTACATTAATATCCCTTGTTCGTTGGATCTTGTAGGTGACTCGACCACGAAAAATTTATTCGTACCTACAAAGATGTGTTAGGCATCCTGACTCCCATTGGAATCAATGGTGGGAGCTCTTGTGTTGGCTAGGGGCATTCATTAACGACCACTAAGTCAACAACTTCTTGCTATGTTCGACATCGACACATTTAATCACATAGTAAGATTTGTGCCATCGAGCGTTGAAGACTTGAAGACCCATATTTTGTAGCAGATGAAGCCAATTTCTTTTCATTGTTTTTCAGTTTGCCATCACTTGAGGACAAGTCAATCAATAAGGCTGGGAGGGAAATGTAACTTATATATTTTATATACCTTCCAAGCCTTATAGATTTTCAGCCATATTCAGCAGACTCATCATATTCATCATCCAGCAGCAGATACAACTTTCAGCCATGTTCAACAGACTCCTCAGATTCAGAGGATCTAACAGCCGATACGACAATACAGATCCATCTTTCATCCACAACTTGAAGAAGCAGCTTCAGAGCAGAATTGTGGCAGCTGAACATGCATGATTCATCCACCATTTTCCCAACCAAGTAAGGAAGACCATGAACAAAAGTTTTTGCAACCACACGTGCACAACTCTCATCCATTTTGGAAGGGTAAGTTAAGGTATGATATTTTCTAACTTTTAACCATTAAATTCCTTGAAAAGTTAGAATAATAATTTTTGGAAAAACTTCACTTCCTTTTTCCTTGCTTTCCCCATTTCACATAATTACCCAGATCATCCGTTTAAGGGGAAGGATACATCCACATTCATATATCACATTCATATAACATCCACATTCATATATCACATTTTTAACCCCACTTACCTTCAAAAGATATTCACTATTACATGAGCATACAAATGGCTTTGTCAAAGTATTTAAAAGTTAATTGGATGCCAACACACTCATGGTTGTTACACAAGAACCAACCATGACGCATTCCAACAAAAATACTCTGCCACTATTACATGAGCATACAAATGGCTTTGACAAAAGTATATGAAAGTTAATTGGATGCCAATAGAATCATGGTTGTTACACAAGAACCAACCATGACGCATTCCAACAAAAATACTCTGCAATAAAAATCACATTATCAATATGCAAAGATCATACATTGAATGCAACAAACAAAATATGGTTGAAACACAAGAATCAACCAACTTGTAGTTCATCAAAATAACACTTTGCAAAAGTTAAGTAAATGATATCATGCAGAGTTTAAGCCAAAGCTCAAAAAGTAATGTAATAGATTGCATGAGGACATGCAATACCATAGATTGCATGAGGACATGCAATACCATAGATTGCATGAGGACATGCAATACCTTGAGTTTGGGGGAGATGTTGGGCCCCAAAATAGTCCCTATTTTCACTCCATTATTCACACATATCTTCACATTTTACCTTCATGTCACCTCCATTCCACCTCCATATCATTACATTTAGCTCATTATTGGGTTATAACAATGCTTTTCCAAAGTTTATTAATTCTTAACATTTTTAAGTGAATTTATTGCTAAACTTTAGAAAATAAGATGCTTATACTTATACCTAAGAATTAGAATGAGTTTTTTGACTTGTGTAGGCACAAAGGAAGCTTCCAGGGCATCTTTATGTGGCCTTGAATGATCAAATTCGAATTTGATAAGATAAGCCTCATGGAAAAGATCATGGAGAAAATCATGGACCTCATGGAGGAGATCATGGAGGATAGGGTTATGTGTCTAGATGGTTGAGAAATGTATGGAACTAAAGAGAGATTAGTGGATCATCATTATGAGTTTGTTATCTCATCTCATTGTATAAATAGGAGTACCTCTTCCATTCCAAGGGGAGGACTCTTGGAGCATTGTATCCAACTTATGATGGCATAGAATAAAGCTTCATTTTTCATACATTTCAATTATGTAGTTTTATTTCCATTATGTAGTTTTTAGATATAAGTTTCCTTAATGTAGTATATGGAATAATTTGTCTTGTTCTTAAGAGAATTGAGCTCACTCTAAAAGGATGAGAGAAACATGTTATTTCATATTAGATCTTCTTTCATTTAATTGCTTAGATGTTTGATGTTTGAGGATTTGTTTGAGATTGATGAATGAGTTTTAAATTAGAATCTTATCAGCATATGAGAGAACAACCAAGGGTCTAAGTTAGGCTCTCTCTCCATTTGATTTGCATGATAATTAAAATTCATTCTTTTGCTTTTATGTTTCAAGTATCATATAAGGAGATAACCAAGAGTCTAAGTTAGGCTCTCTCTCCATTGATTTATATGGTAATTGAAATTCATTCTTTTGTGCTTTTATGTTTCAAGTCATTTCATTTCTTATGCGTATGAATGAATCATAGTTTAGCTTGGATTAGTACATGAGAGGACAATCAAGAGACTAAGTTAGTCTTTCTCTCTCTACTTGAATCTGAACAACAATTAAGTTCATTCTCTTGTCTTCATTTCAAGTTTCTAGTTTTTATGTAATCAATGATTTCTCTATGATATTGTAGGGAAGGACAACCAAGACCTCCTTAGTTAGGAGCCTCTTCCCTTGCATATTATATTGAATCATAAATTATTTAGTTAGACATAGAGTTAGTTGCCTACTCTTGCATATATTTTGCTGGCATCATCACAAGCTCATGAGTTCCCCTGGTCGATAGTTTAATGCAGAAATTTAAGCCCAATAAATTGCCCAACAACGGGGTTTGCACCCTATGAACTAGTTGATGGGAAGAAGGCTTTTCTATCAATAGAATTTGAGTTCAATACACTAATGATGGTAGCTCAGATGGACCTAGACCTCAGACATGCACAGAAGGAAAGATTACTCTAGCTCAATGGATTGGATGAACAAAGATTGCAGGCCCTTCTCCACACAGAGGTAGTTTAGCTTCAGAGGAAAATACGGCATGAAAAAAATATCAAGGAGAAGAAATTCCAAGAGGGAGATTGGGAACTACTCTATGATTTAAGGTATAAAATGTTCAAAGGCAAGCTAAGGACAAGATGGCTGGGACCCTACACTGTGGAAAAATGCAATGAAAATGGTTCGGTTCATCAGAACCATTGATGAGGAAGCCATCCCCACGCTTGTCAATGGACATAAGTTGAAAATTTACAAGAAGCCCCTCTCTAAGCGAGATTTCATTGAAGATCTGAATAAGACAGTGATGCTATTGGAGCATGTATTAGCCTCCACTTCACCCACTCACTGAAGAAACAAAAAATAAGGACTCAAGTCAACACCTCCATCAGGTGCTTGACTCCCATCATTGGGTTGAAAACCTCTTCTGAGGCAGCCCAGTGATGCCAAAAACAAAGAAAAAGACAATAAGATCCCTGGGTGAAAACCTCCCTTGGAGGAACCAAGGGAAAGAAATTAGCCAAAAAACCTCCTTGAAGCACCCTAGTTGTTTTCAAAAAAAAAAGGAGGAAAAGAACAAAAAGAAAATTGAATTTTAATGTGCATTGCAGGTTTGGAGGAGCACCACAGGGAGAAAGAGAAGATGCCACAAAGTCTTGATACTCACACCAGCACCTATTTCATCTCCTCGACACTCTTCTCCCTCATTTCTAATCTCTCTTCCACCAAACTGTGCTCTTTTTTTAGGAACTGTGTGTTCTACAAGAGGCCCTGTGTTTTCTACAGGAGGCTCCTATAGGAATTTCAGAGTGCCTGAAATGGTTCCAAAAAGTAGTTTGAGGGGTTGGAAAGCTTTATGAAGAACATGTAAACCCTCCTACATCTGTCAACCCTCCTTGACATCCATTCCACACCTGCATCACATCATCATCATCATCATTTTTTTCCTTCCTGTCACAGAAAATCATAGAAAACTAGTTTTTAGTAAAAAGAAAAAAAACAAAAATAAGAGAGGAAGAAACACTTCAAATCTCACCTACAGCCTACCTAGTACCTCTCCATCTCCATCAGAATCACTGGCATCATCCTCACAGCCCCAGGACAGAAATAAACTGAAATTTCAAAGGGAGGAGTAGCTACAGGAGCTCCTGTAGGAATTCCTGTAGTAGCTAATCCCATTAAAATCAAGCCACAATAGCATAAGAAGTGAAACCATGAGGACTAAAGGAGACATCTGAAGCTTGTATCTAGCTAGAGGATACCTGCATAAGACAAACAACCACACATCAGGGAACAGAGAGCATGCAGTAAGGGAATACAAGCATGCATCAGTAAAAGGAGCTAGAATACCTCACATCACATACATTCGACTTACAGGTAAGTGACTAACCTGCTCCTCTGTTTGCATTTGTGTAATTGAAAGATATACATGATCAAATGAGATGGCTGAGGTTGAACAAGAAAAGGTGGCCAATTAACTTGGCTACCTTCATCTAGTTGACTGCACTCATCTGAAGATGTCACCCATACGTGTGCATAGTCAACTCAGAGAAGGATACCAAGGATAGGTAGTGGAGGGTATGAAAACTCCGATGAAATGATAAGAGGATTGTGGGAAGAAACCATGATGAAAAGGTAGGTGGGGACCAATGGTCCAAATATGGCCAACGTACATTTCTACCAGCTCACCCACATCACCGGAAATATCTAAAAGAAGTAATAAGTACTCTCCTCGAAGCACTCTCACAACCTTTTCTTTCATTCTATCCTCATCCACTTAGCTACAACAAGATCCTTATCACCCCATAGCCTCAAAACCATTTTTCTCCATCGCTCTCATCCATCCTCTTGCTATTAGCATTCTACAAGAGCATTTATAGTTTCTACAGGAGCACCTAGCGCAGTTCTATAGGAGGGGCAGTGAGCGGTTTTTAAGGAGAAAACATGGTTTTTTTGCTTGATTTATGGCTTGAGGAGGTAGGTTCCATGCATACCCACATTGATTATCAATATGTGCAAGGAATTTTATTATTTTAAGGGGGAATTGAGTCCATAGAAGAAGAGGAATTACATAAATGAAATTTGTATGTTTTAAAAAAAAACACAGTTTTCCTCTGTTTTCCCGTTTTCTTTAAAATTCTTGTCTCTGTCTCTACAATTGGTGTTCAAAAGGGGTATAAGAACAATGATAGGAGGATTAATGAGGAAGGATCCCAGTAATTCAACCAGGCTCCATGAACATCCCAGGTAGTAGCCATATTCACCAGGGCAAATTGGATGACATGTTTTGAGAAATTCTTAGGGTTTAATGAGGAAGTTGCTCAGGAATTTGCCCTTTCTTTAGTCCCTCACTCAAGAACTCATGCCACTATCACTTTTAGAGGTATTTCCATGGAAATAACCCTATAATTTATCAGTAGGATTACTACCCTTCCTCTTGGATTACCTTGGAGCAAAGATGAAAAACCAATTGGACAGGCTGCTAAGAAAAACTTCTTCCAAAACAATGAACATCATGTAGAAGACAAAAATGGCATTAGAATGACAAGAATACCCTACCCTTGGGATGAGGTTAGTTACCAAATCATCAAATATGTTTCTTGTGAAGGGAGTACTAGAATAGTCTATGGCTACCATTTTAGAATCTTCCATGAGTTGAGATATGGCATGGACACTACAACACCCTAGAAACTTGGCATCCCCTATTTCCTCCTGCAGCCCATCATAGACTCCAAAGATAAGTTTAAGGCATGGAGTCCAGTTCAGCTGGCTCACCATGGGTTAATCAAAATTTTGGTGGAAGAAGCCCTCCATACATTCACAATCCCCGTAGTATGGGAAAGTTTCTGAAAAACAACAACAGAAGATGACATAAAGACCCTCACCTATGATATCAGTTCTTCTGAGAGTGAGGAGGAAGAGCAGAAAGGGGGAGAAGGAGAAGAAACTAAGGAATAAGAAGGGGAGAAGAAAGAAACCAAAACAGAGTAGGGCGAAACAAAACAAACAGAGGCAGAGCAAAAGACAGAAGGGGGAGAAAAAAGGGGCAGAAAATACAGAAGTGTCTCCTAAGGCCCTAGAAGGAGAGGTAGCAGCTGCTCTCAGTGCCCTCAGCACTCCATTTAAACCAAAACAAAAGAGGAAGAGGTAGACCTCAATGTATTTCAGGGCTAGGAAGAGCATGAGGATCACTTCCTTAGTGAACTTTGGTTGACCGGTGGGGCATAGATCAGGGAGAGAATGTGATGGCTGATAGGCTGACTTGCTGTGAGAAGATATCTGTTGCAAAAGAACTGATAGTCAAACAATGAGATCAAGCAAGCAAGGAAATTAAGTACAAAAAAGGCAGAATTTTGTATCAAGCTAATCTAAATTATGAGCTATGGAAAGAAATGCAGAAAAATGCTACAAGGAGAAAAAGCATGGAAAAAGACTTATTACAAAGGCAAAAATGAGCATGGTGGAAGAGATCTAAAGAAAAACATTAACCTTCTAACAAACTTGAAAACACTTGAAATCCTATGGAGAAGGAAAATTTGTGTTTTTGGGGCAGCAAGAGGGTCTTTGTCTCAGTTCATGGTCCCAAAGGGAGGAAAAGAAGCCAAGGCACTGTTGCTAGCCTTTTGAATCTTCTCTCTATCACTGCATAACCTGCTATCAAAAACACAAATGAATGCAAACTACTAAACCAGAAAAATAACCTATTCTTGACCAAGAAAGAAATTCATCTAACAACAACTAATCCATAAACTAAAACAAAGCATATAAATACAAACAAGAGGAGCTTGGCTGCTTGGATTGGGACCTAACTTAAGAGCTTCAGTCCTATGAGGTAACTCAGTGCTAGCTCAAAAAGAATCTCATCTTTTATCAAAATAGTAATAGGATTACATGAAACTGTCACCAAAAGTAAGCTTGAAGCTGAGCAGAGTTTTACAATAGCAAAAGTATAACAAAAATTCAACAAAAATTTGACCATAGTGAGGCACTAGGACTTTCTACTTATCAAATAATGGGTAATTATATGGGCTCATTTTGCCTCCTAACATTGTTAAATCAACCATTCTCTTAGCTTATTGCATGTTTTTTTATTACATTTATGTTATGGAGTGAGTTGCGTTAGTTATGTTGCCATGAGGTCAATATGTGTTTAATGCATAATTTTGTTGAATTTTGAAGACAATTTCAAAGATTCAATGGAAAATTGGCGGCAATAATTTGAAGTGGACAAAGGAGAGGATTTATAGTAGGGAATCCCCCTCATTTATTACTCCCCACTTCGAATTCCCCTTCATGTAGCTCAGAGCACAAACAACCAAATCAATGCACTAAGAGGCAGCTGAGCAAGTGGAGGATAACTTATGTTTATCTCGAGTTTTGGGAGCCAAGCCTCCCTGATTTTAAGGAAGCTGTTGGGAGCTTCAGTTGTATAAGTAGAGAGGCATAAGGCCTCACTAGGGTCAAATTTTTGATGATTTGTTGTTGTACTTTTGCAATTGTAAAACTTTGCTCAACTTCAAGCTTACTTTTGGTGACAATTTCATGTAATCCTATTACTATTTTGATAATAAAGATGAGATTTTGTTTGAGCTAGCACTGAGTTACCTCAGAGGGATGAAGCTCTTGGGTTAGGGCCCAATCCAAGTAGCCAAGATCCTCTTGTTTGTATTTGTATGCTTTTTTTTAGTTTATGGTTTAGTTTTTGTTAGATGAATTTCTTTCTTGGTTAAGAATAGGTTGCTTTTGGTGACTTAGAAGGTTGTTTCCATTTGTGTTTCACATAGTAGGATAAATAGTGATAGAAATAAGATTCAAAAGGCTAGCAATAGTGCCTTGGCCTCTTTCCCTCACTTTGGGACCATGAATTGAGGCAAAGGCCCTCTTGCTGCCCCAAAAACACAAATTTTCCCTCTCCATAGGATTTCTAGTGTTTGTAGTTTGTTGGAAGGTTAATGCTCTGCTTTAGATCTCTTTCACCATGCTCATTTCTGTCTTTTCAATAAATCTTCTTCCATTTTTTCTCTCGTTGTAGCATTTTTTAGCATTTCTTTCCATAGCTCATATTTTAGATTAGCTTGATGCAAAATTATGTTTTCTGATGTACTTAATTTCCTTGCTTGCTTGATCTCATTGTTTGGCTGTCAGTCCTTTTGTAGCAAATCTCTTCTCACAGTAGGTTAGCTTATCATCCATCACATTCTCTCCCTGATCTATGCCCCACCGTTTGTCCAAACTTCACCTCAAATATGCCTTAGTTTTCTGCCTTCTCCCATATGATTTCTCCTTCTCTCCTGATCATCTTTCCCTCTCCTAGTGATACATGGTGGACCCTAGGCGCCCTAACACATCACCCAAACCTTCATATACCCTTTCCATCCACTCTCACACCTTCAAAACCTTCAAAACTGCTCTCGGCATCCTCCTGTAGGCCTCTTGTAGATCCCCTATGCCCTCCTGTAGATTTTCCTGTAGGCTTTCTTTTGTAATACGAGTGTGGGAAAAGCTTTTAGAAGGCTACCCGAGACCTCCTAGGACCAATCCAAACCATCCTACATCTCCTCAAACCCAAAAATCACCCTTCATACACAATAAAATACATCCATGTCAATTTGACATAAAAATATATAAAAATCCTAAATGATGTTTTTTGCTCATTTACTTCTAGAAATAGCTTGAGTAGATGTTGTTTACTTCCTTGAGTAGGCAATGGATTTCCTTTCATGGTTTTCATAGTGCTTTCTACAAAAGTAGGATTAGTTGGTTAAGTAGGGTTTGCTAGGTTTACTTTACAGTTCAGTCTATTTCCTTTTTGCAATTAGGGTAGCCTCTGTAAGGTAAGCTTTCCTTTCTTTCATCACATATAGAGATTTTTCTGAATCCATAGAAGTTGGCTTGAGCTCCTAGTGATCTTGCGCCAACTAACCAAGTGACAGCTTGCAGTAAGAACTAGTACTTGTGCATATAGCATCGTCGCTTCCAAGTTTCTTGCGAACTACCGGTTTGATAAGAGTGAAGTAGACAACCCAGGAGTTGCAGCATTATTATTGCAATACTGGTGCTCACTAGGGTGCTATTATCTACCAAGGAATTTTCACTTACACTAGAGTACCGTTACGCAAAGGCCAGATTTGTAGACCCGATTTCATAAATTTTGAAGATAGAGAAGGAATCTAGCAAGTGTGGCATTTCCAAGATAAGTCCTTCAGTAGCTAAGGCACCCAAAAGGGTTGTCATTACAAATCTCAATTTTTTTTAGGGTCAATTAAAGAGCAACAACATTGAGACTGCTATACATATTGGTGGTATAAAAAGGTTTTCGTTCTGTAATTATAAGTGGAACACATGGTTTTGGTATATCAGGTTCAGTAATCCTCAGAAAGGAGTTATAGTCTTGGATTCTAGTATCCAAAGAGATGCATTGGAATTTAAAGAGCCTGGAAATGGTTAGGGTTTGAATAGGTCAATTATGACCTTATTGTCACATAGGTAGAAAACCATTTTAATTCCATGCATTGTAGGAACAAAAACATCCAAAAAAGGATTTCATAAATGGGGTTATAACTTATATGTGTTGAATATTCAAGAAATTGGCTATTATAGAGAATATTTGGTCATCCGTAAAGGCTATAATAAAAATATAGTGAATCTTTAATGCAACTTTGTAAGATCATTTATGATGATAGTTTTTTCAAAACAAGTCAAGATGCCAATGGGCCTATCTAGAAAAATTGGAAATAGTCCTAAATGCCATCCTTCCTCAAGTAAAAGACCAAATAAGTTTGTAATAAGATCCAACCTTTTATTTTCTCTTGCACATAGGCACAATAGAAGATGGTTTTTCTAGGACATGGAAATCAAGTGAGTTCAAATATGTCAGGGAAACTGGAAGCCTACTATTTCATTACATTCATAGTGTTGGGAAGACTAATTATCAAGCATAAAATAGTATAAAAAGATGTACTTTGGTATACAAGACTTTTGGATGGTTGTTGCATGGCCTAAAAAGAAAAATAAATCAAGCATGCTTTATGGAAATGAAAGATACAAAGGGCTCAGAATGATTCTAGATGCCATGGGGCATATTTGGAAAGTTTGGAAGTAATCCTATGGGAAATTCTTCTCTAAGCATAGGATAAAAGGACAATATGGTAAGACTCATTCCTTGATATTATATTTGTAGAGGGTTAATAGAAGATGGCTTGACTAAGACAAGGAAATATAGTGAATTAAATTTTTTTAGGGGAACTACAAGGAAACTCTTTTATTAAAGCCATGGTGATTGTGTGGATGATTCTCAAGAATACCCTAGCACATAAAGACATATAGAATTCATCACACATGAATTTTGATTGGTTTTTACATTATCTAAAAGACATATCTCATGCAATTTCAAGACAAGTTGGACGTTCCGAAACTAGACTTCTGTAGATTGTCACATTCTATTTGTTCCTCCTCTTCATAGGAATTTGGATATTTAATGGAGAGAACTATTGAGGAAGATTTACAATATTTTCTAGACATTGAGGAGGTAAAGGAGACTCATCACTCTACCTAAATTTTTCCTTTACGAAATATTGTTGAGAATAAATGCAACCCTCTTCCAAGAAAAATCTGTCACACCAGACATGTTCTTCTATAAATTTTAGGCAACATATAATTACTAATTACAGGTGAAAAAACCAAGATAGGCAAGAGATATTTCTAATGTGGATATTTCTTAATGTATAACTTGTGGCCTTTTCAATGGGACCACTCAAGAAAATCCAAGACCTAGAGAAGCAAAAGGTGTTCTATAGTTATAAGAGTCTCACAAACTCTTTTATGGGCGTGGTATAAGAAGGGGTCCTATATTATGATAATGCTACTGAGGTACGAGCTGCCAAATTTATGATGACACTAACACTAGAAGAAGGTTTGAGTCAGCTACAATTTTTTAGGGATTACAAACGAGTTATTTGTAGGATGAGGGACTTATTCAAACTTAAAATCTAAACTTACAAGGTGATACTCACAAATGCTAGATATGAATGCTACATTTCACTCATTTGCATCCTATCATGTGTTTAGGGAACATGATCAAGCATGTTGTAAGCCTCATGACCCTTTGCATATTGATAGGTAGAGAGAATATGTTGAAGAAGCTCTTCCCCCATGACATATTTACTATTAACTTTACTCTTTAAGAGATTGTAATAATGCATTTTTTGTTAGAAATCAAGATGCTTTGAATGGATGAGTGATTTTAGCACACTGATCTATTCAAA